>CM028106.1:47503527-47605213 GCA_016170015.1 Anopheles longipalpis
GCAGAGGGAATGAGCACAAACATTATCAACGCATCATTTCATCGTTAGTATCTCATCTGTTCGGTTTTATAGCGGCGATATTTACTTCGATACGTCACAGTGAATTGGGCGAGTCTTGCGACAGGAGAAAAAGAAAATAAATTGGTAAATAAATCTGTTTATTGAATCATCAGGAAGACATAGGAATTTTAACTACGGCAAAGGAAAAGCGAGACATTCAAAGACGGTACGCGGAACACGGACAAGTTGCGATTTAATGGCACTCTTAGTTGAGATCTAATTAAGCTATGATCATGTACTGCGTGTTCGTTCATGCGTGAAGCTGATGATGGAATATTGGAAAATAATAATTATATTCATGTTTGTTATAGTTACCGACTTTGTTGAAAACTTATTAATTCATTCAATTCATTTCATTCATCATCATCCGGCTTAAAGTATGTTTTATCACAAGAAATTTAAGATCATGAAAACTATTTTAATAATTCTAAATAAATTTTCTTGAATTGATTTTAATCCCATTCAACAACCGTCTATTGCTAAGCATTCCTTCAAATTAGCAAACGGTAATAGACAAGTTCATGCTGGTAACATAAATTAGTCACCTGACGAACGATCGACTGTCATTGACGTGTCTTGTCCCGCTGTAACTGAATGGGAAATTGAAGAAAGACAAATTATTCCAACAATTTTCCACCACGAAGAAAAAGGGTACATTTGCTCGTAGCCCTGATGGAGAGCAACATTGCATTCATGGTATAAATTTTTGTTTGCTCTATACGCCACATTTCCTGTCGCTTTGCACCCGAACGTGTGAGACGGAGTGTTTGACTTCTGTACGGGGATGAGGGCTGCTTGCGAGAAGATAAATTAACCGCAAGATTTATTTTTAATTTCCAACAAAGTTCTGACGATCGTTTCCACCTCGATGGCGTGATGTTTGCATGCAGTTTCCGTGCGCTTCTGTCGTGCGTACTTCGGTTGGCGGAGGTAACGTGGAACGCTTGCTTTTCTCGTTTTCCATCGGTGGATGGTCGCGGTTGCACACCGAAACGGCACACACATTAATCAACGCCGGAAAGCATCAACTCAGCCAGAGGCGTTAATTGTTCGGTAATTGGAGCATAATTGATTGCATTCGTCGACTTTTGGCTAAGTGGCTTATTTTTGGGGGCTCCGTATCGTTTGTGAATCGCGCGGAGTGTGTGGTTTTTAGTAGTGGAGATGTAGTTGTCTTTGTCAATGAACCTTGCATGAATGAGTAGTGGTAAGGGTAGAGATAGTGTTACGGTTGTATTTAATTTTAAGTAAATGGTAGTGTTTTGACACTTGACAGCTTTGTTGTCAACAACAAATCAATTATATGCACCAACATTGTTAACCCGAGCAAAGGGAGTAAAGTTATGACTTTTATTTTCAAAACATCACATTGTTATGCGTAAATTTGTTAGTTATTAAATTAAAACATACGCTAAATGCTTAAATGAAGAAAAGCAAAGAACATTTCTTCAATATCAAAATTTTATGTTGTTGTGAATGCACCTTTATATATAATTTTTTATTTGTGTTAAAAAAACTAGAAACGAAAACGTATGAAAAGATATTTTCAGTTTACTTACACGAATGGAAGCCCTATTTTATTTATTATCAGATTAGTTATGTGATTCAGTGATTTCCTCGAACTGGAAGACGTCGTGGGGAATAAAATCTCATTAAAACCATAATTAGAAAGCAGAATGCACATGATGAACAAATGACCAAAAAAAAAGGGCTGCCATCAGATTCTAACTAACCAAAGTGATGTCATCGTAACCACAAATGAAGCATTACTTCCGATCCGTTTGGACGATGACAAATGTGTTCGCTCGATATTCGGGACTAATGGAAATATTTGTAGCTCATCAAGGCGCTTCGAGCGCGTGATCTTTAGGAACCGGGTGTAGTAAATGTTAGGACGTTTTTTTTACGAATAATAGAAACGTTGAAATGAGTACATATATGTTTGATATTGTTTCCTACGTTTCTGTTCGCCAAATATTTAAAAACTGCACGCTTCATCACAAATGAGCTGTTGTACGGCAAGCAGCACGTAACGAAACCGCTGTTTGACATTTAATGATTTGTTGAGTCAGTAATTAACGAATCCTAAATACACGGTGGGTGCATTCTTTCTCACAGGGCTTCCTCGTGCGTTGTGCAAGCGTCGTTCCGATCCTCCATCACAAGCTCCAATATCATAAGCCGTGGAATGTGTGAAATGTACGGATCATTGAAATTTTCGAAAACAATCTGGCGCCATTTGTGGTTTACGGTGAACCTTCGGGTCTCATTCCTTCAAGGGGCTAAGGAAGACCAGGCTTCGAATTTGAAAGCATATGGTAATGAGTGATCACTGGAATGGTTGGTTTTCTGTTTTTCGGTGCTTAAAGGGAGCATTTCCCACAGAGATGATTTTTGCTCGATTCTATTTTAATGAAACTTTGTGAAAAAAAAAATCAAAAAGTAATAATCACTAATGGGACTCTTTAGGAATAGTTTTTGGTTGTGATATTCATTAGAACAGCTAAATTATTCTTTTCGATTAGAGTTTTCTTTTTTCAAAGGGATTTTTTATGTTTCCGATTTTTCTGAACTTAAGTATTAAATTGTTGTAAAATGTTTTATTTAAATTCAGGCTTCTCTACAGTTCAGCTGTAAAGTTTATGTCGGTTTAAACATCCAAACCCATGCGATACATAACATATTACAGCAATCAAACATACGTCAACACTTGCCGGTTAGGAATCGTTCAAGCTTTGATCCGGTAATGCACTCCCCCATTAGATAATTAATTCACCCCCAGGAATGCATATTTTTTCACTAAACACACATTTAACGCATCCCCATCGGCCAATCATTCATGTCAAATAACTGTCCAAATATAACAAACTTGCCGCCATCGGAACGATAATGTTCGTTCCAACACTGTTGTAAAAAAGCGGCCGCTACCTACCGGGGTATGGTGCATTGTCAGTTAGTAGTCATTTTTCAAATCCCAAAACGCATGCTCGATGCATCCCGCCGTACTGTGTAATTGGAGAACATGAGCGGTTACAACGGAAAGCATGTTCTGTCGCAATGCCTGTTGCCGCCGTGTTGTAGCGCCGGTAAGTAATGTGTGCCGCTGTTCGGAGTTTTCTTGGTTTTCTTTCGAAGCTGTTTGCCGGGTATAATGAGGAACGGTAGTTGCTGTATGAATGGAACTTTCGCTGGAAAAATATGGTTGGAATATTGTGATACCATTTTAGATCAAGGGACATAGTTCTTACACTAGCTTTCGTTCATACATCGCTTTGATTTTTGCAAAGCATTTCGCTTAAAACATCCAAAAACATTGTATGTATCAAAGGAAGTAACTCATTTGTTAATATTGAATTTTTTTATCAAAATTAATTACGATACAAAAAAAATCGGATATTCACTATTGAAGCGTTGCAGTTGTTGAAATATTGACAATATAGATTTAACAATATGATAAGAAAAAATTGGCAGTTTTTTTGATGTTCACTTAAAGTGAAGTTAATATGTAGGTATAACAAAAAACGAAAACGGGGCCGGTTGTATTTGATAAACAGCACCGGCCCACACGGCAGGACTGGGGCAAATCCCATCCGGACCGTCTCCCCGTAGCATGGATTGACTATCCTGCTACGAGGTAAAACAAATCTTGATACGGACAGGCCGTTCTAACCGAGCAAAAAAAAATGAAAATTTTAAAAAATTCAACATGTGAAAGTAAAACGGCACTCACTGTAGCTAAGTTCCTTTAGCCGCTGTATCCGTATCTCTCGGTGGTGCTCAGCATCATTGCTAATTGATTTATTATTATCATAAATCGTAATAGTGGAAGCTGGTGTCGGTGGGATGGAGAAGTGAATCGCTTGGGTCATTTCTTTTCACGAATCTGCTGACTTTATAAACGATGGGACGCATTAGAAAAACCTGAAATGTGTCTACTTTTGTAAACAAACAGTTCAAACACAATGCCAAATATTCGAAATTAGTAGCATATACGAAATGAATCGAATTGAAATACGAAATGAATCGAAAAAAATTGTCTTCTGGCAAAACGATCATTTTATTTCCTTCACTCTACTCGAAAGCTATCTTCAAACGCGTGTTCAAACTTTCATGCTTGTTACGAGACCGTAGAAAAGTAAAAGATTGTTAAAATAATTAAAGAATTGGACATCATGTACGTTTTTACGTAAATGAAGCGTTACGGAAGGGATTACATTATTCGTTCGCTACAAGCACTAAACTCCAAATACCAGCCGGTCTGCCACATGCGACACTAATCGATCTGATTTATTGGAGGTCGTTCGAAGAAAAACAACGATTCGAGCAAGGGTTTTCCGGCCGGCAAGGCGTGAAAGTGATCTGCAACAATCCATCGCCATGTTACGGTAAAGCTAGTATGTTACGCCCTAAATTTTGAACCTGTGGTCCTGCATAATTAGGGCGCGCGCATTCGCGTTCACTTGGTTTGATGGTGGTTCTTCTGATTCCTGAGACGTCTGAAGACCGACCGCCGAAATAAGAGTTTTACCCGGGTGCTCGTATGTCATCGTTTCATTAGTGGTGTTTAATTACAAACATGAGGATCGTTGTTTGTGGTTTGTGGAACGTTGCTTAGCCAAAACACAACAACCCTTCGAGCGAATGTGTTCTGGTAAATAAAGAGGAGTCGAGAGAGAGAAAGAGAGTTTTTATTTTCCTTTGTTTTCAATTCTTTACTAGTCTACTTGGCGCCATTATAATGGTTTCCATTCTTAGAATATTTGTATATTTTATCAAAAAAAAACTTCTATAAAATCTGCATGCATGTATAGTAACATGTTGTGATTTGATAAAGTTCGACAGAACGATAAAAAAACGAAAATACGCTTTACTTAGAGTCAGACAACAATTTACACATTTATGGCAAAATTACAGTATGACACAAATAACATGTTAAATATCAATTCTTTAAGTAATATTTAAGTAATATTTACAGCCACATTTTAAACAAATCATATTATGATTTAATTTCAATTTATATTTACACCCACGATCTTGCATCTTGTACGGTTCCACGTATGGTTCATCAGTCATACAAAATTAGCGTTTATTACAAAAACGTGGTTTTTATGCTAAAGCTTACTGAAATATGGCAACGTTATGTCACTTTGGGATGCGTAAATCCAATTATATAATTATGATCAGTGTGCTCAACACCTACTTCGGCTCCAATTAGGGCCCAATTCTTCGAAAAGGGCTGAATAATTATGAAAAACAACAGCAAACGACAAAAAAACATACATACAGTTGATGCATCAAAACGCATCGTTCTGCGTTCGGGTGCATAATTTATGTTGCTGTAGCTGCTTACGCAGACGGTGCTGTAACTGGATCATCCTGGAACCTGCACCTTATGCCTGCGGGTGAGTGTCCTCTTCCTAATAGATGTATTTACACTTTTTTCACCATGCTTTTCTCGTACAAACTCCGTGTACTTTACACCGGATTTGGTTGATTTCATTTTGTACCAATAATTTATCTGCACCCTGCACGTTCCTTGATACCTCAACACTGGTTCCGTAGTTAGATTCTGAGGAAATCATAACCACATTTTCCTTTGCTTAACATTCCTAAATATTTCTCCACGATCACCATGACTGTCAACATGTGGCAGGATCGTTGCTGGCTCTGCTAAGTTCAACATACAACAAAAAATATAAATTGACCAAATCGTGCACACGCTTGCTCTGGAATAGAAGGAAAGAAACAGAAAAATAGTGATGATTTCTGATTTGAACAGAACTCTTTCGCAAACTTTCTAGGCGCCTGTCGTGGGGGAAACAGTCCAGTTCTATAAGTATAATTGGAATGCTCGGAGAAAGGAAGAGGGGATTCATTAATTAAAATATTTTGAAGGCAGTTGAATTGTACCCATTGACTTCCCTATAGTTGAAGAAAAGTATTGGAAAATTGTAACCATTTTAATTCTGAAGTGCTTTTATGATTTGCATATGAAAATATGCAAAATACTTCAAATATTTTCTAAGACTATGATTAATGATCAAATACAATCATTTAACTAAAATGATAGTGGAGTGATGTAATACTTTTCATAAGTAATTAATAAATTATTAACAATATAAATTAATTAATAAATAATTAAATTTTATCAATGAAATATATGTCCAAGTGAGTTGACCAAAAATATTTGTTTATTTTTTTGTGTTTAAATTCTTGCATAAATATATTTCATGTGTATATTCATACAACAATAATGCATAAATAATGTATAACACAGTACTACGTATACATGCACCATGGAGTTATTCTGTGCAACAGTGTTCTTATCCTGAAATGGCGCACATTAAAGCAATTATGCAAATATTTTAACGATACCGTTCTTCTCATTTGCGCATTGTACCATTCTTTCCATTGCCAGGATGTTCAAAGTGGACATAAGCGAATGAGTATCGTTTTGATTAACTGGGTGACAATTTATGTTGAGCTAGTGGATTTGTAACTCTCGCGTACCATGCACTATGCGGCTGCACACCGAACGTTACAGCGTAATGGGGCAGGATGTTTGACAATTTATATCGTTCGCATAAATCATCAAGTCTTTTCAGAGCAAAACAACTTCGAATCCCTTTACCACCATGGTACACCGTTAGGGCCAATGTGAGGCGAACTGCTTCTACTTAGGTTTTCTACCGGTGAAAGAGAAATTCGCAGAAATGAAGTAATTACCCGCACACCTAATGGTTGCCCAGAATTGCATTGTTGGTCGACCGATCGACGAAACGCATCATAAGTGCAACGGTCGTTTCGCTACTCATTCGCATCTTACNGGGGGAGTGTGGGTGGGCAGAAAGCAAAAAAAGCTGCTAAATCCAATAAACACATTAATTCACACCGGGGAGAAATCATACGACAAGCACGGGATTATATATGTGTCTGCTTGGGCGAACGCACTGGATCGGTGCCGAAGGCTAAAGTATGTTCTCTGGCAGTTCGCATGTATCGATCACGGATGCGGCTGATTACGATTTCGAGAATGCGGAAAATGCGGCCAAATGGAGGGGTTTGTTTATTTCATCGTTGCGGAAGGTAAGTTTCTATCTTTTTTTTTCCAATAATGTGTTTTAACCGGTTCAGTAATTTTGTTGTATAATAATAATGGTTTAAAAGATGTTTTCTTCAAAGATACGGATTCGGAAAGTTATTCTAAATTTTTTTAATTAAATTTTGTGCAATCTTCTTACTAATTATTTAAGATTCTTTTGGGCAACTTAGACATCGTTCCTTTGTCCATCCATATGGTGGCAACTCTGTCCATCCATATTCTTGGCTCAACGACCACTAGCTAAGGTCAAGTCAGCCATTTCTGGCTTATTAGACTTGTTTTTACCTCGTAGCAGGATAGTCAGTTCTTACTATGGGGAAAACGGTCCGGATGGGATTTGATACCCGGTCTTGTCGTGTGGACCGGGCACTGTTTATCACATTCAACACCGACCCTCGTCTATGTGGCCTATGAGCTTTCGCAATTCAATAACTCAATAAACTGAAAAACTTTTGAAGAAATTCGTAGTGAATTTAATAATATTAAAAATTTTCTCTTTCATATCGAACAATTTTAATTAATTTTAACAGAAGCTTAAGGCTTCCGTTAAATAAATTCTACTTTTGTTCTCAAATGATTTCCTTCAATGTGTAAAACGATTCTATTTGTTTTTAAATTACAGTGGATAGCCGATTATCCGTGCTCATCGTAAATCAGCCCTTGCCGGATAAGCGAATATCACGGATAATAGTAGTGTTTAGTGTGTAATGGGTGGACTTCTTTTTATAAAGCAGTATGTTTATTTTCTTATTTATACTTTGCAAAGTAAATCTGTTCTTTTTTTTATTTGAGCAAATTGTATCATTCCCTATTGAGACTTTTATTTCTTGTTATTATCGATTTTGCAGTTAATATGTCAATTCGCTTTCGGAACTGTCAATTTCGAGCTGCACGGATAATGGAGCAGCCGGATAAAAGGTACCTGGATAATCGGTGCTGCACTGTAATTCAAAATCCGTGAAAACCAAGAACGAATATTTATTCTTACATTGTGCCTTAAAATTGAGCTGATAGTTAATATAAAGTACATTAAAAGTTTGATAAAAATATGCCTAAATAATCCTGGGAATTCCACGAGATGACGTTTGCAATAAAAAAGTTACATATTCAGTAAACAGTAAAAACGTAAAATAAATTAGTGAGACTTAATTAAAGCTCTGTATTGATTGGTTTAAAGCTATTCTGTCGTGTGATTGATAATTACTTCAGATTAGACCGTTTGTTCCAGCTCTGTGAAATTTAAGGTTTGAAGTACAGTGAAGTGTCGATTATCCGGCTACCTTTTATCCGGCTGTACCATTATCCGTGCAGCTCGAAATTGACAGTTCCGAAGGCGAATTGACATGGCGAATTGGCGAATTGATGATGGCAAGAAATAAAAGTCTCAATAGGGAATGATAATAATTGCGCAAATTCGAAAAAATAGAACATAGGTATTTGTTTTGCAAAATGCCACTAAGAAAATTAACATCTAACTTTATTAAAAAAAAAAGTCGCCTCATTATACACTAAACACTAATATTTATAAATAAAAAGAGTTGTGCCTATTATCCGTGAAATTCGTTTATTCGGCAAGGGCTGAGTCCCGATGAGCACTGATAATCGGCGTTCCACTGTACGTATTCAAACTGTGTACGTAGCGTTGGCTTAATAAGGGATGACATTTGAATGTACCTTTGCCGAACAATTTAAGCTTTTTAATTTTTTATCAATGCTCATCGTTACTAGCTATGGTTCTCTCTCTCTTCTTGGCTTTAACGACCTTACAGGTCACGCCGGCCATTTCTGGCTTACTAGACTTATTTTTACCACGTAGCTGGATAGTCAGTCCTTGCTACGGGGGGACGGTCCGGATGGGATTTGAACCCGGTCCGGCCGTGTGGACTGGCGCCGTTTATCACATGCACCACCGGGCCGCCCCCATTGTAAAGTCTACAATTCTTTTTAAAAAATATAGAAAAAAGCTATACTAATTAACATGTTTTGTGCGTCTTCATTTGAAGTTAAATATCCATTACAAATTGTAATATTTTCAAGAAGTGGACGGACAAAAAAAAACGGAAATACATCCGTATAACTTGCAGCAATAAAAATATATTACAGAACCAAATTCGTGAAACTATTTGCTGTATGGCAGCATTGATTTATAACAAAGAAACATCATTTCGTAGCTTATAAGACTACGAAATAATTTTTTGAATTGTATACCAAAACCTTATCATTTCTCCTTCAGGAAGCTTAATCCACTCCTACAGAAAAACACATTGTACGTAGTTTGATTGTACCCCAAAAAATTCCTCACGAGATTCGTATTTGTCGCGTTTATTCAGTTTAGTAGCATTTACTTCGTTCCCTCGAATCTATGCCTGTTTTTTTTTCTTTCTCGCTACTTTATCACCCTGTGTACATTTTTGACGGCCACAATCAAGGTGAACGGATTTATCGTCTAACTAGAGCGAAATGGTGCTTGTGTGTATGGTTACGCATGTTTGCTGGAATAATATTTACCACCCTTCTCGTAAACAGTGAACCAACGCGTGATTTGATGTTTGATGTCTAGTCGCACGTGAGCCGGTGGGTTCTGGCGCAGAGTTGAAAATGGGTTGAACTTTAATGGTATTATTATTCATGGCGATTATATCATGAGAAGTGACTGTGTCTTCTTGAAAACTAACAAGTAGGAAATAAACGATCTTCCTAGTGGAGTGTTCTAGAGACATGCCACATTCGTTCAATGATCATTGACGATCCTTGAAGCACCCTTCAAAGGCTCTTAGCTCGGCCAGGACCTCAGAGCAGTGGCTCTGTTTTGAAACCTATCATAAGTGTCGCTGTCGAAGGTGAGGTGCACTCTTTTCGGAAACCGGACATGTACAACAACGGAAGGAAGCTCGAACCCGAATGGATACAAAACACAATCACGCCGCCAATCCGGTTGACCTTTACGTGCCGGCATCCCTACCGTAGTTTATGCGTGTGTATGTGTATGTTCACCTTTTTATTTACTGACGCCACTATTTTGCCAAATATAGTCATGTATCTGTTTACTATATATTGCACTGTTTTGTCTCGCCCAAGGCTATCGATGGTTATTATTCGGTATGATACGCGGTTTTCTTAAAAGTCATCTTGCAATGCATCGTATTGCTAGGTTACAAGAAAAAATGTAACAGTTGTATTTCTTTTATAAATTATGTGTAAAATTATGTCTAGCTTCAAGCTGCCAACAAACATTTGATACCTTCACTCGATCGATATTTTACCGCTCTGTGATTAGTAAATAATAAATTAACACATCTTCATCACTTCGAACAAAGCCGTAGCAATGAACTCAGGCTTCTCTCAGACTTGAGGGACGTTGTCATCCCGAACCTATCCTACCGAAGGACCACCCCGATCGTCAAAAACACTTGGTGTTGTATATTTTCTACTGTAAGGCCATCGGTGTTTGCTGTTTCTTTTTCAAGACCAGACCCCTCTGGCAGTACTATTTATATGATTTATATGTAGCACCCTACCTGCGGCCTCCGGGATGAATCGTTCTACAGTGGGAGGGAATCTTCTACTCCCGTTAGATCAACCGGGTGACGGTGTCGAGCATTATGGTGTGGCAGCGTTCCGTACATTTGACGGGCGAAGGTCATCATCAGTCATAAATTTTCAGTCATGATGCCGTGGATGTACCCTAGCGAACCAAAAGATCGTGAGCACGCCTGTGACCGCGACAGACAGCTCAAGGGATGTTCTTTTGATTGGTTCGCAACTCCAAGATTCATTGGCATTTTTGCGTGCTTCAATACGTTGGAAGAAAACAACGGATCTCGTCCAGAACGCAAAAGCGGTGAGTACATTCCGAATGTTTCAAGAGATCATCGATCGATCATGGTGTAGAACAGTTGCTCAGCCAAGGAAAACATGTTGCATTACTTTTACGTTTCTCTCTTTCCTTTCTATTTCTTTCAATGTTTACTTTTAGTTGCCACCAGGAATTGAACCTCGCAGACAAGTGTCCCGTCGGTTGTCATGTTGGCATTTTGTCAGTGAGTGACATTCAGCCTCAAAGACGCACAGTAATATGGTGAGGCGGTAAGGGATGGGAAAGGGTGAGACTATTTTGAGACTATGCGGACGCACCCTCTGGTTAAATTTTGGATGAAGGACACCTTACAGAATCCGCGTTAATCCGCGTCCCTTCCTACTGGTCCGCCGAATGTACAGAACGATCCTTCATCTGGCGGATGACGCGATCCCAGAATGTAGGTCAATGGGGCTGTGGAGCAGTACGGCGTTACCATCCTATTCTCGTAATAAACTGACTTTTGTGATTTACGAGTGTTTTAAAGGTTGTGGAAAAAGCGGCGCTGCGGATTATAGATACAATTTCTCTCCCAGTAATAGGCATACGTAGTTAATCGTTTTGTTTAAATCGGATTTAGAAAATTTATTCAATTAGTACTGGATTAGTGTTGTTAAGACACTTCCGAGGCCAGTGGCTGAAAAGAGGTGGCCAACATTCTGGAATGGAAGGAGTGTTCAACGTTGTGTTACAAACAGGTTAAAACTGGACTGATGTAAATTTATGCTTCCTACAACTAGTGTTACATAAATAGTTGTAAAAGAATAGTTTTTTTCGTCATATACAACTTTTTATAATGTGTTCACCATAAACGTGTACAGTATATGACCTTCCGTAGGCAGTTGCCTTCCTGCTTCCGATGTGTGTCAAGGTTTTCGCGTGGCTTTCATTTATTTCCTCGTCACTCAGCAAGTAAAAAGAAATATTTTTAGAAGTAGTGTTTTGCCAATGGCCTTCTGCTTGCCAGAAAGCGCAAGGAATACTACTGTCACCATGGGAATATAATCTTTCTTTAATACTCTTGGATGATAAACCTCCGAGGACAAAAAAAGGACATATCTTCTAAAGTGTATAACATTTTTCAAAAGAGAATTTATTTCCGGACGATTTTGTTTATAATGCACAGTGGCGATAGTGTTTTTTCGGATCGAAAATAATTCCCAATGTCATCAAAGTGGAGCGAAAAAAATAGCTGAAAGTTTCTTTCGTGTCAACTTTTGAATTGGTTCTATGATTGATTAAATACACCATTAAATACACATGTATAAAATACTTTCTTTCCTGTATTTCTGCCTGTTTCATTGCTTTTCCAGTACACCGTTTTATCATCTAAGAGCTAAGATGCGAGACACCCGTTGCCGTGTGAACTAACCGCCACACAAACAGCCGCGTGTTACCGCGATCGCCGACATAAAACCGTTCTTAAAATTAGACAAATAATACACGCGTTTGCTCGTCTCGTGCCGCACGCAAACCATTGCACCTTTGCTGCCGTACGCATAAATATGTCTAGCTCAAGCGCGGCACCACTCTAGAAAACTGTGTCCGTTCCTATCGGCGCTTGCCATGCGTGGCCGTTACTGGATACAGTATCGTAGTTATTGCATTGCACATACACTTAGCTTCTTTTGCTGCCTGTCTGTTGTTGCTTAACGTTATTATGAGGAAATATTTAACCAAAACAAAAAAAAACGGTGATTATAACAATTATCATAACAGAACGAATCGAAGGGAACAGGGGATAAGGATGAGGGAAAGGAAAAGGAAGGGAAGGGACACGAGAGATGTCTCCATAATTAATATAATTAATAAAGTACTTATAAGATAATCCGTTTTTCCTACTCTGTCTATTTCGTTTTACCAGTGAAATTTCGATCCACTAGCAGATCGAATGTTATGAATATGTGCTCCTCCCGGATCATGTCCAATGCCAATGTAGACACTATTTTCATATTTCGTGACATACAACTGACGATGAAGTTGATAACAGGGGAGTAGTTTATGTTGCATTCTTCCCAGCGCCTGTATTGTTTGTGTATTGTCTATTTCTATTCGTCTATTTATGCATGATTGATAAGCGATTTAAAAGTGGAAACAAACGTTATTTAAGCAGAACGAAAATCATGATTACTATACTCATTACGAGACCATACTAAACTAACTGTCATAGCAGCCACTTTTAAACGTTAATGCCTTTACACTGCAACAGCACGAAAAGTGTGATTCTTATCCATTCACGAACGTGACCCTACCGAACGATCGATCCGTGACGAAATATCGTGTCACTTGAAGTTTGCCGTGATCTTGAGCACGACGATGCTACGAACGATGATAACGTGGAGCTGCTTACTTCCTGCCGGAAGCCAGGATGAAGCAATACATCCTTGCTGTGTTACTACGGAACCAACCATCATAAGTCATTTTGTGCAATACTCAGCCGACCCCATATCGGACATGCAACTCCGACAATAGTCAGCCAAACACGGTAAGTAAACCCGCGTGTGGCGCATTACTGGTAGTAATTATTATTGGACAGGTTTGCCTTAACTTCCACGCTAGATAATACTGCTGCATGAAATCGGGGTGCTTGCCCTTCCACCCGAAGGCTCCCAAGTGTTACCACCCGCTAATGAGAAACAGTTGATAGTAACGAACTTCATCAAACTACCCTCTATTCCATTCCTGAAACGCTTTTGAACCGCAATCATCCATCAAAATGAGGGCTGTGCCTTGGTTTCCAGCTGTCATACGTGAGCTTGTGAAAAGTATGAAAGCAAATGTAGATGAGGTAGCCGGCCACAATTGCCAGTGGCTCTTTAGGGCTCTTAATCCACTGTCAAAACCTAAACCTAAGCCTGCGGAACATCAAACAGATCCATTGTTCCGAATGCTTAAGCTACTAAACAGTGGAATATCGAGACTTCCTCCATTTTTCTTCCGTGCCAATGCTGCGATCGGTTGGCTAGTGAAATGCGGTCGTTAATCTTTGTTTTTTTTTGTTCGTGTTGTATACCTGTTCACCACCGCTACTAACACAATTGCTTAGTGTTGTTGCTTTACAACGTCTAACAAAACTCATCGGCCGAAACCATCCGCGAGTTGATAATTTCACTTCCTATGGCCCGGGTCTGGGCACTTGGCTTCTTTCTGCATTTATGGTGAACTGGTAGACTTTGTTTTCTTGCACCTTTTTCTGTGTGTGTGTATATGTGTGCAGGCACATTTTCCACACCATCGAATACGGAGCAATGAAAATCAAAACCTAACGAACCGTTGTCATGAAGTTGTCCGGTCGTCTAGAAATCCCAAGAGGGAGGCTAATGCGCTCGTGGACCGGAAATTAAGTCTACCGAGACGGCGCTGCACAAAATTGAGAAGGAATTGGGTAGAAGGCAAGAAAGAAAAAAAACATGAAACATTTGTATCACGTTACCCGTTACCGCACACCGGGTAGTATGTGCAATTTATCAAACTTGCGGGGAGAAAACGAATCCATTTAGGAATTGGGAAGTGTGTGGAAGCTTTTCATTTTGTTGGCGATCGTGGAGGCGCAACTAATGTCAAGTCATGCTTTCATTTCGGTTAATGCCATTATTTCCCATCGACACCTAGTGAGATAAGGTTTGGGATAATTATACACCTAATTTGACACATGTATGGTTTCCAGCAGCTTGTGTCACTCATCAATATCCAATATGGTGGCATCAATTAGTACCACTTCTGAGGAATTATGTGAAAGCTCCACAGTAAAACGGTGGCAAATGAACGCTTGTGAGTGTGAGTGAGGTTTGGACAAGATGAAAACAAAACATGCACCTTATCCACCAACAGCTCACCTGCTCGACACACCGAAATCTCAAGTGGGTCAAGGTCCATGAACTACCAGTTCATCCGATCTCGTAGTTCTCGTTGTTTATTGAAACCCCATTCAATACTGAAGACATTCCGCACGACAACTCCAAGGAGCGTGAGAACTTATACTGGTGGTATAGTCGTCGAAGCAGAACTTGACCTATCCAACCAGGTGGCCAGGATCCATTTCTTCATTACGTTCGGCATCGCCACAACCCGTTCGCTTGGCGATTCAATTCGCTCACGTCGTTCGTTCGGTTCAACTGGTCTGCTCGGTACTTTTTTTTTCTTCAATGCAAAATGGTGCAAAGCTGCTAAAACTAAATCTTATCTGCTACTTTCTGCCTAGGACTAGCACTAAGCCATTCTATTCTTAACCTTTGAATTAAATTTCTAATCCGACGGACTATTGTTCACATTTTGATCGCTTTTGATCGGGAAATGTAAGACAAGTTTCTCGATCATACTGTACTAAAACAAACTTAAGCTCTAAATCTTACAACCAACAAAAAGGGAAACCAAAAAAAAGAAGGATAACTTACTAACGCTAACACAAAATACAGCGAATAAATAAAACCTTTCGACAAGCATTCGCAAAACAATCCTTCTGGGCAAAATTGGCGTGAGACAAGGTCATGTAGACGATTGAATATCTTGTAATCGTCGTTTGGTTCGCAAAGTAAACAAAATATCTTTTGTGGCCTGGGATAGGTAGGAATAGCTTGAATAGAAACCTTATAGCAGCCACTCAGCGAGGGAGAGGTCAGGTGAGATTGTATGTAGCGACCGAAGATTATTAGTGTGTCGCGGCTAAGTAGCAAAAAGTGAAGGTATTGATGACGCATGCCTTGAACAAGTGAGATTAAGTTCTTGTTTAAATCACCGGCACGCGATCCTTAAAATAAGTTCAATGAAATCTTTCTCTATTCTAAGCCACCCTTTTGCTTCGTGAGGGCTTGTCGGGTATGAAACGATCGCAATATGAGCAATTTGTGTGTAAACGATCGACACCAATACCATGGTGTGTTGCTGATCATGAAGCTACTGCGCCTTCGGTCTTGCCTGAAATGTGGAGAACGTGAGATGAAACTCTCCCCATGAGCGTCTGTGAGCGGTCTGTGGTTGCGGAACTTTGCAAAAAAAAACGCGGCACAAACACTATGTAAAGCTGTGTCGGTCGTCAGTTTGTCTGCGCACGTTTCTGTCTGACGCTCGGCCGATACAACTCACGAGTCGTCTGACAACTCCACGTACGCATTTACTCGCCGCAGCAATCGCTCTTGCTCGTTGACTCTCTTCCCTGCACGCCCCTAGGAGCTTGCGCAATACTACATCGCATGTTTCGCACCGTGGCGCTGAACTTGCTGCGAATGAGACTGTGCGCAGTGAGAGAGTGAACGAGAGAAAAATCTGGTTTGCAAATGCAATCCTACCATGGTGCGCTAATCTAGGCCAACAGCTGGCGTAAGTGAAAGTGATTCGAATAGAGCCCGCACAGAAGTTTGTTCTGGACCCCTACGCACCTCGCTTTTTGAATGAAGGGAGGAGATGCTGAACTGTCGAAATGTCACACTGAACCTAACCCTAACGAGTGATGATCACACAGTATTCCTCCGAGCGAAGCCTAACAGAAACTATGAACCAACGATGTGTGAAGATTGACGACATTCGAGGTTGATGAATCAGAATACTGCATAAAGGAAAGCGATGCTATAGAGCATACTCTTAAGCTGGTGGCACAATCTGTCCGATGCGGCGAGTGCGTGTACCAAATCCCTTGCTGCCATCTGGTCCGATTGGAGTGCGTACCACGGCTTCATTGGCAGATGTCGGCAGAGCCGTGTTGCCCGCATTGACGTGGTTGCACATGATGCTACCGGCGCGCGATCTTGGGCCGGAACACTCGGAGCCGATCGAGATGCGACGATCGTATCCGGAATCTGTCGATATCTTGCGGCCATTGTAGTACTGATCCGAACCATTAGACAGCTTGCGCAGAGGATCAAATCCTCCGGACGAGTATTTGCGCGGCGAGATGTTTGGGCTTCCGTCTGTGTGGTAGCCCGTGATCGAGCCGGACGAAAACTTCCGATCGTAGCCACCGGTCGAGTCCATGGAGATGCGACGCTGTAGTAGATGACCCTGCTGCTGTTGCTGAAGAAGTTCTGGTGAGTTGGCGTACTTACGCTCGTAGTTAGAGCCGACCGAATACTTGCGAGGTGCTGAGTGCACCGGGCCACCGTGCTCCGTTGAGCACTGGGACATTCGACGATACATTAGATCGCTGGAACACTGCGAGATGCGACGTGTATTGCACGAGCAAAAGTCTGAACAGTTCGATGAGCGTCGTGACGATGGCACTTCCGAGCAGGCGGACGTTCGCCGAGACATGCCTTCCGCAGGCACGGACGAGCAAGCGGACGTACGGCGCGACATTTCACCGCAGCTCGAGTAACCTTCCGAGCAGTTGGAAAACTTTCGTGAAGCTTCCGACCCTAGGGAATAGGCGCTGGATCGGCGTTGCTGCTGTTGCGTTAACTGTGGCTGATAGCACTCGTAGGTTTCGTTGCCAAAGGAATACTTGCGTGGTTGGGGCGAGTGTGCCACCACGTACGGCATCGGAGGCGAATGCTGTTGGTGGTGGTGAGGGTCCTGCTGTAGTGGAGCTTGCATCGGCTGGCTCATCATTGGCAGCATTTGATGATGATGGTGATGGTGGTGATGGGGAGCTACCTGTTGTTGCTGTTGATAGATCGTACCAACCATCATGTCCGACTTAGGATAGAAGCCAGATCCGCGGCGCATTCGGAAGCGATCGAATCCCTCACCACCCCGGCTTCTCTCAATGTCATGTCCAGCGGCTATCTTGTAGCTTTCGACAAACTTCGTAACGTTGGTGGCCTTCTTGCCGGTCTTCTTTTTCGGTGCTACTAGCTCCAGCACAACGAATTCTGTCATTGCTTGAGCCCGGCGGGCCGACGCGGATTCGGTGAACTCGACAAGAGCGCATTCATTCTGCTGTAGCTCTGGATGTTTGTTGATAAACTGGCGAACATCAGCTGGAATGGGACCACCCGGACGGAGTACGCGGATAAGCGATATTTCACCGCACTTCGAAAATAACTCCGACACCTTCTCTACGGTGTACTTGTCGTATGGAAGCCCCGTAGCGACAACAGTGCGCGACGGCGTTGTTTCATCGTGCTCGGGCAACGGATCCAGGCGACGGATCTTTGTGCCCAGATCGTTTACCTCGATCTTGACACTCTTGCGCTTGATCGCGTCTCCAACCACACGCCAGTCCTTCGTCAGCTGACGGACGCGCTTAAAGCTAGACACCAGCTTCAAACTGACAAAGCCTTCCTTGTTGCGGCGCACGTGCTTCAGCAAAAAAGCGTCCTTAAGGATGTTATCGTTGGAGAAGTAGAACTCCACTTGTTCAATAATTCGCTCGCACATCTCATCGTCCGGGATCTCGAACGCCCCGTCCTCGGTGTCTTCCTGCGTACCGGCATCATTAGCACCCTCGCCTGATGACTTTTTCGTGATTTCGCAGCCCGAATCTTTCGCCGCATCATCTGACGAACCGGCACCAGCATCTTCCGAGTGCTGCCTGATTTGCTGCTGATGTTGCGGCAGCTCACTGGAACTGCGTCGATCGTAGGATAATGACACGTCGCTGTCGATTGAACTGATTGATTCCTTCGTGTCGGAGTGCTTCATGTTACGGTCCTGATCATCTTGATCGCGCATAAACATCTCATCCTCATCATCAATATCTTCGTCGTCATCGTCCTCATCGTCGTCTTCCTGTTCGTCATCATCGTAGATACCGTAATCGTGCACCTCCTCTGCACCATGGTGATGATGGTGGTGATGGAAGTGCTGTTGGGGACTACTACTTCCCGGCTCATCTAATCGTAGATGTTCTTCGGCCAGGGGATCCTCGCGCATCAGTTCCTGATGCTGTAAGAACGTATGATTGTCCGTCATGAGAGGAGACAGCGTGTCCGGTTCTTCTTCGGCTTCTACCGCTTCCTTAACAGCGGCACCTTCCAACTCGATTGCCGCATTCGGCTGCGGCTTCGCTTCTATCGGGGTGATGACTTCTTGTTGAGCAGCAGTTTCCGTCAAAGACTGAGCCTCCGGTACGGAACTTTCACTTTCTTTCTGCTCCGCGGCGTCAGTCATCGTAGCTGTTTCGATCATCGTTCTCACGGCCGGTGTGGTCTCCGTTTTCATCGGAGTGGCCTGTTCGCTGCTGGGACCGTTGTCACTGTTGGTGACGGTTTGCGTTGCCATTTCCGTCACCACTACTGCAATTGGCGGCACTAGATTCGTTACTTCACTGGACGTTGCCGTCGTCGTCGTCTTTGTGTCGGCCATACTTAGTTAGTTTCGGCGCCCGGTACTGCTTTCTTTCTTCTCCACTAATATGGCTAATATGGCTTCCTCTTGTACGTTGGAGAGGCGAGTTTTGTCACTGTACGTTGCTTTCGTAAGGTTTTCAAATAGTTTCGGCGTTACACTCCCGGATGAAGGCACTGTTTTGTTTTGTTTTCCCCTAGTGTTGCTCCAGTTCGTTTTGGTTTTCCTATCGTTCGGTGCACTTGGTGCCGTCACCTGTTTCGATTTCTGCTAATCCAGTCTTATACGGAGGGAAGTTCGGAGTGAGTTAGTTCCGTTCGACGGTGACTCACTTGATATTTACAGTAAATTTACAAAACGCGCACACCTACACCGCGTAATAGATTGTACAATTTTTGTTTGTTACACAGCCTGTTTTACAGTTATCACCGCTCAGTCTGTAGGTTGTTGATTGCTTCAACAAAGTAGTTCCGAAACCAGCAGATTCTTTGTCAAAGTTGTTTTGTTTTTCCTTATTTTTTAGTGAGTTCGCGATGGGGGGATGGTTTCCGTTTCTGACAAAACAATAGCTTAGCTAATCACACTAATGTACTCGTAAGCACACACACACTCGCACATAAATTCCCGAGGTATGTCCTGCGATGTATAATGTTCGTACCTAAATGATTTGTTGGCTTTGCTATGTCCTTGCTACACACACTGTATGTGTATGATGTGATTTTCTCTTTTCACAGTCTTCTGTACACGCACATGCACTCACTACACCGCTACTCCAATGGCGCGTTCCCTTTCACTGTGGCGCTACCAAGATTTCACGCCCGACGATCGCCCGTTGGCCGTCTCGTGAATACCGCGTTAGACTTTCTGCAGGCACTCTTTCACTGATGGTTGTTTCCACCGGAATTCAAGTACTTTCACAATTGCCGCACACGCTGGCATGCCCTGCGTGCATGCACTCGTCTCGGGTATTGAAGTTGGGAACGATTCAAGTCCACGATTAGAGCAAACTCTATTGCTTGGAGACGGTAGGTACGGCAAGGGCAAGGGCGATTAGCGTAATGTTTCGCACTGCAGAGAGAAATGGCGCTACGGTTCGTGGTTTCGCGAAACTTGAAGGCAATGGGAAATGTTACTTCCTTTGCTAAGATTTTTTTCCACACGGTTGCGAGAAATTTAAGGGCTTGGTACGTGCGTCGAAGAATTTCAGCACTAGTTTTCGTGTGTTTTCAAACAATTTTAAACCAATATCTGTTCCAAAAAAGATCACTTCTTCCGGGTAGTAAACGACTCGTTAAGAATGTTCTGATATCTCCGAAAATTGAGATTTGTCGCGGATGCTGTTCGTTTGGACGTGTGAGGTCCTATAGTAACAGGTAATTTAACTGGATGCTAAGCTACTGCCACCTTCAGTACTATGCGCACATGAAGGACCTAGCTTTCTCCGTACCACACCGTATGTGAGGGCTTCTCCTTCTTCCCAGCGTTAGTTGCAATGTTCATTGACGGTGGCTTACGGCGTGCCGGAAAATTTGCTTCTCTTCAACAATCAACACTTGATCGTGCACAGAGTTCGATAGTTCGTACGTACTGGGTGCAGTTACACTAGTGCACAACTGCGTGACACTCGCGAACTCGTGACTGGACACACACTGGTTGCCTCAGCTGTTGCTATCGCACACAAACTCCACTGAATGTCACCGATTCGCTGCTCCATCAATTTGGGTTGTTAACGTTATGCTGCAGACTCACACCGCAAACAGTTTGCTGCACGTGGGGCGCTCTGGTTTTGCGCTAGGGCAGTTTTCAACCTTTACGCACTATACGCACGCACACACTTCACCGAATACTAACACATTCGTGGGGGATCGTGGGATATTTAATGGTTGGGTTTCTTTAATCCCTGTACACTGCTTTCGGAGCAGTTTCAAACTTCCTCCCAGATACACCCAGCTGGTTGACGATTCGATACTGAAAGCACTACTGTCTCTCACGTGCACACATACACACCCATTAAGCGAACAGACACTGTCGAGTAGATCGAAACCAGATAGACTTGCACGGTGGAGCGTGGTGGTTCCCTTTTGCTGTTCTCGTCTTCGAAAGGTGTTGCTACGACAAGTGTTGTTGAAAGACTGAAATAAAGCTACGAATTGACGCCGGTTTTATATCGTCTCTCCTACTCTCTTCCGCCGCGCACGCATGCATGCAACCACCCGGGCAAGTTGAATGCGTGCGCTCGGTTCGGCTTTACGTTCGTGCCTTACTTCCGTTCGATGTCGGCGCTCGGAACTTGAATTCGTGCTCAGCTCGGCTCCCCAGATGGGGGTACGAGCCGGCCCGCACACTCTTCTTTTCCCAGACGGGGAGCCCTTACACTATCTTTAAACCAACCTGACCGTGGCTCCCCACAGGAACCAATGCACCGACTGCCGCATGCGTTGGTGTGTGTGTTTGTCGATCGATTCGCGCTGATCAAGCTGCGTTTCTTTTGCCACAGCAATGCATTTCACCCGCGTCGCCGAGAGCGGTTAGTGACTTGAGCGCGGACGGGGTGCGGGTTGGAGAAAACCTCGTCGAAAAATGTCGCCTACTCTTGCCTACTACTACTACTACCTGCCCCTAAGTGTACCATGGCAAGGTAGAGGGATTTATTTGTGATTTGGTTTTATTTATCATTTTCTCGAACAAACTACACATAAACGCATTACGCACCGTACGAACAAGCGATCGGAAGAAGTGTGAGCCATCGATTGTTGCTTACCTCCGATGTTTGGTGGTTAGGTGCGAGGGCTGTCATTAAGCGGCGATTTCCGTTCTGGCACCGGCTTTGCAAACTAAAGCATATGATATTATTGCAGCGTCGAATGAGAGCAAGTGCAGCTCACCTTCAATTACTGTGTTTTTTTTATTTACAGATTAAGTCTGTACGGTTTTGTGGGTTTGTGGCTTTTTATGTTAATTTACAATATGTTAAATCCAATGTTAAAATTTCATTTAAAAATATCTTATTCATATATATTTTTAAGTTTTCCAATATTATTAGCGACCAAATAAAGTAACAAAGTTGTAATAACCTTTTCTGAAAAATATATAGCTTGTCGTAAGCAATACTTACGAAATAATCACATTTTGGTCTGGAAGTACTTATCGGGCAGTTGTTGCCAAACAATGACCGATTTTGCTCACGCAACCAAAATAGTTACATCCAGACGCTTCCACTCCCGTTAACGGACTCACGACCCATCCTGCAAAATGGTAATGGTGAAGGCTTAATCCAATAAGTGGAGCAGAAGACTGTTAGGTCAAACTGTGGTCTAGAGTAACTTGGTGATGTGTGTGAACATAACTGTGCAGGACACAGGAACTAGTAAACGGATCGTTGTACTTTCGCATTGGTGTTATGTGATGATAGGCGTTGTACAACTAATAGCTTATGAGCAATGCTATAAGCGACAGTATGTGACAAGCAAATGAGTTAATAAAAAAAAAGAAAACAATATCAATATCGAAATGCTTTTCTTCAACTTTTTCAAACAGCCTGCAAATTGTTGCCCTTGAAAACCAAATTCTGTTTTGGGGCTACTTAGCTGTGAGCCGTAGATGTATTAATGGCTCACACATTAACACATCAGCGTGAATTGGCCTGTTTTGCTTTCGGGTATAGCTTAAACCTGCCCTTTATAGCATTTATCCAATTTTGGGCTTTCATGTTATAATATGAAGCTTTGATTTTTGATTCCCCTGGTGGAACCGCTTGTTTTATTCGCCCTCAGTAAGGTGTGGATAATTTAGTTGTTTTAGAAGCTAACATAAATCCCACATGGTTAAGTTTGGTGCACGTTTGGGATTGCTAGAAGGAATGGGTTTGTTCGACGACGACGACGACGAATGCTACTGGAACCCGGTGCCCGGTGCTGGAGTTCAAGTGTACGCCGGGAGCGCTCAGTCAAGGTGATCAGCTAGGCGTGGAAGAGATTATGTACACATGATTCCAGTTCCATGCCACCCAACAGCGATATGATCTTGTGTGTTGTTCATCCATAAGCTGATAGGAGCGAGCAGCGTCCCAATGTAAAGCGAGAGTGCATAGTGCCAGTACTTACCCTTGCACTCTCTCCGTCGCGTAGAAGCATAAAAAACGATCACAACAAAGCGAACATAAAAGAAAATTGAAAGACACGGTAAGTAAATGCGTTACTGTAAGTGGTGTGCGGCAGTCACTTGTATGAGAGGGAATAGTCGGGAATACATAGAGCGCTCCGTTGGTTGGGTGGTAATCAGTTTCGCCTTCAAAATCGAAGCATGATGCAATGCTATTTCCGCACCAGTTCCCTTTTATGGCAAATGCTGCACCATGCACCGTGTCGACGCAATGTCGGTAGTATGGAAGCATAAGTGATGATAGTGAACATCGAGACTGGTTCAGTCGGCGAGTCAGAATAGTGTAACCGGTCGAGAACATTGCGCCTGTCGGAGCGGAAGCGAAAGCCCATTTTATGTTCTACCCTGCTTTATTAAGCTTCACGAGGGCCGTCGCTGCCGTCCGTTGAAAGTCTTCCGCAGCGTTTATGTTTTGTTTGTTGTTTTTGTGATTCATCTTACCATGCTTTGCCTATTGGGGTCCAATGGTCGTTTTCAAGGGTTGAATTCAAGGTCAGATTCACATTTGCGAATGCTACAACTTTCCGTTCTTGCAAAAAAAAAAACAAAACAAAAAAGCGTTATGCTATTTACTTCACCACAATCTCACATTCACCGACGAAAGCATTAAAGGGTGTACGGTGTGCTAGCATAATTGTTCCTTCCGAGAGCGATTGGTTGAAATTTCAAGGTTAACTTCCTTGGCGACCTTCACCGATAGAGTTGTGATGGTAAAGAAAGACTAGCACGGGAAGAAAAGGAGCTGACATTAATGGGATACATTAATACAGCTGTCGTGATTTCTTATCATCAACGAGTGAAGCTATAAAAAGAAAGGCATGTGTGAAGTTGGTCATGTAGAGGATAAATTATGTGTTAATAGGACCTCCAGCCATGTGTTTATTGAGTAGCGTATGTTATTTAATACATAGTTATTTGATACAACAATCATAACATTGATGAATGAAGAGTAATATTTAACATGAGTCAATTTAATGTTTGAAAATTAAATGATTATATAAGTAAAAACACTAATGTAAAAAAATATAAATCAAATCATTCCATAAAATTGTAATACATTTCTTAAGCTCCAAGCAGTCCATTTTGTAAAACATGTGTATCATACCGTAACATCATGTGTCCAAATAATTTCCTCTTCGACGTTTATGCAAATGATCTTGCTGATAGGACAGGAAGAAAAAAATATAAATAAAACATCGTTCAAAAAATGTAAACATTCGTCCAACGCGTCAACGTAGTTCTCAAACCCGGTGTCATTGATCCTCATGGTCAGTGGTGGCCAAATCAAATAAAAGCAAAAACAAAACAAAAAATAAAAACCCCAGGCGTGCGCACGATCACCCTGATGATGGGGCGAGCTGAAACCGCCCCAGCACGGTTGGTTGCGAGGAGCACAGATAGAGCAACAGAGAGCGCACCAGAGCGGAGCGAAAGAAAGGCCAATAGCATGACCCATTGCAACATGGAATCGTACATGGGGGGAATTTTGTCTTCCCTGCCTTGTGTGTTTGATTATTTCCGAAAGATGAGTGTCTTCATCAGCAACACTTCAGCTTTATGTGGAGGGTTTCCTCTCGGTCTTGATCTCGGACGTTTTTGACCAAGAGAAGGGTGTTTTTTTTGCAACGGCGAATGGGGGTCAGTAGTGGCAAAAGCGTCAATTTCGGGACCTATTCGGATGTGAATCTACACAGCGGTCAAGGTGATTCGATGGGGCAGTGTTAGACGATTAAACATTGTTGCTCAGTGTAAACTTTGTTTACTTCTCTTGTGTGCGTTCGGGTGTCGTTTGACATCTAGCCAGTGATCGTACCAACTTTCCGCATACAGAATCCTAAATTCTATGTTGAAAGGAATTCGATTCGATTCGCATTACAATCAACCGATTCGTCTTTTGTGATCTTCGCTCCAAATGCCTTGAGGATGACAACCGGCGAGAGGATCAGCTCACCGCATTAAGCATCACGCAAGATCACCCCGAAGTACAATGAATTTGAAAGGGCCTCATGTGTTGCTGGATCGATTGCACTGGCTCCGAAGACACGCCGATTGTCTGCGCAAGATTCATGACGAATCGCATTAAACAAACGACTGTTCAAGTAGTTCACTACCGATTGAGGTTTGGGTCTTACATCGTAGAATTGTTTAAGAGATTTGCGATTAGAAAGGTGTTTGGCAGACAGCTGAAACATAGAGCTGCCCTTTGCTCGCAGGTACATTTTTTTTTTTACATTTATTTCGCATGATCTTGTCGGGGCGGTAGAAGGTCAATGATTTCGGCGTGTCATTGAATAACCGTGCGATCTGTTGTGCGATTGCGGATTTAACGATTTGGTGCTTTTGGGGTGCTTTTATGGGGAGTTTTAGTGATCTGTCCTACCTGCCAGCATGGGTTGTACAGTTTATTGGGATTTTCCAATGCGGATGGAAATATCGTCGCGACACGTAAATGAAAAGAGTTAATGTGACCATTTTCCAAGGGCAATGAGAAATAAATAGCATACGGGTACGAAGTTGTTAAAGGTTTTATTTATTTAAATATAAATTTGTTTGTTCCAAGTCCAACAAAATGGGAATAAAAAAAATATTCATCAATTCTATATTTAAAAATCTCTAATTAACAATATAATGCTGTGTAAAATATTTTTATTGCTTTGAAAGCCTATTAACTTCAAAAGTAAATTAAAGCCAAACCATGCCGGTTAGAATAAAATTAAGATAATTAACAAAGAAAACAAAAGGAATGAAAAAATAGGCTGTAGGAAATCACAAACCCAAAACGAAATGTAATTAATCCCAAAGGTAAATTGCACATCGCAATCTTCCGAGCTGAAACTCTTCGTCAGCCTCTTCTTTCACGTATCAAACAACCGCGTGCACTTCACTGAATACTGTCCAAAACTCAGCTCACCTAACACTAAGCTAGGAGGGTGAAAAAGAAAACAAAACCACCCCTCCTTCTCAACGCGGTGCAGTTGATCGCCCACTTGATCAGCGATGCATGACCACAAAGTATATAGGGCCTTGGCCAAACCTCCGGCACCATACTAGCCATCGGGAAACCGTGCGGTTTGCGTGAATTTGCCGGTTTCTCGCTGAAACGTGTCTTAATTGCTTTCCTCGGGAGGTATCTTCAACAGAGCAGCCCAATTGAACGGAACTGCACTCGTTCCGCTGTGCGATGAAAGAAGAAATGGAATACTCGTTCGCTGAAATAGCGCTCCGACCCAACCGAGTTGGTTTCGTACACGGCCGAACGGGTTCGGGTTCATTCCACATCATCATCAGCGGGTGAAAAACCTTGAACCAATGATTCCCGAGGAACCCGTTGGCCAATGTTTCTTGCGTTGCCCTCTTGCCAAGGAGCGAAGGCTACTGCTAACTCAGAAGTGATTATTGTAGACAACATGATGTCAACCTTTGCTGCTTCTGATCATAACTTTATAAGCCTGATATTTGATCCCTTCGTACTAGGGGTAAGTTTACGTGATCACTGGAAACATTTTTAGCACCAACGCACCCAGTCGAAGTGGAATTGCTGCATTACCTTCGAATTGTGAACCATTCCGGACAGTGAGCGTCTGCTTCAAAACAGATCTTAACCCATTCAGATCTGCGGATGTTACAAACACGTCAAGCGATTCAATAAGGAGTAGTGTCAGAGTCAGATTGTAAGGGAAGAGAACCATTGGAGAATGGCCTAGCTCAAATGCAAATAAGGAAACTGATACGTGATCTCTCGAAGCAGGACGGGACACCCACTCGAGAGATGGGAGAGACACGTGAGATGCGTGCTGTTCACGAGACTTTTGTCTGCTTGTTCGGTAATTGAGTTGTACGGGGTTTGATTTCTTGCACACGATAAGAAAAGCCGCAACTTTGTCACTCCAGTCACCATTTTTGGGTAATTGAACGGTAAAATATCATCACCGTAGATTGATGAAGATGAACAGACGATTTGCAAGGATCCGTTTAATGTGTTTTTTACTTTAAAGAGTTAAAGTTAAATTTATAAAATTGACAATAAATTAGTAAGTATTTCATATAAATATAGGAGCCGCTACAATGACAAATCTCTATGACTCGTTACAATGATGACAATGTGGTCAATAACGTATAGCGAATTAGACTCGTCAGGCTCTGGATGGCGGAACATGTCATTCGAATGGCCCGGGACTACCTAGCCCGAAAAGTCCTTTTAGTTCGTCCACATTAGTGATGGGAAAAATGAATTTTTGGCCGGAATCGATTCCGGCTAGCTCCGAAAATTTTCGGAATCGATTCCGGAAAGTACGTGGTTCCGGAATCGATTCCAGAGTCGATTCCGGAATCGGAATCGGTTCCGACTCCGGAGTCGATTCCGGAATCGGAATCGGTTTCGGAATTGATTTTGTTTATTTTCATTATTGTACATCATTCCATGCGTGCTTTAGTAATGTCGCTTCCAATGTTTATGTATGCGAGCAACAATAGATCATGAAAGTTTTTACCATTATAAATCTGAGTTAAAATTATTTGATTTCTTTAAATTCTTAGCTGAATCAGATTATTTCTAGACTATTACCACAAGGCTTGTCAACAATTTGATTTTGATGCTCACATACATAAACATTGGAAGCGACATTACTAAAGCGCGCATGGAATGATGTACAATAATGAAAACAAAAACAATCAATTCCGCAACCGATTCCGGAATCGACTCCGGTATCGATTCCGGAAACGACTTCGGTATCGATTCCGGAATCGACTCCGGTATCGATTTCGGAATCGGACCCGACTCCGGAATCGATTCCGGAGTCGGAATCGATTCCAGAAGCGGAATCGGAATCGGAACCGATTCCGAACACGAAATCGGAACCAGGTAGTTCCGATTCCGAGTGCCCATCACTAGTCCACATGGATAGAAAAGGCGTACCGTGAGCGGTTTAGAAGAATTCTGCAACAGACCAACACCGAGAAATGGTAGACGATAGATACGCTAGGGCTATTGCCTTGAATCAATAAGTTTTACACCTTTCGCCAAATTAATTCTTCATTTAAAAATATAACGATTCTTCAACCAGTGCATTAAGATTGAATAAAACAAATACTGCATCGTGGAAGATTTTGAATAATTCTGTTAACTTGTAATCTATTTTAAGTATGCATTTTCCAAAACTGATGCATTGAGATGAGGGAATTAATTCCTTTATATGAGGTTAAACACCATCCAAACGAGAATTAATACTATGACTCATATACGATGTATTATTTACTCAAACTTTAAAAGCCATCTAGAATTATCTTACTCAACTTCATGAAGAGAATACTAAATTAGAATTGGCAAGTGGGTTTTTGTTCCAAGATGGATTTTAGATACATCTTTTATTTGGACAAAGCTGTTTAGTGTCAATTAGGCAGATGTAATATTGCAATAATGTCACTCCGGCCGTATTGCATTTCCCACAATAAAAAACGTGACCATGACCAAGACATTTTGCACAGTCAGTACGGTGGCAATGAGATTTGCATACGAACAGAATCCGTTTTATTGCCACTACCTGGCCACCCGTTTGATGGTTTACTTCGGAAAAGGCCAACCCGACATTGCCGTAGGCAATGCAGTTTCTAGCAGATGAACAAAGTGTGATGAATTTTGCTGAAGAAGCCTCATCCCAACAGGGTTTCCAAGCTGTTATCGTCGAAGGAAGTGTGTGTTACCTTCCAATCATTTCCTTGCTCCGGTTGTGATACGTTTCGATTCTTTCGAGGGCCAACGAGTTCGGTGTGCACTATCTGTTAGCGAAAGGTTTGGCTTCGCTTCCGAAAGTGGGCTTCTCGGCTTTATATGCCTTCCTGTGGTGCTTTTCGACCGCTGGTCGTTAACCTTGCCCACGGGTACGAAAGGCTACATTCGAATATCCGTTCCGTTCCCTTCTGATCGCTGGCTGGTTGTGGTTTTGTGCGTCTAACACAACGTTTTGGCGAGCTCGTTCGCTCGATTTTTCATTCCTTTAGCACAGCATCAGATACCGATTCCGATAATGAACGCAGCAATCTGATCTGATCGAATAGGTATTGGCAGCCATGAAATTATGCTGCCAGCAAGTGTCCGTTTGTTGCCGAGGAAATGAAAAACAATCTTCAATAAAGTGGAAAAGGCAAAAAAGGCAAATATTCGTAACATATGCTTACCGCAGCTAATTAACAGCAGGTGTCGATGCTGGGACGAACGAGAAAAATGAGTCATGTGACCTACAAATCGACCATACTAGCCCCAAAAAACTAGCTCCTAGCCGAAACTAATTTAAATATTTCCCTGTTCACCAGCAGGGAGAAGGAATCGTGCGGTCAAATCAGTGTTTTGTAATGTCCATTTTTGCTTCCAAAACGTACCACCGGAAGTTAAACGGTGCAGCACCTTTTGCGGAGTCTTAGGAAGTGAAGGAAAAGGTCGCGGCGTCGATTACATAAATTAACAACAGTCGTGCACCACCCGGTTCTTCCGTGGTGTCTCGTACTTTAGCAACACCGTCCAGCAGCGTCGCAGCTACTCGATTAGTACAGCGATCGATCACAGCTATAAGCAGTTAACAAAGTACGCAACCCCTACTTAGCGCATCATTTTGTGCTTGAGCTCTTACCGTCTTTACTCACTTTTATTCAACACTGTACGTCGTGTGCCTAAAGATCTCTGGGCATTCGAAGCGCTTTAAATCACACGATGAGCGTTGAGTATCTAACGCACGCTAAACGACTCACGCGATGTACTTCCTTAAACGGCAGAAACAGGGTTTGGTCGTGTCGGTGACATTGGATGGACAATTGTCTGGATCTGCTCAATAGTAGTAGGTCGATGGGTATGTTGGCTTGCAGATTGTGACGAATTCCAATGATATTGTCCAATGCGATCTTCAATCGATCATGTACCAAAAAAGAAGCGACACAATGCAAAATTGATAGTTTCGACTTTTGTATTTAATTTCGAACGTTGTCTAAAATATACTTGAGAATGTGCTAAAGGAAATGATTTTTTATGTAACAAAGTAAGGCAATATTTGTTCTTCACTTTCTCTAGTAAAGTTTTATTACCTAACTTGCTATACATATATTAGAAGCTATGAATGATTTATTTGATTACCATTGATCCTAATGAATTGTGTATTTATCTTATAAATAAATTAAACATATATTCCCAAGAAGACTTACTGTAAATGTAATTTATATATTTGCAACAAATATCAGGTCATTCAACGGGAGCAAAAGGCTATCGGATGGCATTTTTCCGGCTCTACATTCTCGCCCATAACTAAATTAGCAAATGAAGGTAACAAACACTCGTCGTATGATGCAACACCGGCAACACAGATACCGTGTAAAGCTATGACGCACACGCAGCGCATTATTTTTGACCGGCTAATGTGCGCTTGTAAGTGTTTTGCTCTGTTACCATCCATTGTGCGTTCGTTGTCCTTCGGATGATAGGTAATACCTTTTGAAGGCAGTGCCCAATGTAACAATGTCCCGCTGGCAAGAATGTGTAAGTGATAAGGCTCGTACCAAAACCAAACGAATTGGTATCGAGTACATTTCCGCATCGGTGAAATGGGTATAGATTTACATCCAATTTAACGGCATTTGTCACCATTTAGCTTCGACAATCGAGGTACGTATGATGCAATATTTATACTTCCTCGTAAGGCGTCTGCAATGGAAAAAAGATAGGATGTAAAAAAAATTAAAAACATTGACAAGTTCGCATTGAGCATCGCTTGAAGTATAATATAGCAACAAGCGGTATTGTAGAAGTCCTAAAGTCATTTACATATTCTTCCCGTACTTCATTTAATCCTTACGAAGTGAATCAACAAATCTACCGTGGCCTAGAAATTGATTTGACACGTTCTATACCAACAGCCCAATAATCACGTGGCCCATTTCACGGCATAATGTATCGCAAAAACGTTCGCATGATTCACGCATACATACGCACACTTTAGCTCCAATCGAAACCATTNACAAATCTACCGTGGCCTAGAAATTGATTTGACACGTTCTATACCAACAGCCCAATAATCACGTGGCCCATTTCACGGCATAATGTATCGCAAAAACGTTCGCATGATTCACGCATACATACGCACACTTTAGCTCCAATCGAAACCATTCACTTTCTGCCAAACATAAGGTCAAAGTCAACCGGACCACGGTAACTTGTTGGCTGGGTGTATCGACTTTCTGTACGATGCTGCGCGTATTATTGTTTCATTTTGTTAACATTTTATCTTTTGTTGCCAGCCCTTTAAACCCCCCTGCTGTACAGATTCGGTTTGATTCAGACTCTATTCTATGCTCCATTGACACACTCTTCAGTGATCAAGGTACGAAGCAAGGGATAGATGTGTAAGACGGGTGCTCTGTTTGTGAGACTTTTCACAGTGGATGTAGTAAACATATTGATACACGTTTGCTGCGTATTGTACAAGTTTATCGACGATCCGACATAATACATCTGGCTGGGTTGTCCTGTAATGATTAATGCTTCGATTTTAAATCAAATTGTATGTATTTGTTATATTATAAAACTGCCGATCGTACTACAGTGAATAAGTAAATGTCCCAGCATTAATTGTTTAATTATACTGGTTCTTCTTTAAAGTTCTGTCCTTTAAATTAGTTTTTTTAAGTTCCATTAAATTTACAATTCGTTTTTAAAACACGATTTGATTGTAATGACAGAAATTCTCATAATGGAATAGTAAATTATTTTAATTTAATTACCCCTCTAGAAAAAAAAAACTTCATAACGATCTAATCTTTGTTTAACAAGCAGCCTATCAATTGTGTTTACGAGTCACAAATTTAAAAAAAAAACACAATATTGAATTTTGTTTTAGGGGTGACAAACAGTTCACACGTTTTTCAAATCTCAGTTTGCAAATATCGCGTGCGACTCGTGAGCTTGTTTGAGTTTGACTGCCAAGCGGAAATTTGCACCTATAAGTCATAAATTACTACGTACCTACTGATCTGCTGCTGAACGGAAGCAATTGATGTTTGGTGGAAGAATTGCAGGTTAGCGTGAACCTAATTAATGGTTTCATGAAAACGATCCTTTTAAGATGAGCCTTACGAACATAGACAAGTGTTTTTATGATGTGTTCTAATCGTATGCGCAGCATGTATGGTTGAATCATATTCATCTTAACAGAAACTGTTTCTTCCTTTAAACGCCGAAATCTCGACAAATGCGACAGAAGGTCAGAGTTTGCAGTACAAAAAAAAATCGTTTTCCTTGCGAACTTACTGCCCAATAAAAACAAACGATAGTCTCTGTTTGTCGTCTGCCATGTAGTTCCTACGAAAAAGGCTCACTGAACTTTCCAGGGTCAGCTGGGTGAAGTGATTGCTTTCAGTGTCACTCGGTGTAGCCTGTTCCGAAACTGGAAGGGGTTCGTACTGTAGGGCTCTCCATGTCTCGGGTGGAACAATAACATTAAGAACATACATAAAAGATCAGATCTTTCGCGTGAATTGTTGTTACTCGGTGGTTTAATGTAAGTACGTTCAAACAGTATAAGGTAACATTAGTGGATATTCAAACTTTATTGCAAATAGAGGATTAAGGAAATCGGAAAACAATTATATAAGCTCGTTTGTAAAAAGAAACTGAACTAAAGGCCAGAATTTGCAAGAAGCAGAACTCCAACCATCAAAGCGTACTGGCGTGGATCGTCTACAAACTGATCGGTACAATTTTGTAGTTTGTCATACATGTCCCGGAGGATTTAAAGGATCATACAATCTGTTAAACTGTATAGTTCTCAAGCATGCCAAAGAATAAATCGGGTCCGCAATGTTCACCAAACGATGCAAACCACAACGGATACGGATACCAGTCAAGTGAATTGACACACTGACCTTCAATAGTCTCCTTATAGAGTTCCCCACTGTAGTATCTGTCTGGTAGGCAACAGCAGGACGCAGCACAGTTGATGGAGAATGATCACGTTAAAAAAAAACTATAGACGGACAAAACTGGAGGTGCAATCCTCGAAGCTCCTCTTTGGCACGCCTTTGCTTACGGACCTTACGAAACCTTCCGTGTATTATGGCGATTGTTAAAGGTTTCTGGTTTTCTGGTCACGAAGCTAAGGGATGGTAACGTGTACGAAATTAATAGTACGCACACGTTTGCTCACAAGAAGCCGTTGATGATCATGAACCCAACCGGTCTCTTGATGACCAAGACTGTTAGTGATTAAGGGAAAAAGGATGAATTAGTGTATTTTTCTCTCTTTCATCCTTAGGGCGAAATTATAGAGGAAAGATAGAAGCAAAAAGAAAACTGCAGCACTTAGAAGGTATACTGGGGATGATTCAATCTTGATGTACGTGGAAAAAAGCGAAAGGCATCCCAGAACCTACCACTAGACAAGCAGCTCTAGAACCTACAAACCACTTTTCTCTTAGTGCTGATCTTACCAACGGCTGTTCATTTAAATTCGGCTTGTCCTGACCGGACGACCTTTCGACCAGTAATATTTGTAGATTGTATTTTACGCTGATACTATCCTTGGCATTTGATCTTGTGTAGTTTTTGCTGGCGACTAATAGTAAGTTGAAGTTCGCAGTGTACTATTCTTTGGAATAAATTTATAGAAAAGCGTTTATTAGTAAAGTATGTTGATGCATTTAAAATATAACATGAATTACATAGCAAAACATTTATTTTATTGCAGAACAATATATACATTTTTAGAAGAATAACTTTTGTTATTCAAAATCAGAACATTTTATCAATATTGGAATGCAAGCGTTTGTCATTATTGATCATAGTTCTATTCAAAAGCTCGTAAATAACTCAACTAATGATACAAAAGATTAGATATCAATCTTGTTTATCGAGCATCTATGTGAAGTACAACCCAATGCCAATGGTATAAGATGCCTTTGGATATGAGGAATAGCCATAACCTCTGAGCTGTCATCTGGCTGTTACACTCAATCGTTCCATCGATGAGATACATCGATTTGTTAACACTAACAGTTACATAAGATGTAAAATAACAAAAAACTAGATTAAATAAAAACAAGCCAGGCGAAGCCTTCAACCTTCAGCTAATTGACACCGTTTCATGGAGCAATGCTATATCCCAAGCAGTCTGCTAATTTAATGCGCACCAAACATTCTTTTAACGAACTTCCACATTAGCATTTAAATCCTGCGTTTTTTTCTCTTTCTTTTCACTAAACTAAGTTGTCATTTCGTGCTGGATGGAAGTTAGAGTTTTTTGTATGTTAGTTTTGCACTTCTCAAATCCGCGCAACAGATACCGGTAAAGGTTAATGCTTGAACGTTGCACGTCTAACCACCATTAGGCTCGCATGCCAGTCACGCACGCATGTGCCAAGTTCAAGTGCAAACGTTTCATCAATCAGGGCAAAAGCCAAGTAAGGGGAAGAGAGAGAGAGAGAGAGAGAGAGGTAAAAAAAATCAAAACTTTAAAACCACTGTACGGTGAATGGCGGTCACGTGTGACTTCGTGACGGCCCACCAGCTGTCAAAGAATCACTTCCGTTAGTAAGCGCACCGTGTTGCCTCCTAATCGACTGACCCCGTTTTTGTATCGGCCCCGGGAAGGACTTCCTTCACTTCCGGTATTGGTTGATATGGAAAGATAGATAGATTGGTAATCAGCCGGAGAAGTATTAAATGCACAATATTCTAAGAACGTTCACAAACAACGCACGACGCAATGGTGCGTGGGGACACCTCCAGGAAAAGCCTTTAGGAGGCCAATGTCAAACTCCAGTCGATGGTGCATGGTGGTGGAAGAAAAGGACAGGGAGCCAAGCAAACGGTTCACATTCTCGGCGATGACTACCGCGGTGACTATTCGATGGTGAATTAATCCATCCATCCATTGCCACCGCTCGAGGACAGCCGGAATTTGCGGCGTGCATATTGCGTGTGCATTTTTTTATCTCCCATGGGGCGGGTAGAGATGCACACAGACGTGCGTAAGGGCGCCCATTTGACGTATTCATTATGTCGTCTAGGGGTAAGCGACAACCGCATGCCGGTACACTTGACCGCATTCGAGTCCTTGGAGTAAGTGAGAAGTGAAAGAGAAAGAACCAGCGGAGGGAAGAAAGATCTCTCCAATACCGCCAGTCAAAGAAAAGTGAGTTGAAAGTGTTTATTTATAGTACAAAATCAAAGAGCAAAACTGCGTATCACTCATACGGCTCAAGAGAATAAGATCTGCGAGGGCAATTTGATAGTTAAAAGAAGGGAAAAAACGCACATACAACCGAGTAGTACAAGATCGGACCAACATACCAGCTACGAACAGATGTTGATCGAGGTAACTGCTTCTCTCACGTGTTACGATCTTTGTGATGCAAACTGTTGAGTCTCGTATGTACTACTGCTTCCCATCCTCAAATGTTGCTCGCCAAAGCACTCAAGTGACAGCTGTCAAGTGATGCACAAGTAGATGAATGCTCGGTGAGCAATGCCCCATATTAAGTTCTACTCCGGGGGTGGTCTCGTCATCATCACGATCCTCATCGATCGCTGCAAACCTTCATTCGGTGCAACATCATTTATCGTTCACGCTCGAATTAGTTTGCAAATCGATTGTGGCCGCGATGAACACCCGCTGTCGTCACCACCAGCCCACCGTGGTTTGTTGAGATCTCAACAGCGCATCCAATCCCCTGGTAAGCGGGCGAATGATGATTTATTTACATATCGTGCCAAGATTTAGACGACGAGTTGGGAAACGGGCGCGGACTGTCGTCGTGCAGTGCGTTTGGTGTGATGTGTAAGGTTAGGACGCGGTTAGCTACATTTAGCCACCTGATTACTGCAGTAAAACGCATAAGTAAATATTTACCAACTTGGTTCCTTGGCGTGCAGTTCCGTCGTGTGGGAGCTTCTCGCACTGCTTTTACTGTGTGAATGTGTTTTACGCTTTTGGCCCAGATCGTGGGCATTGTGCGCCAGCACTGTAGGGGCAAATGAGATGCATCACCGTCGATCATCACCACTAAAGCTGTGCAGTGATACCAGACACGCGGAGGTAGGTGACGGTAATTGCCATTTGATGACAGCATTAGTGACATAAATAAATAATTTTGAAGCACCTTGCACTTGTACTTGCTCGCATCTTGAGCTTCCCTTTCGGCAACACTGTATACTAAGTGAGCGGCACACGAACTGGGAGGTCTTACTCTAGTAAAGTACTGTACTGCGGTTCCCTTTTAGATTTGGCCCATTGGGCTTGATTGGGGTGGTTCAGCCTTGTGCCATATTTATCTCATATGTTTTTACAGCGCGTCCTTGCAGGCGATAGGGATGTAAAGTCGTGCTAGGTGCTTCCTGTACCCGACAAAGCAAACGTATTTGAAGGTATCGTGTATACATAATACATAAAACAAAATACAATAATATTTTGAGGAAAATGCTTATAGTTTTATGTTTTGTCTTACATTACAAGACATTTTAATTTGTGAGTAAGTAAAAAAAAGATCATTGTTCTATTGCTTTTTTTGCAATATCTGTCGAATAATAATTTATACAGTTTCAAATGCAAGTTAATGATTAAATAACATCTGTTAAAAATTATACTCAATCCATCAATTTACTAGAAACAGATGTCACAACAGTATATAGAACTTGCCAGAAATTCTAAATCATAACACCACAGCTCCTCTTAACCTCATCTCTCGCAAGCTATCCGTCGTCGTAGAAGTTCAAGGTAAGCGAGCCGGGAAGCTTAGTAAACTGGTCAGTTCCAACGTTTTCTTACCGATTGGCTCCGAACCAGACGTAAAAGTAGCCACAAACGAAAAAGCTAGCGAACGAGTCAACGGTGGAGAAGGTTACAGAGATGCGGGTTGGCTTCGCGCAAGATGCGATGTTGTCATGCAATCGGTGTGCGGAAGCGACCCGCGAACGCCATCGTGCGACTTCATCTCGCCGAGACAATACTTACCCGAACGGGGCTCATTGCCACCGGTGAGAATCTAAACACTCCCAGTTGGTCAACGCGGGCTGGTTAGCTTCCCACCGCCGCCGATAAGCTGCTAGTGTGACGAGTTTAACGTCCGCAACGGTAACTGTTGCCTGGCAATTGAAGCATTCGTGGGTCCAGAGCAAGTCGTCCTCCAGCTGACCGTCGGCCAACTGTGGCTGGTCGGAAAAGTGGGGAAGATATTTTTTAGCATAAATCGTTCATTCGCATCGTTTTGCCTTGAACTTACGCATCAGAGAGCGAGTTTTCGAGCGCTTGACGGAAGCAGGAAGTAGGCAAACCGGAGTCTAAAGATGGACGAAGGTTTTGGCAATCTGTCTTAGCCTCAAATTAATCCAGAAGTTATGCAACTAGTTATGGCATTTTGACGATATAATTTAAGCAGTTAGAGCTTCGATTACTGTTAAAAAATATGAAAACATGTGTTGCACGTAAAAGTGGTCAAAAACATATAATATGTGATTTTGTCCTGGCGATTGGAGTAGGAATTAATATCCAAACTGTAATACTTCACATACTGTACATATTTTTTCTCAAATCATTGTACAATACAATACGTGTGAGTCCTCTTGTCTGCGGTATGTAATTTATTTTCAATGCACTTCTACTTCGAACAAAGCCGACACTAATTGTTTCTGACAGGTGTTGGTCAGCGAGCGTGTCGGGGTGTAGCGTGGGTTTTCCCGCATTTCCATTCTGATCTGATCTCACTCGGTCAATGCCATGGTCATTCCCGTATGCAAGTGCACGTGTTTCTTTCTATGTTAGAAGCATCCTTCATCTATGAATGAGTATGATCACGTCCTTTCCCTTGTTTGGTATGATTTACTCCTGGTTGATGCTGGATAATACACACACGGTTCTCCTGTACCAGAAAAGAAAGGGATGTCCTGTACGACGCACCCCCTTGACATAGATCTCCAATGGCAACCGGCTCATACATCTCATCCACCCCTTTCACGGTGGCAAGTGAGCTTAACGTTCACTATCATTTTCGCACACAGGGAGAACATCGTGTGCTGGAGGTGAGTCATTTTATTGCCCATCGTAAATCAAATGGTGCGCAAACACTGCACATTCGCCGACAGGTCTTCGCGCAAAGGTCTTTCTCTAAGGTGTCACACATCAGGCGCCATTGTGAATTGTTAGGCAAGGTTGTAAATTTCCCATTCTCCAGGTCCCCGTGACGTGGTGGTGTATTTCAAGAGAAAGGACAACAGTACAACGTCTTTCAGCTGTTCTTCTTTGTTGAGGCTTGAGGTCAGGGTGAGTCCTGTAGATCTCCGAAATAACGTAACTTGAGCACGTAAATTCGTCGCGTAGTGTGGTAGATTGAAAGCGGATCAAATTTTCAGAGCACGTCAGGCTCTTTAGATATATCTACTTCCGAGTTCGCAAGGTTGGACAAGCTTTTTAGCACTAGCATGTTGATAAACCTCCAAAGCCAGATTCCCTTCGGAGGCCATTATTTGGTTATGGTGATAAAACTTGAAAAATAACATGCATTTCGCTGTTCCGATAAGCCACCGAACGAACATTCAGTCAGGTTTAGGAAAGGTAAACGGTGGCTAGGAGACAGGTTCTGGAGGTTGCTACCCTGCTGCTACACACACATCACCTGTTGCGATCGATTAGAGGGCTGGTAGAAGCTTGGCCAGGGTTACTCACGTGGTGCAGGGGTGACATAAGCGCGGTTCGTGTGTGCATCGTGCCACTAACTAAGCCGATAGCGGACTGAATCGTTTGGGTGTGCTCTCGGGGTACGATGTTTCATTATACACACGCTTTTGTATAACAGACGTTAGAGAACTGCATTGCATGAGAAGCCGCCTGTTTTCATCGCTTTCCTTTTATGGACATATATTGAATGCAGGTCTATACCGGATATTCTTCCTCGAGAAGGTTGCTCGGGTTACATTTCAAGACCAAACACGTGATAAATTATTATTAGCTTTCACACCTTTGCTAAGACTTTCTAGTCACACAGAAAATGCAAGGTAGTGTGGTATGATATTGCAGGACGCGTATGAAGCAATTTAAACCACTTGTCTGTCTTTTTTTCGAGAAGTAAGCTTATATAAACGATACTGATAATATTAAACCATATCTGGAGTATACAATATAAACAATCACTAAAATTGTAGCATAAGTAATGTATACATGGTGGACAAGGTCGAAAAACATGACATACATCATAATTGTAATGATTAGATCGTACAGGGGCGGTCCGGTGGTGCATGTGATAAACGGCGCCAGTTCACACGGCCGGACCGGGTTCATATCCCATCCGGACCGTTCCCCCGTAGCAAGGACTGACTATCCGGCTACGTGGTAAAATAAGTCTAGTAAGCCAGAAATGGCCGGCGTGACCTGTAAGGTCGTTAAGCCAAGAAGAAGAAGATCGTACACCGGGAATGCAAATCAATCAATAAGCGAACTATAGTGACTGTCCATCGTCCTCGACATTCACGAGCATGGTGTTGGATCGTGACAAAACGTCCAGCGTTTCTACCCAAAACAGCTCTCAAGTCCTCTGGATTTTTTTCAAGAGAATTTCAATCAACAACTGTTTCGTATATCTGACGCTAAGTACACTCCAAACGGACGGACTGCTTAACACCATAAAGCATGAGAAACCAACGAGGCTACAACTAGAAAAAACAACAAATTTAATGCTAAAAACTATATGAAAATAAAACAAAATAAAATTGTAACATATTGTACAAAAAATAACTTTTTGATTACAACTGTTTTATTTTATATTTTAATTCTGATCCATAAGTGATTGTAATGCTATCAAAATAAGAGCATTAAGATTGATTGTATCTTATCTTGAAAAAATCTTTTACATCTACTTTAAAATAAAACACGAATGACAATATCTTATCTCCCCCACAACAATCGTTTAGGTGTATGAAATTTAAAAATAGACTGACACACATTAGAACCTAACTTGTTATACACGCACAAAGATGAAAAACCGAAACCGGTTTCATCTAGCACCGGATCCAGCGGGACGGAATAACCGAGCTCCCGTGGGGAGGCAGAAGTCAAGCGAGGGGGTTGTTTTTGTTTACAATGTTGTCACCCCCACGGAATCTCCACGTGGTCGGACCGTGGTACACGCGTAATCAGCTGTTTACGGAAAAGGTAACCCTAAAACGGATGCGAAGGCGCCAAATTTGGGGAGGGTTTTGAGTGTGTGCTTGAACCATACATATGTGTATTGTTGTGTATTGTTTCTTCAACTAGAAACATTCTTCACCAATGGTGCATGCCGGGGGGCGAATTATCTCACCAAGATTCTATGGCGCAGCAGGAAGTTACTGCATGTTTGGTGTACATCGATCAGGCATGATGTTTGACCATGGCGCTTAGTTTTTTTTGTTCCGTTTGCCATGTATTTGGCGTTGAGAGTTGGGTTTAGTTGTTTTTGTTACCATTGATTTTCGGCAAATCGTGACTCACCTTGTCTGAGGGAAGATGCTACTTCCTTTGTAAAGGGCGAGACTGAATGGGGTTACCAGTGGATAAGGGTTCCTGTACGTTTTACTCTTTATAATTTGCTTCCCACAAACGTGTAAACAAGTTGAAGAATAAAAAAACAGTAAAGTTGTTTTCATGCGGTTTCACGTGGCAGTATACGAAGCGTGAAAAAGAGTTGTTTACTGTGTGGTGGAAAGTTCCAATTTTTAAGAGTTGTTTACGGAGCAAAGGCCTCAGCTAGATACGAAGTGAAAGATAGACTAGTAGTTTTGATAGGAATTTTTTGGTAAAGCGGTGTTCTGAGTTAAATATAAAATCCTCGCTTGTGTTTCGACTGTTTCAATATTTATCTTTTCAAATAATCGAAGTTTAATTGAAATAAGCTTTCTTGGCTTCTGTTTATCGTAGCGTGATTGCGTACCACCTGTGTGTACTTTGTTGTTGTTAACATTGTTGGTGTTATTGTTGAGGTAGGTTTTAGGCGTCCTGTTGTTTCATATGTTTTTTCCCGATCTGATGTTGTTATTATGGTTTTTTGCGATCCTCCTATGGAATTTTTTCAAGCACTTTAACAAGACACCTATGAGAATATTTATCTACAAACACAACAGATAATACAGTACGTAGTACATGAGGTTACAATAGAAAAACGATAAAATAGAAAATAATAGAAGTAGGTTTTATAGGAGTAGATTGATATTATAGGCGAAGATANTTTTTTGCGATCCTCCTATGGAATTTTTTCAAGCACTTTAACAAGACACCTATGAGAATATTTATCTACAAACACAACAGATAATACAGTACGTAGTACATGAGGTTACAATAGAAAAACGATAAAATAGAAAATAATAGAAGTAGGTTTTATAGGAGTAGATTGATATTATAGGCGAAGATAGATGTCCCTAATGCCGATGCCCTCGAATGCACTTAACTAGAAGTGTCTAGTGGGTTTGCATGCCACCCATGATCGTAGAAGATGATAATGGTGTGCAATGATCCAACACTGCAGCCTTCTTTTCATTTTCACTTTCTACTGAGACAGATTAATATGATGTAGACGAGGGGACCCACCGAATCAAGTATTGACCAGTGAGTCTGTCTTTTGCATTGTTGGGTTGGGTTTGGGTTTGCATTGTACCAGATCACTGTAACTGTTCTTAGAAAGATGATTACTTTTGATCATTCAGCAATCACCAATCAGCAGAGGGATTGCATGTTAAAAATTAGCCTGGAATTGAACCAGCCAAGGCATAGAAAACATAAAACACAAACTTTAAATTCAAATAATCTTTTGATTATGTTTTCTCAATTTTGCAAAGAGAAAATATTACAAGTCAAGATTCAAGTTATTTGAATTTCAAATGATTCTTAAATAATTATTGTTCTCCCTAAAATCTCACTATATCTAGGATTTGGATGTCATTGTAAAAAAGTAGTAATTTTACTTGTGAAAATATGTAGATCATCATATTACTTTTTATACAATGCAACTTACTTGAACATCATTCATATGAAACTCTTCAAGAATTTGATTTATTATATAGGTTTCAATTTAATTTATTGTAATTAATTTATATTAGTAATTTTCCTCAGTTATAATTCTTAATTAGAACTCTTTCTTATATAAATAGTTAATGGTAGCACGCCACCTATGACGCCTTATGAAGAATATTAACATTCACTTACCCAGTAACTTTTTTATTAGGATTAGCAGTACAAAATATAATATTATTTCGGTTTACTTGTGATCAACGCACGATGATCAATGCTATTTTCCTTTTCCCAATTACTGCAGATAATTTCTTCTTTCGTAGCTACTACAGCGATCTGTTTCCGTTGTGTGAGCTCCCTTTAAAGAAAAACGTCGAACAGTTTTGATGTTCCGTTTTGCTTCTGTACTTGCAATGCGCATCTATATGCAGCCATTGTGTTCCGCGGTACAGTAAGGGTGATTTTAGTGAGATTGCCAGCGATAATCTCGGTAAAGCTTTTTTGCGATCACCACCAACTGTACGTGTGCGTTCATATACACATTCAATTTGATGCAACGTTGCGCTTTTTTTGTCTACTTTGTCCAAACTTGGGAATTCCACACAAAAATTGGCCTAATTGATTTTAACGTGTATCGCATCGCATTGCACGGTTTCGTTCAACGTTAACTGAAACAATCAAGTAACTAACATAAAAATGAACATTGCAAAGAAAGATAAACAGGTAGAGAGCAAGAAATACAGCAAAGTAACGTGCTAGCGGTAACCTGCTGCTGCTATGGTTGGGATACAAATTTCCACGACTCCACCACGGGTCTGAATCATAGCTTTTCCACGCTGAAGAATTTTTTATGGCTGCCCCGGTAGCACTGTTGGTGCCATTGACCTCAGCATTTAGTGGAAGTTTGACAACCATTGGTAGGAGATGGCGGCGATCGAGGGGTTAGTGCGTTGTTTTTCTCTCAGCTGACTTTTCACGATCTAGCCACGCGATTTCGGGGCACGATGGTATTTACCCATACACACAATCACACCAACACTCGTTTTTCCATCCATCTTCCTATGCAGCACCGTAATCCGAGCTTCTCGAGTGATCGGTCGCGAGCATGTTAGGAAAGTTTGACTTATTTTCTCTCAGCTGACTGAACTGGGGAAAGGTTCGTTTCTTCCGGATGGTTGCACACCACAAACAAACACCAGCAGAAACCGCTGACTGACTGACTGCGTTTGGGTGGCCTCTTTCTCGATTCGAACGGGCGGATTTTTCGGTGGTAGTGCTTTACGATCGCAATCAATGCGCTTTTCTTTTTTTTTCAAAAAAACTCGATTTTTCTCGATTATTATTCATTTTTGGTTAGTTTTTCAAATTCTGTTTTCAACGATCCAAAAGCCTACGGTTATCGTTTTAATCGAACCAGTTTCTTTCTTTTGTTGATCAAGCATTGATTTTGCGCTTCATTTTTGGATGCAGCTGTCATCTGCATTACTAATGGTTTCCAGAAAATTTCATGAAGTTTTTTGGATGAATTTTGTAAACATGCTATAAGTAGGTTAGGATTGGAGTTGCCAGTTGTTGACAGTAAAGCTGATATGGTTCGAGGTTATTGTACGTTGTTTTATCAGTTGTTTAACTTGGACAAGCGATGAGTGAGTTATCTTTGCCATCGTGTTTCGACATTTGTGATAAATTGTGTCCAACACTTCTTATTGTTGGACATGGGATCACCCATTGTGCAACGCAGACGAACTAATGTAACGTCATTTTCAACTGTCACTCTTCTGACTACTTCCGCTCAAGACGTGTTGCATCATATATATACATGTGTGAATAAACTGAGTTGTGTGACGAGTAGAAAAGTGCTCCCTGCGTACTTATCTTTAGCATATATTCTAAGAGGTTATGGGCCTGCACACACCGCTTTATCTGCTGTAAATCCTTTTGAGTCGATTTGCTGTCGAAAATGGAGGGAAGCCGATTCAACATAACAAAGCTGAATAACAGCAATTACAACAGTTGGCGTTTTAAGGTTGAGCTGTTACTCGTCCGGGAGGAGCTTTGGCGCTTCGTAGAACCGGGTGTCAAACCGGAGAGCGAATCGCGGGCTACATGGGACGCTGGTGTTCTAAAATCCAGGGCGACAATCGGTTTGCTGATAGAGGACAACCAACACGGGCTAATTCGTGCTTCGAGGACGGCCCGCGAGGCTTGGTTGTCGCTACAGAACCATCATCGCAAAACAACTCTAACCTCAAAAGTTTCACTTCTAAAAAGGATTTGTGATAAGCGATACTCGGATGGCGAAGATATGGTCGAACACATATTCAAAATGGAAGATTTGTTCGAGCAGCTGCGAAATGCTGGACAGGAGTTGCCAGAAAACCTCAGGGTCGCGATGATTCTGCGGAGCCTGCCAAACTCCTTCGCCACACTCTCCACAGCATTAGAGGCTCGCGCAGACGACGATCTCACAATGGAGCTCGTGAAGAGTAAGCTGATCGATGAGGCCGATAAGCAACGCGAGGTAACAACGGATTCGGTGCTGGAGGTTGGCATCGGACGACATAGCAAGCAGAGGAAGCCGATCGTGTGTTACCATTGCAACAAGACGGGCCACAAGAAGCCGAATTGTCCACAATTGGTTCGAGCGTCTGACAGAAGCAGCAGCCGTGGCAAACCACAGAAGAAGGACGACAGTGTATCATTCGCGTTTGCAGGGGTAAGTGAAACGGATGATAAAAGCAAAATTTGGGTTGTAGATTCTGGTGCATCCAGCCACACCGTTGCAGACCGGGATTGTTTCAGAGAATTAAGAAGCAGTGATGTAAAATGGGTGAGGCTGGCAGATGGAAAACAGGCTCCAGTACTAGGCAAGGGTACCGCGATGGTAACACTATTGAACGAGAATGGAGAGCCCAGGGAGGTTACATTAAGCGACGCCTTATATACACCAAGTTTAACTCTCAACCTGCTGTCGGTGTCGCAAATTATCCACAGAGGTGCAACAGTGACATTCGACGATCGAATAGGATGTCGAATCACGGTGGAAAAAGAGACCGTTGCCTGTGCACATCCAGTTAACGGCCTATATGTTCTGAAGCAACCCTGCAGGGCCGTGTTAGCGACTCAAAGCCACCACAACATAGACTGTGAGCACGTATGGCACAAAAGATTCGGGCACCGTGAGATGAGAGCAATTGACCGTCTGGCCAGAGAAAACCTTGCCACCGGATACAAAATGGTACACTGCGGCGTTGATGAACCCTGTGAATGCTGCATGAAATGTAAAAGCGTGCGTACTCCTTTTCCGAAGGAATCTCTATCATCGACGAAGGCTCCGATGGATCTAGTACACACAGATGTCTGTGGGCCTGTAGAAACACCTTCCGTAACCGGATATCGATACTTTATGACTGTGATCGACGATTTTTCTCGGTATTGTGTTCTTTATTTCCTAAAGCACAAATCAGACGTTGCTGGAAAAATCGAGGAGTACGTATCGATGGTAAAGAATATTTTCGGTCGCAACCCGAAAATCATCCGATCGGATCAAGGAGGAGAATACCGTGGGCACAAACTGAAAGAATTTTATAAACGTCACGGCATACAGGCGCAGTACACCGCAGGATACAGTCCTCAGCAAAATGGAGTGGCAGAACGGAAGAACCGTTATCTCGTTGAAATGGTGAGATGTTTACTTGCTGATGCTAATATGCACCAATGGTACTGGGCGGAGGCTCTAAACACTGCAGTCTACCTCCAAAATATTTTACCTACAAAAGCAGTAAAGCGGTCACCATTCGAGTTGTGGCATGGTGTTAAGCCAAATGTCAAGCACCTCAAGGTATTCGGTTGCAGCGCCTGGGTACATATACCGAAAGAAAAGCGCAACAAACTCTCCTCTACCGCAAAACGACTCACGTTTGTGGGATACTCACCAGATCATAAAGCATACAGATTTGTTGACCAGGAAACGCGACAGATTATTGTTAGCCGGGATGTTCGTTTTGTCGAAAATTCTCATTTTAGCGCTAACAGAATCAGACCAACGTCTTCATTGAAAGCCATCGAGGAGGAGATCGAATACGAATCCACGTTGAAGCAACCTTCATGTCATCTAGAAGAAAACAGCGATGACGAGGATGAAACGTTCGATTCGGCTAACAGCGAAAACGATGAAGACTCAGCATCCTGTGGCAACGACAACGTGGACACTGGAATTGGTCCGAGAAGATCTGGTCGAGTTACGAAAGGAGTCCCACCGGAGCGGTATATCGAGGTATCGGGATTGACAAAGCATGACGCAAGCGAGCCCCGAAATTACACGGAAGCAATGCAGCATGCAGAAAAAGATGCTTGGCAGTCAGCCATGGAAGACGAAATAAATTCGTTAAATGAAAATCAGACGTGGGAGTTAGTACTACTACCCGCGGGAAAGAAAGTAGTCGGCTGTAAATGGACCTACAAGCGAAAGGAAAATGAAAACGGTCAAGTGGTACGGTACAAGGCGAGATTGGTCGCACAAGGATTCTCCCAACAGTTCGGCACAGATTATGACGAAGTATTTGCCCCCGTGGCGAAACAAACCACTCTTCGGACTTTGCTGTCGATAGCTTCTCGGAAGGGTATGGTGGTAAAACATCTGGACATAAAGAGTGCGTACTTGTATGGAGATCTGGACGAAGAAGTATACATGAAGCAGCCTCCAGGGTTCCAGTCGGACGAAAATCTAGTGTGCCGACTTAAACGGAGTCTGTACGGTTTAAAACAGTCTGCACGGGTCTGGAATAAAAAGATCGACGGAGTGTTCAAGAAGATGGGGTTCCAACCTGGCCTGGCAGATTCGTGTTTGTACGTAAAGGACGCGGAAGGCGAAAGGAGTTTTATATTGATCTATGTGGACGACATGGTGGTGTTTTGCAAATCGGAAAAAGAATTCGACAACATTAGCGCTGTGTTAAAAGAACAGTTTAAGCTGTCCAACCTAGGAGATTTGCGGCAATTTCTAGGCATCCACATAGAGAAAGTAGACGGACACTACGTGCTTGATCAGAAGAGTTATATCGAAAAGATAGTTGGCAGGTTCGGACACGAGGATGCAAACCCATCAAAGATTCCGCTCGATCCCTGCTACCTAAAGCAAAAGGAGGAGAAAGTTCTGGAAACCAACACATCGTACCGGTCATTGGTAGGAAGTTTGCTTTACGTATCAGTGAACACGCGACCGGACATCAGTGTTAGTACATCCATACTGTGTAGAAAGGTGTCTATGCCAACAAACCGTGACTGGACGGAAGCTAAACGAGTGCTACGGTATCTGAAAGGTACTAAAGATCTTCGGCTGCACCTGGGCAGCGGAGCAGGAAAGCTAGAATGTTTTGCGGATGCTGATTGGGCAGGCAACGAAATCGACAGAAAGTCCAACTCTGGATTTCTGATCAAATACGGCGGAGGTTTGATTTCATGGGCTACTAGAAAGCAGACCTGCGTGTCTTTATCATCAACGGAAGCAGAATTCGTGGCCCTATCGACGTGCTGCCAGGAGCTGATGTGGATCAGAAGATTGTTGCATGACTTGGGAGAAGCAGATCCAGGAACCGTCGTCATCTGGGAAGACAACCAGTCTTGCATTAAGATGGTTGAGTCTGATCGCATCGACAATCGATCGAAGCATATTGATACCAAACATGCATACACTAAAGATCTGAGAAAAAGGGGTATAATTGATCTCCTTTATTTGCCAACAGATGAAATGCAAGCCGATATGATGACGAAGCCGTTGGAGCGCATCAAACTCGAGAAACATCGCGAAGCTATCGGCGTAAGGAAGTAAACTCGTCTTCGTTGAGGAGGAGTGTTGGACATGGGATCACCCATTGTGCAACGCAGACGAACTAATGTAACGTCATTTTCAACTGTCACTCTTCTGACTACTTCCGCTCAAGACGTGTTGCATCATATATATACATGTGTGAATAAACTGAGTTGTGTGACGAGTAGAAAAGTGCTCCCTGCGTACTTATCTTTAGCATATATTCTAACACTTATAAGGCGAAGCATAACCACTATAATGTATTTAATTTGTCATTTTTATTCTACATAAAATAAGCGCATCAGGAACTTATTAAACTTCCTTAACATTAATAATTGTTTTATTAAAAAAAAAGATTGTTCAATTGGCGAAAAGTTTTAAAAAACTCAACAAGAAATCATTCAATTACTGTAACACGGAATGCACATAAAAGGAACGTTACATGTATAACATGTTAAAAATTTACTTATTTTGTACTTTTATTCGTTTTATTGCGTATTATACAATGGCGGATTAGCTGCAAGCTAAGAGCAAGCAAAGCAAATTAATGTCTGTGTGAGTAAATTAAATTGTGATACATTTTAAAACGCGCAGATATAACAAAATTTACACAACAATGGAAAAACCATTGCATCAGCGAACTTTACTAACCAAACGCAACCGATCGATAAATCACCATAAGTACGCACTAGTTCTGTTTTCGGTAACGATCAAAGATATACACTTCCTTCCTTCTCTACGTTACCCACATTATTACAGCTGGCTTTTGGTCAACTCCATTTGGTGGGTCATCCGAATGCTTCACCACTGCATTATCAACTCTCCCTTCGCCTTTGAGGACGGTGACATTATGCAAAAATAAACCGATTCAGGGCAAAGTGTAACAAACAAAATCTAGTCGTAAGTCACTTTTTCTAGGGCTTCCCATCCTGAGTGGCCTGACCGAGGCCTCAACCAATCGGAACATCGATAGCACACGCCGCCAAGTGCTAGCACATGCCTATTAGGGAGCTGGGCTCCTTGGCCGGCACTGTTGCACAAGAGACCGATGCGGATTAGGGACTCCGAAGCGTGATCGATCGACTCGGCTGGCACCACATCATCAAGCACGGGCGAGTGGGCCCGTCCCGGTTGTTAGAGTGTTGCGTACGGTCAGGTGATTTTCTGCAGTACCTCGCGTTGACCATAAATGGACATTGACCGGGCGACGCCTGCTGGACACAGTGGATAAGCTCACTGCGTGAAAAAGCACCCTTCTTGTTCCACGCTTTTCTCGCGATGAGTAATCACTGTGTTGACGCAGTGCTCGATCGCATGCAAGGAGCAGCATAACGTTAAAAATAAATACATTGGAATTGGTCTTCCTTACCATTAANCTGGACACAGTGGATAAGCTCACTGCGTGAAAAAGCACCCTTCTTGTTCCACGCTTTTCTCGCGATGAGTAATCACTGTGTTGACGCAGTGCTCGATCGCATGCAAGGAGCAGCATAACGTTAAAAATAAATACATTTGAATTGTTCTTCCTTACCATTAACAACAAAACGTTGCGACGTGTAACGTTCAATGTTCACACGGCCTTGGTGGAATATTTTCGCCACCATACAGCTATATTTTCATACGCAAACATGCGTTGGAAATTAGGCACCGGCTAGATATTTTACATGGATTTATGCAATGAGTAATGTATGACACACTGGAATAAACAGTACAGTACATGTCGAAATGATTTAGAATTAATATTTAGAAGAATAATACGATGATGGTTGATGGTTCAGACGACTGTCTCCTAAGTGCATGGTCAAAAACTGCGATAAATTAAAATTTTCAATGTTAAACGATGAACTATTTAAATCGAAAAGACTCGATCGTTAATGTATTGTTTTGCGAAGTTATCATCATATTTCATCTCGAACCGAGTAATGCAACTTTCTTGTCTATTATTATTAATTTTTTAAAACAGTGCCGGTCATTTCTGGCTTCCTAGATTTATTTTTACCACGTAGCCGGATAGTTAGTCCTTGGACGGCTCGGATGGGATTTGATACTCGGTCCTGTCGTACATACACATACACCACTGGACTGCCCCCGCTTATTAAGAATTTTAACAATGGCTATAAACACGGTTTAACTGATTTTATATACTAACTTTGTATTTTGTGCTACTATTTTCAATACTTTATATTTTGCGAACACATTACATTTCAAAAATAAAATTCAAATGAAGTGTTTCAGTTTTACCAATGACAAATTAAGGCATAGTAAAAGTTTTTTGCACTTGTAGGAAATTATCACTGATCGTGAGAGGGAAGGGAAGTTTGTGATATTAAAATTTAGTTAAGTGTCCATCGCCAATCTGCCAAAGTGAAAGCCAATCTTTCACTTTGCTTCTGTCCTTTAAGTTCATTTTACAAATCATTGAGTTAATTTCCGAATCCTTTTTCATTCATAATTTTTACATTTGCTTTTAATTTATACATCTAGCTCTTAGCGTTGTCATGTCCTTAATAACATGCACAGCACATACAACCAAATTTAAAAATCCTCTAAAAATTCAGCAACTCTTTTTGATACGGAACAAAAGCTCACCCCCAATATCGTTCATATTACAATTCGAAACGAACGATGTGTTTTTTTTTTGTTACACAAATCTGACAAATTGTACTTGTTTTGTTCGCTACTTTATATTTTTCATACGAATAACCAACCGATTAGCTTCAAATAAAAGTGTTTTATTTTTCCACATCATTTCAAATGCTCCCTTTAAACGACAACATTGTCATCGACCAGTTTTGATCCGTTATTTGAAGGACAAAAGGTAGATGGCTTTGCTAACCATATGCCATAGCGATGGATGATTAGCTACCATCGGTAGGTATTTTACCACCACCAAACAAACCATCATCAGCCATCAGTTGATTGACCTGTCCAGTAAAGGGCAAGGGCTCGCGATCGCGCACAAGGCTAGATTTCATGGCGATTTCATTTCGCGTCGGTAGTGTCACTCGAGACGCACTTAGTGGCGTTGTAGCACGCTCCAGTAGGCGAATGAATGAATGATGTTTACGGAACTGGGCAGCAAGGAAAACTAATTGTCTCTGATCGGGGTACCGTTTTGATCGCAGCTAAAACATGGTCGATTGTTATTGTCGAGAGTTTTGTGTGTAACTGTATACACTCACTGCTTAATGGTTTACAACAAATTAAATAAGTTTTGGTGTATTTTTGTTTGTTTACGTATTTATATGCATTTTTAAATTATTTGATAGTTCGGTTGATTTATTTACTTTGCCTTGTTTAATTTGCTCATACTTCACCCTGGTTTGTTGTAGTCTTCTAATCAAAATAAGATACGATAGAATGTGTAGCAACGATAATCTGAACTGAAGCCAAACTCTTCCGGCTTTAGCTTTGCCACTTTCGTGGTAAATATAGCTTCTAACCACTTCCTACGTATCAATTTAACCTTATCCCTTATCCAGCCCACCACGATTCAATCACGACCGATCAATGCACCCTCGCTAACTAGGCGTCGCGTGCCGTTTTTTAAATAGGCCCATGCAACGTATAGAATCGCTTGTGTGTAGCTGCTGCCTGTAAAAATAGCAACTGCATGCAAAGATGCTTAGAGAGATTAGTTAGGAATTTCGAAATACAATTTAATTTTTTTGTAAGTCTTTTAATAAGTCTGTGTTTTTATATGTTCGGTAAAATAAACTAGTAACGTCATCAGTTTCATGCCTAACCGCAAAAATAATTACGCTAAAAGTTTTACTTACACGAGTCCCACCGATAAAATGAACTGCCATACTCCACAGATCGCGAAGCATGACAACAAGCGTTTACACACATGTGGATTTATTATAATTACCGTTGCAATTGCACGATCCGGCCGTTGTTTTAGCTCGGATCAGGAAGTAATCGTGGAGTGTGCACAAATCTCACGGCACTACCGGCATGGAATGCAATCTGAAACCGTGAAACTAACTGTGAAACTAGTGCTATGAGTGCCAGATGTAATGGTGCGGTAGCAAACGGTTGGATGGTGGATGGAAGTTCACATATCACAGTATGTGTACATATGTGTGGCTTGCATGCTGGAGGCACACTGGTGGCCTCACGGAGATCGCTGACATTGAATTTTTTCCACCATCTGAACTTGAAGTCGGCACCGAAAGCGGCTCCACCACTCGAGATGCAAATCTTGACTGGCAGTTTTTCCACCTCATTTTCTTCGGTCATCCATTCAGTAACCCTAGAGCCGGGGTATCTGGAGCTCTCCGGTATCTCGCAGCAATAGCCACAGAGACGAGGCGCTGCCAAGTGGCGGAAGTTTGCGGAGATTAGTGTCTGACGAGGAGTCGATTGGTGTGATTGTCCAGCTTCATGGTCAAATCTACCGTTACCGATCGAACAGGTAGCCGACCGAACCACGTGCAATATGGCGCTTGTCGGCGCTACGTGTGGCGTTACCACAAAGCGTAATTATTGACATTTGGCAGTTTGATTGAAGATTATAAGAGATACAGTTAACATGAAGATAAATCGGTTGCTCGTTGCTGTAAAAAAGTGATTAGAACAAACTTTATGGATAAACCCAATATTATTATTATACGCCATTAAGAAAATTTAAAAGTTTACAGATGATGAAGCGATTAGGAATGAACACAAACTGTTTTTTTTGTTTAGCATGGACTGACTATCCTGCTACGTGGTAAAATAAGTGTTGATACGGCCAGGCCGTTCTAACCGATCAAAAAAAAAACAAACTGTTTTTTTTGCCAAACCATGAAAATATATTCTATATTTCACTGTTTCTGTAATGACATTTTATATTTCAACAATGTGTACTCTTACTCTCAATTTTATTTTATTTAATTTAATCTAAAAAAAATAAAATAAACGATAAAGGAAATACTTTTCTTCAATAAAGACGAGGCATCGGTTTTCTGTGGCCAATTGATTTTGTAAATTAAAACGAATATTGCATTACATTTTTTTTCAGGATAGGGAATGCAATAAAACAATAATCAAAAGAAATATTTTAATCTTTGAATAACTCCCTTGATACGGCCTGACCGTTCTTAAGAGGCAAACAAATAAATGAATGAAACAAAATAAACACAAATTATTAGACTACAATCTTGAAGACTAATACTAACATTGCCCGTGTTAAAAACATATAAAGTTAACGAAGCTGATGGAAAATGGATATAAATATATTTAAACATTTATGAAACTAACACCAAAGGTAATAGCATTGAGGCTTTCTTAAATTTAATTTGATAACTAATTTCATTTGTTTTTTGGATTTAAAGTTTATATTATGTTTGCATTGTGCAATGCGATTAGAAAGCTATAATAATGACAATTAAAATATATTCCATATTATGTTCCCTCCACATTTTTGCTCTTATCGCAGTCAACACACGCTCCACGCTGTACGATGCAATTATTCGCCACGCGTAGAAATAATATTAAATTAAAAAAAATGAGAAAACTTTACCCCCCCCCCCCCAAAAACAAATAGCTCCCGATCAAGTAATTACCGAACGTGATCGTTAATTGTGTATGGAAGTGTGCGTTTTTTTTTCTCTTGCTCACCCCTATCGCGTTTCCATGGAAACGATAATGTATGGTGGTTGTCTGGCCACAACGAGCGAAAACAAACGGTACATGTGTATCGCTGCCCTTTTTGCAAGTGGAGCCCTACAATGCAATGCCAAATGCTTGTATTAACCGAAAACTGCAAAATAACTACACGAACCCGAAAAAATCGGAAGCACGCAAAACACAACCATCGACGCGTAACAAGTGAAAAGCCAGGGCCGGGAGTTTCGTTTTCATTTACCTCCCTCGGGTGAAGTATTTGGGGGGCCCTCTTTTTGCAATGGAGCCGGAGTTTTATTATTTTGCATTCCCAACCCGCACAGCGACTTGGGCTTTATGGACGACGGTCTGGAAAGAGTGTGTGTTTTTTTTTGTTTTGTTTTCTGCTGCTCGCTTTGTTGCTAGTCGTTTGCAAAGTTTCCAAAGCCACCGACGAAGAAGAAAGTGTTCGACTAGTAAAGCCGACGTAACACAGGAAAAACTTAAACCAACCTACCTTCTCCTGTAGTGGGTCTGACTTTTCTGTTAATGCACCGATATATCTTTCCTCCTTTGGCCACCAATCTAACTGAGGATCGACGGGTTGTCCTTTCATTTGTGCACATGCATGCGCTACGCACTAAACAGTTCGGCCTTCCCTAAAAGAAAAATAAAACAACTAACATTATAGAGCGCCAGAGCAATGGAGAGTAATGGCCCAGCCCGGCCCGGTAATGAACCATTTCGCGCTTCGCTTCGGTTTCGGATTTTCTCGTTCTGTTCCGGTGATTTGTTAGTTAAAACACTAAGCTATATCATGACGGTGATCAGGCGGTTCGGGGTGTTGAATGAATCGGCCGAATTGATGTGTGTTTCGCGCTATTCGACGAGCGGAATTGGCAGTAAAATTAAGAAAGGAAGAAAGTTATGTACAAACTAGCACACCAAATGTAAGAAAAGAAAAAAAACGAACGATTGCAGGAAACGGTTCGTCGCTTCTGATGCTAGCAACGTGGCGCATTTCCTATGTCGACGTGTGTGCCCTAACGTTGGGTTTTATGTTTAACTTTCGCTACTTGTTACGTTATGCAATCGTCAGCCAGAACTGCCGCATCAAAGTTAATGATCATCAGTCGGCATTTGAACGGATGATGGATTTATCCCACATTTATCAAACAGTTGCTGTTTGGCGTCCGTAAATGAAAACCCCCTTATGATGGGTGCACCGGTAATATGTGTTGAGTGGAACATTACTTGCGCAATTGCAAGATGCGAACGGCAGTCACATTTAAGCTACAATGCACCAAGCAACGCAGCATACGGGATCATAAAATAGATAGGTTGATGCTTGTTTTCGGTATAATAGGTGTTGGCGCTAACGCTTGCACCTACGCCTGTAAACGTGCGTTGGATGATAAAACGTCAGGACACGCATCCGGTCAATGAAATGTGCGTGCGCTGCGTCAAGCGATCGGCCTCTTTTCCATCCAACCACCGAGGAGACAGGACGAGTTTTAGTGTTCGCATCACCCCGCTCACACTCAAAACACCTGTTGAACAATAAACGTAACAATAGGTATAACGGTTCGTATGGGTTGATACTCCTGTTTACAACCCCCTTTATTGTAGTGACATTCTTTTATTGATAAGTGAGACATGTCTATGCTGTACCATTCGAAGTATAATTTTAGGTATAATAGTTTATTATACAGAATAAAGGAATGGAGTGTTTTTATACAGAAACTGGAAATTTAACCATGAACTGAGTTAATTATTCATATTAGCATTTGTAGATTCTTAAAAGAGGCCGTAATGGAATGATTCATTAAGGCTTTAAAGCCCAGTTGTACTTGATCTTGATGCAAACGAAATGAAACTTTCTAATCAATCTAGAAATCTTCAAAATCGTGAAGAAAAACGCGTTGTTTTATAATTGATGACCTTTGGAATTTGAAATGTTTGTCGTATAAAATCAAATTTTGTGCGAAAGTTTCTTGCGATACGCATTAAACCTGTAAAAAATTATTGAAAAATCAAGCATTTGAAATGTTTGCAGTTGATTTTTTCTGTTTCAATTTAACCCAAACTTTGGACTTCTACTTTGGGTCTAATGGCTGATTAGTCTTTGATTTGCTGTAAAGTCCAGCGTATACGGAACGGCAAGGTTCAATCGAGATGAAAAGTTGAACACGATCGTCGTGTGTTTTAGAGTATTGGAGACCTAATCATTAAGAGAAACGCATTGAAAATATATAGGTTATTGATTAATCCAAAAGCAAGAAAGCGCACATGACATACTTGGAGATCAGCATGAGCAGGACAGCCAGTGGAAAACATGCAAAACCCCTTGATACACACTTTCTTAATGTCGTAATATCTAAAGAATTATCTCTCTCTCGAGCTCTTCTTCTTACTAGACCTACTTTACGGTCCGGATGGGATTTGATCCCCGATCGTGTCTTTTGGAACTTGTGCCGCTTATCACATAAACCATCGTAATCAGAAGGATTACAGAGATTAAATATTGAATATTGAATGAACGCAAATGAAGCATTGAAAAGACGGAATTTTCGAACAGGAGTTGCTTCTTTTATCTAACAATCGATGACTCGGTAACGATAGAGGGAATAAGTGTTGTCGTATTAATTAAGTTTGTCTTAACCTTATATGAGCAGAAGTGAAAGAATGTGAACAGAACAGAAAGTGAAATAAATTAAAAAAAACGAAAGAACTGAAACCTACCGTGGAGTGAATTTTGCAATTCCCCTAAAAATTTTTTTCAAGTATGTTGCATATTTTATAATATGTAAATCAACAAGAAAGTTTTCAAATATTGTTATAAACAAACAGCCGAACCAAACTACAATAAAAATAGTAATGTTACTCCTTCTTTCCTCCGTATCCAAATGGCAAGCTAGCATGAAGCAAGGACGCATCTAATCACTAAAAAGGGTAACAACAACAAAAAAAGATGGTAGGAACTTTGAGGAAGATTTATGATTTCTTGTCTCCCACAGTAAATTATAGTTATAAATGCAATGTGAATAGCAAAAACTTCAACTCGCTCAACAACGACAGCACAACCACAGCGATCGTCTAGATGTCCTTCGGTGTTGCAAAATCACGTTGCTTAAAGTATCATAATCGCAACGATCACTAAATCGCTTCCCCGAAAAAAAAATCCCAAAAACCCAAAAAACAATGCTAAAACCACACAAGGGGTACGTCACGCAACCAATTCGTACGAACGTGGATGGCCTTGTTGTGTCAGGGATTAGAAAAAAAAGCATCAAATTTTGTATCCGTTCGTCAGTCACGCGAATCTCAAAACTAGTTTGACAGACCGGAGGCAACGTTCAATATGGACCGAATCTTTACGGTCACGTGATGCTGAAGAATCTGCAAAACTAAGCCAGTGTGCCAAAGGGTTTGGGTGCGTTCTACAGTGCGTTCAAACCTGTTGCCAATGGTGCAAACACCTGATACAATAGTTTAAATCAGTCGGGTGTTTCTGCTTTTCGCAGCGGATGTAACATGCAATACCATCCCGCGTCTTACATCTTTTTCATCTTTCACACCTCGACTTCAGGATCTATGTGTGAATGATGTGCGCCGCGCGAATGTTTTGGGCACGATGCCAAAATTGTTAGTGGGTGGCGGCGGGTTACGTTTTTAGTCGTGTTTCATGTTTGGTTGCTGCTGTCAGTAGGTTTTGTATCTACTTGCAGCATTGTGGGACTAATTTCATCTGCAATAATTGCAGTACAAAAAATATAATATAAAAATATAAATTTTTTACAAAAATAACTAAAATTGGCAGCGCTTAAATAAGGTGTATTAAAAATAGCACGGATTAAACAAGGCTGTTAAAATCCTTGTGACTTTTAATGATGTTGTAATGTAAGTTCTGTCTTTGAATAATATTGTAATATTAACAAATAGCTAATGCTGACTTATGTGTATTAATTTTTTTCAAGAATATTTGTACGTAAAACAAGAATAATCTGAATGTTCTCTATATACTTGCTTGTTCTCTATATACTTTGCTGCACATTACAATGTTTAGGCTTCTATTATATGAAAAGAAGATTTTAAGATTTGCACATAAAAATGGATCTGTTGTTTCATAAGAATAATGTTATGTGGTAAGGTTGCCCTAACCAGTTGATATTTATTGTGAGAGTGTAGAGAAAACATAAACAAATATTATATATTTTATACCATTCTATAAAAAGTTCCGAAATTTTGATCGTCAAAAAAGGATAATAGCACACAGTACTACTTTTTGCAAGGTACTTACTGTACCAAGTTCTAACCACGATGCGGTTGTGGTTGTCAGCTGAGATTGGTGAATGCGAGCGCACTTTTTTTTCGTCAAGGTAATTCGAACTTGAACTACTTTCAGTGTCCCTGAGTTTGGCCGAGGGAAGAAGTACACCATGTGGGGGAGGTGTTACAGTATACTTCCCCGTACATTTCTTCCCATCATCACCTACTACGCCAACGAGTGTGGTTTTCTATCATGAAAATGGTTAGCATGTGGACGGTGTCGCGATTAATTTTGTGACCCAATTTTTTCTTTCGCACTCCATAATTTGCCTCACCCTCTTTTTGCAATCCCAATGATCCACCCTCCCGCTCCTGCGGAAAACGATGATGAGTGGATAAATGCTTATTCTCGTAGCAAGTTGCCGAGGGCATGATACTTTATTTCACTTTCGCTGATCGCCTCTGAACGGCTCGTGTCAAAAGGGGACATTATAAATAAATAGCGAAAGATGAGCCGGTTGGTGCGAATGAATGTGTTTATTTCGGTGGCATTTATAATTAAGGATGGTTATTTTAATTCATGTTGACATTGGCAAAATTAATGAAATGAAAATCAAACAGCAAAGAGGAAAAGCGTGCGTCGTTATGTGGATGAATTATTCCTTTCCCATGCCCATTAAAGCAAATTTCTGGGATTTATTATCCATGAGTTTTGTATAAAATTTTTTAAATTGCATATCAAAATTCAAAATTGTTCATCAATTTGACCTTCTTCGTTTAAGAATTTAAACCAAGATATGCCTTACTAACACTATTGTCTTCCCTTAAAACAATTATTACCCGTGAGCAGCAGATCGAGTGTGGGCTAAAGTAAAGACACAGCTACACCAGGAGGCACCATCGCGATGGGAGCAATTGTCTGTCGGAGTATGAAACGGGAGTCGTAAATAACGATCAACTTATCGCTGCTTGCTATCTGCAAGCGCAACCACATGTTCCGAGTGCCGTATAAACCGTACTCGTATATATTCCGCCAGAAAAAAGACTCTGTGATTTAATGTAAACGATCGACAAACCGTCCGATCGCCGTACGTGCTGACTCAATGAACCGGCTTAGTGTCAGCTCGTGTCAGCAGAGGTTAAAGTGGTTTCCAATAAATCCACCCTCTGAAGGAAGTTTCAGCACTGCAGCAAAGGTTTCTCCTGTTCAGGAGAGTGCAATTAATGCATTTAACGTATCAGTGAACATCGAGGTGGTGAAAATCGATTAATTTCGAAGGATCGTTTTACAATTATCTGTACAAAATACTATTCGATAATAACAACATCAATATCGATTACAAAAGGAGAACAATCAAATGGAACTCAAATCAAACTTTTATTTTTTTGAGAGAGGTTTTAAATAACATTTTTAAAATATTGAAACTATTCCTACATTAAATAAGTAAAAATGTTGCCTTTCATCTTAATCCTTCCTTCTTTATTTTTTTTTCTTATTGTATTAGTTATTATAAAGTACTGGAACTCGAACTCAATAGATCAACAGCCGTATAACATAGTCCATTTCACAAAGTCCTCATAGGAAGGGCCAGAAGAACCTTCGCATTATTGTGGATGTGAATGTTTACATTGACAGTGCAGATGCCAATCATACTTATCATTTCAATGCATCCCACCCAGAAATGCCCGCGATCTTTGATCAAAGGGAGAGAAAGGGCATACGCACTCCTTCTATTGGACGGAGTGAGCACAGGGTGCGCACGGGGTACCCGCAGTCAAGGTTGGTTTGACATGCTCTCGCGACCGGAAATGGAGGAAGCCGCAAAGGGCTATCTCGCGTCGAGTCATGGCGGTCACTGCCGTCTTGGTGTATCAGCACAAGGTTCCTGCTTGTACTCCGCCAAACCCGACGCATGGAACACGCCTTATACAGTGCTGTAACCGCTTGCATGCCCGACGCCGAGACGTACGATGCAAACGACACACCAACCTACCGACCTACCGACCCACAGTGGTCCACCCGGCGCGACGCAACCGGCGATCCGCAACTATACCCATACGACGGGCCGACCGATTGGGTGCATGGGACTGGCTGAAGGTGAACTTCCTTCGAACGACGCCATTCGCGTTACCAGTGTCGCCCCGAGGGTTAGGAAGTGCATCGTAGATTCGCTCAGTCTCACGCGTATTTGCTTCCTTTCTCTTACCCATTCGTTAATCTACGATACTCGTCTTTCCGGTTTGGATGCGGAGAACACTGCAGTCACACTATCGGCTACTACTTCGGACCGTACAAAACCGTGCTGCAGTCGGCGAAAGACCTTCATGAGGATCAGCACAAGTCTACTCTCGCGACAGACCTTTTCCTTTATGGACGCGAAATCATGCGAAATACTTTATTTTTGCTTTCTTGGTGCTCGGACAGTAGCTGAGGACCTGAGACAAGCGTTTCTCTCTAATTGATTGCATAAATCTCATGAAGCTAGGGAAGGCATAGTATAAAAGGAAAAAAAACGTTCCTACTTGTAATTGGAAGTTGGAGAGCGGTTTCCACATCTTGTGCCGCAATGAAAAACAGTGAATCAATGAGACTCGTCCTTGACGTTAGATCAGAAGTTATCGTACATTTCTTCCGTTCTCTAGCATCGAATATAACCGATTCGTGATGATTTAATGTAGAACATTTAACGGAATTCAAGGTTTATCAATATTTTAATACGCTTGATGTAATTTTTATTAAAGAATTTACAAGCTGGATTTTAAAATATGCGATCAATTTGAAAAGGATTAACTTAATGCAATATAAAACAGTTTTTTTGTTGAAGCAGCCAGATAGTTTAGTAGTACGATCTTCACACGACAGGACTGATTTTCAATATCATCCGGAACCCCGTTCCCGCTTTACAAGGATTATGAACTATCCATAGAAGAATGGTTCAGTCGAGATATGAAATCACCGTCAAATGTCGTACGATGCTAAATATAAGTAAATAGGTACAATCATACACTCAATGCAATGCAAAACACATATTTACCAAAGAATTTTTTATGTGAATTGCATAAACATTTCATTTCAATATTATTAACCCATACTGCTACCAAAAACACAATAACCACCTATGGTTGCAAGTCACCTATATCCAATATCGAAGCTCTATTGACATTGCTGTTGAAACCGTTGTCCAATGATATTGTGCAGTACATTAATTGTAAAATTTAACCCACAGCAAACATTACACATTGAAATCATACAAGGTACTACATTCGAAACCTATACCGAGTAGTGGTCGCGATCCTGTTTCCGAACGGACATTGTACGAACATTCAGCATAAAAGGTGGAACGATGGCGGTAGTGCATTAGCGTCCTACGCGAAGGTTGTTGCATTTTCCAAGCGCCACCACATGCGAGCAGTGCGTACTCCCCTCTCCGTATGCGACGAGCTTGGTATGCGACAGATTGGCCCCCATGTTGACCACCCGTCAGCATCGATCGTTGAACGATGCAGACTTACACGCCACAAACGCATTTACGCATAGATGATGAAAACAGGTCGTACATTTTTTCTACCTCCATGCCAAATGTTCAGTTTCCAGATGTGCGTTTTAAAAGGCAAATAGTTCACGAAGGTAGGGGATTGGCTCAAGGGTGCTGTGGAGGGATTCTAAGTGTAGCCGGGGCGTGCGCCGCAATGATGTAATAGAAAAAGAAATGTTTGAGATTAATGTTTTATCGTTTGATCGCTCTGACCGTTTAGCATGAATGTATGGTACAAAAAGCACTCAAGTAAAATCACAAATTCACATTTAATACTACCATTGACAACAGCAACTTAATTTTTGTTAGTATAGTTTATAATTTTAGGCTTTCTTCACCCAATTTTCTCAAATAGGAATTTTTAAGTTTCCTGTAAAACGTTCTTCGATGGTTTCAAAAAATTTCTCGTACTCCATGAAATATTGAGCTTACATAATTACATAATTAACCATTCACGTCCATTTCAGTCTACTAGCATAGTCATTCATAATTCTTAAACGTGACAAATGGCGATAAAGGTAACTGCTGCGTATGAAACCAAACGAATGTCGCATCCTTCAGTGCTTTCACGTATTCATTCAACAAAATCGAGTAGAGATTGAATTTACTACTACACGACTTCTAGTATTACACTTTTTCGGGTGCACTTGGGTCGCCTACTTTCACGCAAACCCTAATCGTATTAAAAATGAGTTCATTGCTGACGTCAGGGACGGTGAGTTTCGTGCGTGCCTTATACAGACGGATAATATTATTAAGTCCTAGCCATGTAAGAATCCAAGCACGGGAACACAATGTAAGTTTTATCGTAAAGTACGTCATAGATGGAGACGAAAATATACGAAAACTTTCCATTTGAAATATTATGTTAACTTTTCGTAAATGTATATCTGATACTGTAATAAAACGAACCACTACACTAAAAATACATTTGATTTCATCCATTCAGCTTTCTCCGAGAGTGTCTCAATATTTTCTCTTCTTAACATATAGGACAAATTTGATCAACGAGGGATTTCTGATCAACGGTCAGAACGGGATCAACGAGGGCATGGCTGTATTTATTAGATAAAAAAATGCTTTAAATGTAGTTGCTTTGCATAAATTTTAAATCTCATAAGATTTTAACATTGCTCTTGATCAACAAGTAAGTAATTTTTGAACGAATTTTTTGAATTCTACTTCTGTTTTGTTGAACTTTGTTTTAACTTTTAAAACTAGCCCAAGGCTTTGGATATTTAAGTGTAAAAATAATCGTGAGTGTAATCATATTTCTATGACTTATTATTTATTTGTTGAATTCAACTGATTTAACTGTAATCATCCTCATAGGGATTTGTTTTGATCTTATTCATATTGGCACTGAAAAATTGAGTTATTAAAGGCAACAGACAGTTGTAAACTTAAAAGAATCGAATACATGTTTTTGTTAAACAATATATATGTATATTTCTTACATGCTTGAGTAAAAGTATGTCCATTCCAACATTCTTCCTCAATTTGCTCTTTTCCTTCATCATGCGCTACATTCTGAATTAACCTGATTCAAATTCCTTCGAAGCCCTGTTCATTTTGTTCTTTTCTCTTATATCAATGACTTATGATCCTATATACAGTCCCAAAAAAATACATTTTGCCGGATCCGATATTTATGTGGTGTGAAGCAGATTGTTAAATGCCGAATACGACGATTCTAGATCGAAAAGAAGCTGACGAACCTGTGACTCCGTTAGGTCGTCGGATGCCTGCATCGTGTTCAACGTTGCAAGCCAGTTGGAGACCTTCTCCTTGCCCTCAAAATTATCCGGAATCAGTGACAGTCGGTTCATTGTATCCAGTAAATCGCGNGAAAAGAAGCTGACGAACCTGCGACTCCGTTAGGTCGTCGGATGCCTGCATCGTGTTCAACGTTGCAAGCCAGTTGGAGACCTTCTCCTTGCCCTCAAAATTATCCGGAATCAGTGACAGTCGGTTCATTGTATCCAGTAAATCGCGTAGCTCCGGTTGTAAATCATCCATCGCACGAATCTCGAGTCGCAGCTTATCCATTAGTGTAATGAACATTGACACTATGTCAGCAATGCACTTGCTCGTGTTGCCCTTATCGTCCCGGATGGTAATTGGACGATCCTCCCTTATGCGTTCCAATGCAGCCGGACAGTCTAACCGGAACTTTTTGACGAACGAATCGATCGTAGGAAACTCGTCGCCTTGCACGATCTTGAATGCCACCTTATACTGCACCAGCAGCTTCGAACAGGCGGCGGTATACTCCTGAGGCGTGATGCAATCCCGGATGTAAGCTTTTTCCAGGTTTTGCAACGTAGAAACAAGTGCAAACAAATCCGCCATATTATCATACTTTTCACGCTCTCTTGCCTGTCGGTAGAGTTTAACCTCCTCATAGAGCTCTGGCCGATTATCCTGCATATTTGGTAAGGAACGTATTTATCTCCTTTTGTTTTCTTTGCACTTGCTGGTTAGTCTTCAACCACAGCTGGATTCTGGTACGACACTGAGGGATTGATGAAAATTATAGCTGCTTCCTTACGAGGCCCTACAGCTGACCAAAAATATGCACTATTTCTTTAAGAACAATGATCAAAATTAGTGAATTACACAGCACCGACGAAACTTTTGCGTTGAACTCGCAAAGTTTGTTTATGGATTTGCATTGACTCATCGCAATGTCACCATGACGGCCATTTGACGTTTCCTTTTTGTAGGGCTGTCAAACACCCAACATGCCACCGGCAATGTTTACATTTAGTTCAATACGCGGTGTTGGCGCAGTTCTTAACAATTCGGTAAACATGGATAGCTTGCAATCGATTAATACCAAATTAACGTTGCAATCAGCAGCAGTGCAGCTTGAGAAGATTTTAAAAATATCTCAAAAATCAAAAACGATCAATCGGACGGTAACCGATAGTGAAATCGAACTTTTAAAACAACTCTGCAAATCGAACAACATTCGAATATGCCAGCTGGCGAATGAAGCTATATTGCATCTTACCGCGGACGGTTATGCGGAACTTGGACAAGTGCTAGGAATACTCATGACCCTGGTACCACAAACCAATGCCGGACAGTTCACCGTGCTCAGTGGAACAATTTACGAATTGCTGTTGCTGGATCTACGTCGGCGTTGTTTGAACGCAGGACGTCAACGTAGTTATGTGTGTCAATTCGACATAAAACCACCTCAGCATCCGGTAATTCTTCTCATCGATAAATCCACCGTAGGATGTACTGGAACTATCACCGATCTTATTCGACAAACATTGGATCACCCAGATGATGTGATCCGTACAAATAGTATCGAATTTTTGCGGCCCGTCCTCTTGCATCTTTTCGTCAATGTGTGCCTTTACGCTGATTACCAAACGCTGTGTAAGCTTCTTGTAGAAAGATCTTTGCAAGATCCCGAAGCAAAATTGATCGTTTTTGAGATTCTGGCATGGTGTAGGACTACGACATCACAACAAACACGTTTCACGGTTAGCCTTCTGGCGGATGCTTTGGAAATAGTTCTACATGGGAACCATAGTGACATGAAGCTCCAACTACAGATCACCTTTTACTTAGCAGCCGTCCTTAAGGATTATATACAATACAATTATGATCCAAGTAGATGCTTCAATTTGTTGCAAAAAGTCTGCAACATTGCAATGCAGTGCGATCCTCCCCCGAAACTAGACGTACTGCTCACGATTGCCGCAGATATGCTATCGATCGTATCACCACTAAAGTTGTATGAACTATTGAAGATAATCCAAACCATCCTTCCAATTTGTGGGCGAATTAGCTGCATGCTGACTAAAGAGGCCATGATACAATTATTAGGTCAGCCATCGTACACAACGAAACATCTGGCAGTTTGTGATAAAATTCTAAGATATATTGAAAAAGACCAGTCGGCAATAGAATCCAACCAGGTAACGAATATCGAATGCGATGCCACAGGAACGATGTACTTTCATGCCGAATTAGCAAAGTGGACGATTCTTTGCCACTGGTGGAATTCTTCTGATTCAGCTACCGAAGACTATCTTCTGCGGGGTGGACCATCGAGCATTAGATTTTCGAACATTTTAAGTCAACTTCACAGGTCAATCTTTCTCTCAACTTCGCACGAGGAGGACGTTTGGAAGCAAAATTTTGAACATTTGGTTAAACTGATGAAGCACTGTGAAGTGCAGGTGGCACAAAGTATGGTTCCACTGCTTTACGCATTAGCCCAACACAAAGATGCTAAGCGAAGATTACATGTGCTGCAAACGGTGGCATCAATGGGTGCAAAGGAAAATTTAATCGGTATATTGAAAGCTCTTACAAAAGATCTGGATCGTGCCCTTTGCTTAGATTTATATCTGAGACTATGGAAATCGGAACCACGAACATATCCACTGTTGTACGATCTGCTGAAAGATACTAGCCGCCAGGCCAATGAAGATCGCTGGGAACACACGGTTGCTCGTGCATATACCATTCGTGAAGTGTGTCTTATAAAGTAAGTTGATAGTGGTTTGGGGAAGTGTAATTAAAATCAATAACAAATTGTATTTTTTTATATCTTCTAAAAGCGCTCAACAGCACGGAGAGGATTTGGTGAACCTTTTTTCGGAGGTCCTGAGCAATCCTAACAACAGCGAAAACGAAGTGGCTATCTGTCTATCGCTTGATGCAATCTCAAGCTTGTGTAAAAACCATGTCGTCGACATCGTGTCAACCTGGAAGGTTTTAGGATTCCGTTTCGCAAACGAACGTCGTCCAAAGGTTATAAAAAGCTTGTGCCAATTTTTTACCAACGTGCCGCTTATAAAAGTTACCACACCAGAACAGGAACGATTGGTAAATCACATCATCGCTACACTATGGCACTACGTCACCGATTACGAAGATCGTGAAATCATAGAGGCAGCTTTGGGTACGCTGAAACATTTCCACCCGGATACGCTAACGCTTCGGCAGATACCTGAAGTGTTTCGGCAAGGTATGGTACTTCCGGAACCGAGTGAAGATTGCATTTCGATAGCCGATAGTGCGGGTTCCATATTGCCGGAATGTTGGATCCAGCTTCTTCAGTATACTAATCACTGCGCCATCGAAGCGGTCGGTGATCTGTTAGGCCATTATATCACCCACGAAATTGAAAGCTACCGTGGTGGTATCTATCAAACTCCTGCTGGCCGTCCCGAACCGTCAAATTTAAAGTATCTACCAAGGGCAAGCATTTTGTCGACGATCGTAAATCACCTGATATTGCAGAGCACAAAATTTACGAAAGACGAAAGCACTGCTGAACTTGTGTTGGTTCAAATGCTTCGCATTGTTGCAAAACCTTACTCCAAGCCAATTCCACCGCTAAACTGGTGCTTTTTACATGAATATTTTCACCACTGTTTTGAAATGCGTGACGCTTGCCTGCAGATTGCGATCAAACAAATGCCGCTCTCCGGAACCGCTAAGAGGTTGGTGGAAAATTATTTGAATGAATTGTGCGAAACGATTATGCTGGAAGAGGATCTACTAAAAATCTATACCTTGATCGCGGATATCACCGAGGGAGTACAATCGGACATCTATAAGCGATTTGTTCATCTCTCGCTACAGTATCTGGCCGAACGAGCAGAGGACAAACAGTTTGCGGATAATACACCGTTCATACAGGCGATGGCGCTGATCGCAAACGCGCTGCAGAGAAAAAAGAAGTATGAAAATGAAGACAATTTTTATCATCTCTGTATGACGCTGGAAAACTTTTTTATGCGTTTCGATCTAGACTCAGAGGTAGGTGTACGTTCTGTAATCGAATTAAAATTTTGTTTGCTACGGTTTAAAAAAACCCAAACGTTTCGTTACAGGTATTCAAAAAATATATCGAGGTAGTGGTGCATCTTCCCGAGCAACATTTAGCTGACTTGCTTAAACCGAGCACCTGGACTGGAGATATCAATGTGAAAAAGTTGGAAAAAACGATTTATCTCCAGTTGGCCTTCCGTCAATATAATCCCGCAGCAAAATCGTTGCATTTTTCAGGTCTTTCCGATATAATAGCTACGGTTGCAAAATATTCCCATGTAGATGTTTCATTGGGTGCATTCTTTTTGCAAAAATGGTTTAACTTTGTCGAATTGTTTGTTCGCGACGATGTAGATCAATCAGATGAAAAAGCTCTGATTGGTTTTATCGTTGAACTGGTTGGCCTGATCCAGTGCACTCTAAAGGTGACGGAAGATCGTATGGAGCAGAANCTACGGTTTAAAAAAACCCAAACGTTTCGTTACAGGTATTCAAAAAATATATCGAGGTAGTGGTGCATCTTCCCGAGCAACATTTAACTGACTTGCTTAAACCGAGCACCTGGACTGGAGATATCAATGTGAAAAAGTTGGAAAAAACGATTTATCTCCAGTTGGCCTTCCGTCAATATAATCCCGCAGCAAAATCGTTGCATTTTTCAGGTCTTTCCGATATAATAGCTACGGTTGCAAAATATTCCCATGTAGATGTTTCATTGGGTGCATTCTTTTTGCAAAAATGGTTTAACTTTGTCGAATTGTTTGTTCGCGACGATGTAGATCAATCAGATGAAAAAGCTCTGATTGGTTCTATCGTTGAACTGGTTGGCCTGATCCAGTGCACTCTAAAGGTGACGGAAGATCGTATGGAGCAGAACTCTCTATTTATGTTGGATGTAATGATGACTGCAGTGATTAGTTTCTCTGGTTATGGCGGATTATATGGAGCAAAAATGCTAGCGAACGATAAATTGTTACGTTTCACACAATTCCCTCTTGCATTGGTTACCGTATTCGAACAAAATGCTTGGCGTGAAATCGAAAGAAAGGTAGGTAGAAGAATTGCATAAATATGCCATACCTGCAATATAACGTCATAATTCTTTTCATTTTAAAGATCTACGAATTCCTCAGTCATCTGTATGGTATTGCGTCGCTGCCCAACGACTACGCAAATTGTCTGCGAGATGCGCTGATATGCTGTAAAAAACAACCGTATTTCCAGCAAGCCAAAACAGTGTCCAAGTTCATCACTTTGAGACGACAAATATGAGAAAGCACGAACTGTTTTATTAAGCGTAGAGTTTATTACGAGCGCATGTTTTGTTCTTTTTTAAATAAATAAGTTGAATTCATTGAGACATTTAATGCTCTTTACACCTTCTTTGCAACCGAAAAGATAGAAAATGATATAACACTGGAAATTTTTTTTGCTATGTTACAAATTGTTGAAGATTACAATCATAGCTAAATGAAACAATAGTCAAAACCTTTATAAACAGGGAAATGATTAATTCTGCGATCTTAACTTCGACAGAGACATAATTATAAGCAGTAAACAAGCAAGATGTAAACTACACCGGTCTAGGCGCAAAGGTCACTGGTACTGGTAAGCCAAAACAGCCTGCACGCATACATAACAAAACAGTGAAAGATAATGAACCTGTTAACGCACTACACGGCGTTCGGCCTATCGACAGTCGCGAGGCGGTTTTCAGTCGAGCAATACTGCAGAACTACGAACGTGCAATGGTGAATGGGAATAACAGAGAGATTCTAATTGAAGCCGCACCACAACGCTTAGAAGCTGCTTACAAGGAAATATTTACCACCGAAGCATTGCAATTTTTGGCCCACCTAATATCGGAATTTGACTCAGAAGTTGAGCTGGTGAGTTGAACCGAACGAAAAATAAACACTGCTGGCGCTTATCAGGAGTTCTGTGCCATAATTCATATTTTACCCTACAGCTGTTACAAAATCGTATCAAGCGTAAATTACTGATTCAAGAAGGTAAATGGAGACCGGAATTCTACAACCGTAGTGAGTCTTTTGGATGGGCAATTGATGCTTTGCCGGAACGATTGCGTAATAGAAGGCTCGATCTTGGTGATGTGAGTCCAGCCAATACGGTTCACTTTACAGATTGTTTGTATGCTAACGTGCAGGGAATTCAGGTAAGTAGTACCACAATCATGAATACATTTTTCTAATCGTTGTGCAAATATTCATCTCAGGTTGATTTTGACGATGGACACTGTCCTACTTGGCGTAACACGGTGCAAGGCATTTGTAATGTAACACAAGCAGTACATGGTAAGCTGCAGGGTGCCCCAGCAGATGTGCAGTCATACCCTTTGTTAATGCTGCGCCCAAGGGCGTTCAACATGATCGAGCATCACTGCATCGTAAATGGAAAGGAGGTGATTGGCCCACTGTTTGACTTTGCAATACTTATGTACCATAATGCTCGGAAAATGGCAAACCTTGGTATCGGGCCATATTTATACCTCTCAAAGGTAATGATAATTGAAAAGATTTATACGTAATATATTAACACTATTACACTTACTGTTACAATCTTGCACCTAGATAGAGGATCCGAGCGAAACAATGCTTTGGAACAAAATCTTCACCTGGACCGAGGATCAACTGAGCTTGCCAAAAGGAACGATCAAAGCGTGCGTTTTGATTGAAAACATTCTCGCAGCATTCTGTATGGAGGACATCCTTTACTCGATCAGGGATCATGCGATCGGACTGAACTGCGGAATATGGGATTACTGTGCTAGCATTATTGCCAAATTTGGTTGGAAAAGCGAGTTTCTTCTTCCCGATCGCAACAAATACGTCAATATGGGTCAACCGTTTTTAAGAAATTACATGCGCTTACTGATCAACGTATGCCATAAACGGGGAGCGTTGGCAACCGGTGGTATGGCAGCAAAAATTTTACCAAGAGGAAAAGAAAAATCTTTACTGTGAGTAGCTATCTTTCTGCTATGAGTGAAGAATATACTAAGCCTGTTTTTTTTTTCAGAAGCGATGAAGAAATAATAGAAAGCGTTAAAATGGCCAAATCGGTGGAAATTGATACCGGCGTCGACGGATTCATGATTTACGATCTACGGATGGTTGATGCCATTAATGATTTGTGGGAAAGGAAACTTCACTACGAGAATCAGCTTAACATTTTACCCAACATCAACCACATCACAGCCGACAGTTTGCTGCAGATTCCAAGAGGAGGTGTAACGATAGATGGTTTAAAGTAAGTTGACGAGATCGTCTTTTGCCCATCAATAGAGCTAATGATGGTTCGTTTGTTTTACAGCAATAATATTACGGTTGCACTTCTTTTCATTTACCATTGGCTTACGGGAAGTGGTGTGTTTTTCTTGAACGGATCAGTAGAAGATTCGGCGACGGCGGAAATTTCACGTTCCCAGCTATGGCAGTGGATCCGCATGGGAGCCATATTGGAGGATCGCGAAAACACCATCGTCACGCGCATGCTAGTTTATCAGATGATGGACAAAATTATCTCTGCTGCTTACCGTGCATGGTGCATTACGCCTCCCGATCGTAAACGTTTGCTTTCCGCGAAGTACATGCTGCTGGACGTTATTTCTTCGCGGCACTATATCGAATACATCACGACGCACCTTAACGACAGTCACAAATTTCGAACATTACACAATAAAAACGATGGTCTGATGGCGAAGTTATGAAAACAGAAAAATTGGCTGTATGAAATATGGATTATCTCCACCGAACTGTTAGCGCGCGGGAAATAGATTTCAAAAACTCAAAACAAAACAAATTGTTTTGCGCAAGTAGTCAAACCGGATGGCCGATATTTGACTATGTGCAACCTCCGATAGCAAACGTCACTTGGAAGCGTCAAATCTACTCCCCTGGTTGAAAAGTTATTATTTTTCTATTTTCTTTCGTGTGTGGGTTGAAAATTTGCCGTACTGTCGGAGGTGTTTGCCATTTATTTGTGATTTCAGGTGTAATTTTTCGTGCATTCTGGACACTCGTTGTGCAGGTTATCGTGGATGTGATAATCCAGTGATTAATGCGCTGAAGGAGACTGCAAAAATCGTTAAACCATACATGGAAGTTCCTTAGGTCGGTGATCGCTTTGTTGTGCGTTGTTCGGTTGTACGCAGGAAGTGGATAAAAGCTGTGCCTAACTTTCTCCACCGCTAGTGGCTCCGTTTCGACATAGATACTGGTGCTTGAAAAGCCTATACGCCTTATCACCACGCTTCTGTTAGTTACTGTTTCAACCTTAGAAAATGGAGCACATCAACACGCCAAAGGTAAGACAGCAATGGTTTATCCACTGTGGATGCCGATTCGTACACATTGATGTGTCCTTGCATTGTGCACGGAGGAAGTTCGTTTGATATACCGTATAGATAACAATCCTGGGCATTCCAAACAGTTGAGAGATGAAATAAAAATAGACCAGTTCGATCGATATATGTACAGCAGCCTTTGCTGACGTGCTAATTGGCAGGAGAGGCGTAACACACAACGCATGCAAGTTCGTCCATTCGTGTGCGTATGTACAGCTGTTGAAAACCTGTTCGAATTGTACTGCTGCACTTTGGTACACGGGGTGAATTGGGCCGAGCCCAGTATGGGGTGCATATTTCCTTGCAGTAACTCATATGCAGTAGAAAAAACCCCTTGGATGTTTACTTTTTCTCTATCGATCACATTGTATCTGATTAGCTAACATATGGCGTTACGATAAGAGTCCAGTTCAGTTCAAGGAGCTGTTGTTTAACTTTACCTAGTAAAGAGTTTTTTTTTAATTTGAGACAACTGTTGCACGAAATGGCAGAAATAAAATAGCGCATATATCCTGCCATCGTGAGAATCCGTCCGTTGAATTGCAATTATTTCAATGTGTTTGTTATTGTTTTTTTTCATCCCTAATCGATTTCGAAGATTTCAAAAGTATGACCCTAAATGTTTTCCTACTGGGGCATGCATTGCTTAAACCACGAGAATTATTGATGAGTATGCAGTTTATTACTGGGCTAGAAGCTCTTTTCAGCTCTCCAATTGATTCTTATCACAGTAAATAAAAAACATCAAACAGCAATAATCGCATTAGCGATGGAAACATTTTCTATACACATTAGGGGGACGTTTTCTACACATTTCCTGATCAAAAAGATAACATTTTGATTACCTACATGTTTATATTTTTTTGGCAGCAAAGGTCATTGAGATAACAACTGAACTCAACCGTTACTTGTGAATACAAATTTAGTTGGGATTTATTTTATTTACTGACTTTATAATCAATCATTTGCCGAAATATATTGCAGCTCTTTTCTTTTGAGTATTGAATATTGGTTTTGGAAATAATAAGTTTGAAATCAGAACTTAAATTAATTATTATATCGTAACATAGCGTATGTAGTATAGAACTACTCTATTATACTAACTAGTTATGTGCAATCCAGAGTGACATTGTGGATCCACTCCGACTCCGCGTATGTAAAATTTATTCCGACTCCGACTCCGACTAAAAATCAACTCCGGCGAGCCCGATCGATTCCGGATGAGTCCGAATGGGCCCTGATGAGTCCGATCAACCCCGTTCGGAAATTATTTCGAACATCTTTCAACAGGAACCGATCACCCCCCTCATGATCACATTATGTTTTTATTGTATTGTGAGGGTTAATATTAGCGTTGGCCTGCACGGGACAAGATCGGTGTAAAACTTCATGTGAATCGTTTATTCTTATACAGGAATTCACTATCAACCGCTACCGGGAGCTCGTGACTTGGGGCGGTCCGGTGGGGCATGTGATAAACGGCGCCAGTCCACACGGCCGGATCGGGCTCAAATCCCATCCGGACCGTTCCCCCGTAGCAAGGACTGACTATCCGGCTATGTGGTAAAATAAGTCTAGTAAGCCAGAAATGGCCGGCGTGACCTGTAAGGTCGTTAATGCCAAGAAGAAGAAGAAGAAGAGCTCGTGACTCAGCAGGGGAAACATGAAGAGGTAGTGCTCGAAAAAATTTTTGTGCTTTTTATATTATTTGAATATAACTTTCATTGTTTCAGCGTTATTACAATTTTATTTCATATGTAGAGGATCTTGTATTCAATATTAGTTCATGTAACATTCTTCTTCTGGTTGTTACTTGTAACATCATTTGGCTTTTTTTCTTATTTTTGAGTGTTTCTTAAGTAAAACAATTTTTATTTGATAAATTGGTAAATGTTGCTAAAACAAATATATACATTGGGGCGGCCCAGTATATCATCAAATCCCATTCGCACCGTCCCCCGTAGCAAGGACTGATTATCAGGCTAGGTGGTAAAATAAGTCTTGATACGGCCTGACCGTTCTTATGAAGTAAAAAAAATGTATATTGTTAACAAAAAAAGAATTTTACACCAAAAAAAATGTCTTACACTGTTATTTTCAAACTTCTTCTGAAGGTCTCGGTCCGTAAAAAATATTCCAAAAAAAAAAATTTATTGCGGCAACACGTGCTGAGGCTATCAGAAAATTGTATTTAAAATCGGGATCGATCATTTGATTTCGTATGCTACCCATTGTGGTTGGTACGCTTAAAACCTCAAAATATCACAATTTTCATTAAAGCAAATCCAATTACGCAAACGGCTACTCTCGTACACAAACCATGTACCGCAAACATTGCGGTTGGAATGCTACAATTTTTCAATTCCAGTCGTATTTATTTCCCGGTTAACCCCTGCTAGAGTACATTTGCTTTCCATCTGAAACGTTTCCACCGCTTTATCCGACTTCGAATGCACCGAGCGATGCATTCCGCGACAAAGCGTTCAATCGTGCCATGTGCAAGAGAGACTTTAGGTGTATGCAATACGGCGAAGAGAAAATATGTCCGACCTTGACCTTCTAAAATTGAAACGAAATTTATGACACGCTCCATTCCAATGTACTGTCTAGTTGTGTGCTCACTAGCGGGAATTGCATTTCCAGCTATACATAATGTGTGCTTTCCTCTCGACAAATGAAAAATGAAAGATACTAGATTGGTTTTTGTTATGTCCACTGCGGCTATAAATTCGCTGACCCATATCTGATGCGGTTGGTCCCGATTGAATCGAAGAACATTTTTAAGGAAAAATCGAATCACTGATATTGGATTGTATTCAGTAAACGTTTCCCTCGCGTATGGCACTAGTCATGGAATTCAGCACGTGACTGCACGTGGCTGCTCCAGCTCTCAGTCGCTCTCTCACGCTTAGATCGCTGTGTGGGAAAAGCATGCGCCATTTCGAAGAACTTCTTACACCAATATCTACCAAAACCTAGACCAACTTGAAATGACTTCCAGCATCTAGCATATTTATGAAGGTTGAGAAAAAAAATTAAAAATTAAAATAAAAGCTTACTATCACTGCATGTTTATATTAATCTTCTATAGCTAAACTAGCTCCAGGATAAAGAATTGTAATGTATCTTAAAAGAGTAGAATACCCTTAAATCCAGGATTTATCAATACATTGATGGATGTTACGCTGTTTTGGGTTTTAATATTAAAAATCATTATCAGTTATTTGTGACTTGATTTCCCGATATTATTCATTCCTGATTATTCTGGTGAGTAGATGTCACTGGGAAATATCTGTATTAAGAGGAATATAATTTAATTGCTACAGTTCATAAAATGCAAAATTCTCTAATAAATTCATAAAGCTTGTAAAAAAATACCATAAAATTTGCTATCTTATATCAAGCTTATTACTCATAATAAACGTGTGTGTACAAAGACATAGCGAAACACGTGAGAAGACACTAAACATAGGTCAATACTTGAATAGTGTTCAGCACATCCTGCAGGAACAACAGCACAACCCAGCATGTCCTTACGCGCGTTTGAGAATGAGTATGAGAGTGGATTTAATCGCAAAGACAGGAAGCTACTTCGTGAGCGCGAGAGAATCCACGCCACAGCATCGTATATACAGTATATGCGAGGAAGAATACCCGACAATGTACGTACTGCAGCTGACAATTTGGAGGTCCTGCGGCTTTTCCTCGCACGAAAGCTTTTCAGTTTCGAGTTTTCCATCGTTCGGTTGACGCGGGTTTGCGATGGCTTCGGGCGGATATACTCGACGGTACCAGTCAAGTTGTGATTAGGAAAAAGGAAAATAATAAGGCCGGACACGTATATCTAATCATTATTACACGCGTAATATGCATATACGCCTGAAGCGTCCGTTTGTGGATGCGGGTACAATTGTAGTGAAAGTGTAGTTTGGCGTTCGTTTAAGAGTTTGCTGCGGTTGTGAGCAAACAGCCATTAGCTCTAAAAAGCACTACGGTTCGTTGGTGAAGGTTGTAGAGTTCATTCATGAGTATACATACCATTGAGCGTTTGAAGCTGAATCACTCACGGCGCACATCAAGTTTGCATTATTTGTCCTAGGACAGTGGCACAGAGTTGGTTCGCGTCTATATGCCGTTCGAACCGTTGTGCAAAGTGTTTACATACAGAAAAATCGATTTTCCCGATGGATTAAACCAGTGAGCTGTTGTTCTGTAGATAATGAATTGTTTCATCTATTATACGGCGCCATAATACAAGCGCGATAGCGGTGCAAAGAGAAGCAGTGTAACGGAGCGTTTGGCTCCCTTGCAACAAGGACATATTAAAAGTTAATCAAGAAAATACGAAAGTGAAGGAAAAGGCAGGTGGTGGTAACCTATCGTAATCAGTTCAAACATGCCTTGTACGCCACATCCTTTGTGGCAATACGTAACCGTACACCGAAAATAACAAGCAAAGTTTTTGGCTAAAGGTGAACAAATAAACAAACTCAACCGATACCTGCACCCATCCCATCGTTGCCATTCACTGGTCGCCATGACGGACGCAGAGCCACTGTCACCGTCGGCATCCTCGTTCAAGCAGAACTTTGATCTGGTGACGCCCGAGTTCGAGGAGGATCCGAAGCTGCTTTGGGGCAGCGTACCCGTACCACCGTTCGTTTCGGACAAGGTGGTTACTTGGGTGGAGGAAAACTTTCCCCATCAGGCACCGCCGGTGGTCGAATTTCGCGGGCAGCATGCTCTAAAGAAGGTAAATAAATGTGTCTGTTTTGAAATAAATACACACGCGTAGCCTGGATCGCGAAGGTTTGGCGCGAGATATAAGTATCCAACTGTTCGTGTATCTCTCTTAGTTTGGTTCGATAAGAAGGCCCTATAAATAGTATTGTGAATTGTTAGTTTAAAGGTGAAGTTCTTTAAAGTTGAACGGATTTGTATGTACAGCGAATGTTCTATCTTTGACAGGCAATACCTCCTACGTGTTGTGCAGCATGTCCCACTGGCAGGAAATGGGAAAGGAAACAAAAAGATTACTAAAATGGATGAAACATTGCTAGGATTCTGCCCTATTTCAAGCGTCGAATGAAGGACATACCTAGAATTTTTATCTACCATTTTATGGCCACAAAACGGTTGGAAGCAAGTTTATGAGGTGCCATTTGAAATTCCGCACCATTAAACCCCTTTTTTATATGGCCAAGATGTGTTTCTAGGTAGAGCTTTTGTACACATTTGTTTTCGGTTGGGAAATGATTTAAACTAACATAACATTTCTTTAGAGATCAGTTAAAGTTACACGAACAACATAAATAATACTAGTTTGGCAAAACATATCTAAAACAGCTCGTCTCAAGCAAACAACCGGCAATTAAATGAAAATATTCTTTCAAAAGGAATTGAAATGGCATGCATTGTATTGTAATGTTTTGATTTTGCGTAAATTCAGTTACTTACAGCTACTGACAATGCTACCCGCATCAATTTATGATGCCTTTCAGCTTGGTTTCGGCGAATCAAATGTAACTTTATCAGTGTTAAGAATTGCGTGTTACTGTCTACGACATTGGTACATTGGTTTATGTACCTAGTAGAAAGTTTTCTTTCCGCTGGAAGTGCAAAGTGGAAGTTGTATAAATCATTTGCGTCGGTGACCTTTCCCCCTACTGGAGGGAAGAGTAGTCGTGCAGTGAGACATATGATGGGTATTGCATTCTATTGCTAAATGGAATGATGTAATAACGTTCCCAAGGGCATTTACGTTCCGTGGATAAAAGGATAAAAAACATGCGATAATGTACGAGAAATTTAGTATGACATGGAGTTTGGTGTTCTGTTATGGGTACGGGTGTTGTGGGTGAAAATCAGCCCTTGTTCATCTAAATGTATATTTTGCCTTGCCCGGGTTAACGATGAAATTCATACAATTTAAGCAGTATAAGAATATGTTGTTGCAACGTTATTCGACATACGACAATTTACTAATTTATGGATATTTATAAAGCATGTATTTTGTATTTTGATCGCTAATCGCATCATTCACCCTTCCTACAAAGTTTTAATAAATCGCTATGGTTTTCAAGCTCTGAAATGCATGAAATACGATAAGCATTAATTTTAAAACTCATTTAAATTAAAAAAAATGGTTAAAACTTTTAAATTAAAAAAATTGTGTACAAAACATTGGAAAGATTTTTTTTAACAAGATTCGGTGACTATGGTTTTATTCGTATAAAACGAATAATAAAATGAAGACTAGGATATAATTCACATTGGTTGGGCGACATATTTCCTTCTCCGAACCGTGAAAGAGCAACATATCTCGGGGTTATTCGCCCATCCCAATTCGGTTACTAATTAATCCTGAATCCTTTTCACTATCGTATTGTTAGGATTAATCTGAATCCTTTTCTCTATCGTATCTCGCTTCAATATTATATCGTTAAGCTTGCGAAGTGTAAAACAGTGTTCAGAAAATCCGAAGTGTCCGAAAACGAACGAATTCTTTTTTTATGATGGCACTACCAAAATTTCAAGAGGTATTTGTGTAACCGTTTTTTCCCTCGATTTCCTCGACTTTATTTATCCGTTGCCAGATAGTCAATCCTGTGCATTGGAATACCGTCCGTATGGGATTTGATAACAGTTCCGATAACAGGCCCGATATTGTAGTTGATAGCAGTGTAGGGCTTTCACACGACATAGGACCGATAACAAATCCCAATACGTCGTTACAAGTCGTTACATCAAGAAGAATAAAAATGCTTAATAACTGGCCTGAGTATTTAATTAATTGTTATTAATTTAAATTTATTCTTTATTGGTTACCAGTCTTCCAACAAATTAAAAAAAAAAAGAAATTATCATTTCCTTATCCTGGAATATCTGTATATATGTACTATGACCGCCTTTTTGGCAATCTCGAATATTTCAATTGCATGTATTGGCCTTACTTACTTGTTTACTTAAATAAAATGTAGCAATGATTAATTTAAATAAAAAAATTCGCAAGATTGAGCTGAAATATGTACATTTACTAAAAGCTTTTATCTTTCAAAAGGTCATCTCGCAACATCTGGTTGTGTAATTCCTTTGGCGTATTTAACATTCTCATAAATGAAATTATTTCCTTTCGATGCGCTACAGGTTGTCCTGAAACAAAACTTCGGACGATAAAGAAGGCCCAATTTCAGTGGGATGACCGTACAAATTTGAAATGGTATGGTATTTGCTTGAATCTTCTGCAAAGTACCCTTTGCATGGTATTGGATTTCGTATCACTAAGTTTCCCCTGCGGCATGAAAGAACCGGAAAAAAATATTGTGATACTTTCTTTTGCATACTTTTTTTTATATTTGTGTAAAACCAACCGTAAGGATAAAAGAAAAATCCAAACAACGAAACTCAAAAAATGGCGAGCTTCTCGTTTTTCCTAAGAATTTCCAGAGTAATTACGTAATCGAAGGGATCATCTTGCCGAATGAAAGAAATATCTATTTTACGAGACTTAATTTAACCAAAGTACTGGGTAATGCAGATCTGTCTTCTTTTGTATTTGTTTTTGCCAAACATCTTTTGTGTGATTTAGAGCAGCTGTCCAAACTGGAACTTAAAGTGTATTTGAAAAAAGAATGACGTTTAAAAATCCATCCCTTTTCAGGTGGGATCAAGGCGCATGATATGCGGCTGGTCATACATTTATTTTCGGCTGTCTACACTCGTAAGGATTATGTGGATGAAAAGTGAGCAGCGTTGCCGCAAAGTGCCACATTGTCTAAAAAGCGAGCTTTTCATCCGTCGAGTGAAAGCTTTTTTTCATGTTTCGACGATGTTCAGTTCAAGTACACGGAGCGGCGTTGGGTTAATCCGGGGGCGAGAGCCGGCCGTTTTACTGCATCTGTGCTCGAATTATATTTAGCTTTTGTTGAACGGTTTATGTTTACATTCCAGCCATTGCTTTTGTTCACACGTTTGGGTTGCCTTTTAACCAGTTAATTGCTATTACACCGAGGATCAGTTCAACACAGCGAACTAAGGAGTTACTTTTTGAGAGAACATAATTTAAAAAAACCAACAACATTTTCAGTATATTTGATGCACTTTAAAGGTTTTGTCATTCTAATCAAAGTTTCTCCTCGTACAATGTCAACTTGCGAAGATGTTGTACTTTGGAGAATGCGATTGCGTATGATCCGAACGGTTCATAATACTCTCTAGTATTATGTGTAGTTTGAGTTTTACGTTGCGCTACCGGATAAGCTGCCGGACGGACGTAGAGGTAAACAAAGTTTTCTTTTTACTAGCTAATAACAGTCCGAAATGAAAATCTGCGGCTATATTCGGCTTCGGATAAGCGCCAAACGTTAGCTGCCCGGTTCCATTTAACTGTGTTGCTTTTTGTAACCATATTTTGACCAACGAGTGCTCTGGCAATGGTTTTTCCAGCTTCGGAAAGAAAAAAAAAGAAGGAAAGACTAACTCTCGCGGTTTATGTTTGTTAGGTTTGCTTCATGAAAAATTCACCTCATGTGTCGGAAGCTTTGGATTGGGAGCGGTTTCTGCGTTAATATCATTGCTTGTTGATCCTTCTCGTAAAGCTCCAAACTTAACGGTTCTGGCTGATGGCTGAGCAGCTTCCAAATTTGTGTGTTTTTTTTATGTCCATTTTTGTTTTCCGAATGTAAGCCGATTTTCATGCCGATCGTAGAATTTATTAATTTCAGGTTTTTTATTAAGTCGTGTCCTTGTACAGCCCCGATTAAATGGAAACTTGTCAGATGTGGTTACAATGTGTGTATGACGTTAAAGCATTTCAGTTAGAAAAACAAAATTTAACAAAAAGATTAATAGTCAATAGATGCTAACAAATGTGTGTATCACGTTAAAGCATTTCAGTTAGAAAAACAAAATTTAACAAAAAGATTAATAGTCAATAGACGCTAATAAATTAAGATCCTTCTCGCACCGCACAACTCTTGCGTGTGCGTTACGATTGTTCTACGTTATTTGCTGCGTCTGCTTGTGATCGCATGCTCAAAGGTGTTCACACAGGCCGCATGTTACGTGGCATGGAAGAACTCTTTGGTGTAACTTTCTGAAAACGATAGATGGAAAGACCCCATTTACAATACGCTTGTAATAACATTCATTCGGTAGTGACATTCACACAATCAAGAGCTAAGCGCAGCCGTACGTGTTTACGTGCAATTGCCATTACAGTAACGATACTCGAATGTGTTTCCCCCAAACGCTTGTCCACGACATTTGCAGTGTGAAAATAAAGACGAGCGGCATTTGCCGGGCGGGTGAGTTTGTTGCTGTATTGAACCGGGAAATGGTACAGTTAAGGCACGGTACTCTTGAGAGCCACATTGGTACTAAACAGGATTTATGCTCTTATGAACACAGCAACATTAACTATTAAAGCGTAATGTTGGACGGTTTTCACTGTACACTTTATATTATGAAATGTTTGTCGTTTTAAATGAATTATACATCCTAAATGGTTTAAAAAATTAAATAAAAACTTTATATTTACTCGAATTTCATTTTCAAGAAACGGACAATTGTCAATCAACGCCAAAAATATCAATATTATCGTCAAGCATCATGCTTAATATTGGGGTAAATTGTTGCGAAGAAGTGGTTTTCCAGACGATAGATGTTTGATTATTGATTAAATTTCACGATTCTATTATTAACACTTCCACCATACCGTTATGCAGCATCGTTGACCATCTATTTCTATATCCTTCAACATTTTATCACCGTATGTAATACATGTTATCATCGCCTATCGACTATTTTCATCCACTTTCAGATTGAAAATGTTCGTATGATTGACAGATATAACAGCAAAAATCCAACCGTCGGTGTTCTATATCTTACGGCCACGCATCTCATATTCGTCGATCCGGATGCCAACAAAGAGACATGGGTAAGTGTTTCCTTCCCGGTACGGCGTCACCTTACCTATCTATGACCGAATCGGTTTTGCATATCACTTGCGTGTCTGTCGGCTGACAATGCTGGCATCATAGGTACTACTGTTTCGATAAGATAGTCAGAATGGATTCCTGTTCACATTGGCTGTCGGATCCCTTTCAAATTGGAATGTGTATGAGCAATAGCCTCTTTTTCTTTTTCTTTTTTTGTATTCACGAGAATTTACTGCTAAAACATGCTATTTTATCGTATGCTTTAGTGGTAAGATGATAGATATTTTACGTGTAGAATATGAGGAGTTTGTTATATTGTGCATAGTATGACTATTGATAATATATAGCGGTTCATAGAGAATCTAGTTGATGATAGGAAAATAATTGCCATTATTCTGCATTAGTCTTGTATACATTTGAATAAGATATTAAAGTACATGTCACGTTAAAGTTGATCTTCGAGTTAAGCTTTCAAAAAGCAAAACAAAAGCCTGATTGCTGTAGTTTGTTTCCATTCCTTCGCCTTTTGTTTTATCGAAGTAATTAAAAACATTTCTATGTACTCTCGTTCACGGTTGACAATCATGACGTACCTGTTCCGGTACGAATGAGTGTTTCTAGTTGTTTGTAACTTATGATGCAATCTTCCCCAAAAACAGGTGCTTTACATGCACATCGCGAACGTGGAAAAGTTGCCCCTAAGCACAACCGGCTCACCGCTGCTGATACGCTGCAAAACGTTCCTCTCCATCACGTTTGTAATACCGAAGGAACGCGAGTGCCACGACGTCTACACCACACTGACGAAGCTGTATCAGCCGGTGCACATCAAGAATCTGTACTGCTTCCAGTACACAACCGCGGCAAAGGAACTGCCGAAGGCGGCCGGTTGGGACTACTTCAAGCTGGAGCACGAGTTCAAGCGGATGCGGGTCCCGAACGACCAGTGGAGTGTCTGTGCGCTCAATCAAAACTATGAGCTGTGCGACACGTACCCGAGGCAGATCTACGTGCCCGCCGACGCAAACACGCAAATCCTGCTCGGAAGCTCGCGGTTCCGGTCGAAGGGCCGGCTACCTGCGCTTACCTATTTGCATTCTAACAAGGCGTCAATCTGCCGTTGCAGTCAACCACTGTCGGGCTTCAGTGCCCGCTGTCTCGAGGACGAACAAATGCTGGAAACGGTACGCAAGACTAACCCCAACTGCAACTTTATGTACGTCGTTGACACGCGGCCAAGGGTAAGTGTTTGTGTGCGAATAGTTTGTTTCTTCGTTAGCCATTTTTATCGCATTTTGTCATGATTTTCCTCACTGCAGATTAACGCCATGGCAAACAGGGCAGCCGGCAAGGGGTATGAGAACGAAGCCAACTATGAAAATATCAAGTTCCAGTTTCTCGGCATCGAAAACATTCACACGATGCGTGCCAGTCTGCAGAAGCTGATTGAGTGTAAGTGTTTTTTTCGATTTCAATCATACAGCCTCGGAAAATCTACTCACTTTGAAAAGAAACCCACTTACACCGCAATCATGCCGATTCACTTCAACCCGTACACCTAACCCGGACCGAAAATGATTCGGTGAAACATTAGTTACTTGCCGGGTGTGATTTATTGGTTTGCGAGTCGACGTACCGTGAAGTTTACCGTCTTGGCAGATACTCTGTTGTATCTACGAATAATGGTTTCCCTGTCTGCGTTCGTTTTAGGCTGCGAACAAAAGTCGCCCACTATGAGTGGATTCTTGAGTGCCCTGGAATCTTCCGGCTGGTTGAAACACATTCGATCGATACTGGATACGTCCTGGTAAGTGTAAGTAGGAGGATTAAACGGCCGCAATGTAATTAACGCGAGGAAGGTTTACTGAAGTGCGGCATCTGATTCACACGATTATCGCATATACGTGTGCAGCGTACATATCGCTTCGGGTGTTTGTACAGCAGCTGTTGTCATTAGCTGCCGATGCCATTAAACGGCGTCGGTGAAAGTCATCAGTAATTAATTGACGATTAACGTTATGGGTATGAGAAAGTCTCTCACACATATTTGCCGTATGACATAATGCAAAAATAATGTACTCGCTAAATAGGTACATGATGTTCTTTTTAGCGAACATTTAACGAAAAGCCAATCTCCACCTTGAGGAGCAGTGCTATTTATGCTCACTATACGTTAAATTTCTTTTACAGTTTTATTGCAAACGCCGTGGATAAAGGCATTTCCGTTGTTGTACACTGTTCGGACGGTTGGGATCGTACGGCGCAAGTATGCTCACTTGCCGCCCTTATGCTGGATCCGTATTACAGAACAATTAAAGGATTCCAGGTAATTTTATTGCACTCATTTCCCCCATTTCAGAATTTTAATTTACAAGTTATCATACTCCATCAGGCGCTGATTGAGAAGGACTGGCTTGCATTCGGTCACAAGTTTAGCGATCGGTGCGGACACATTCAAAACGATCCGAAGGAAGTATCTCCCGTGTTTACTCAGCTGCTCGAGTGTACCTGGCAGCTGATGCAGCAGCGTAACGATGCGTTCGAGTTTAATGAACGATTCTTGCTAATCTTGCACGATCACGTCATGTCCTGTCAATACGGTACCTTCGTGGGCAACTGTGAAAAGGATCGATTAGACCTGCGATTAGCAGAAAAAACCTTCTCCTTATGGGGTTATATGTCGAACCATTTGAACGAGTACATAAATCCCCTTTATCGACCAGAAATGGATGAAACGATAAAGCCAAATCTTGCACCGCAAAACATAAAGTTTTGGCGCGGTATGTACAGCCGATTCGAGAGTGGCATTCATCCTAGAGAACCGTTGGAGGATTTGTTGATTGCTAGTAAAGATCATTGTACTTCGCTGGAAGATCACGTGCAGCATCTGACGAAGCGTATCAACAGCTTCAAGAATATGCTTTCCAAGTCAGCCAAACGATTGCAGGGTGGAAGTGCAGCATTACAGTCTAGATACAACACGGACACGCGGGGCCCAATCGAGGTGAATGATAATCGATACAATTACGATCGGAAGTTAAGTGAGCTGTCGGCGGCGGACGATGATCATCCGCTAAAGACGAGTGACTTTTCCTTCTCCAATCTATCGGTACGTTTTATATGATATTAACAACCAACATAGAAATGAACAACTGCATCATAGAGTGAATTGTTATTTGAAGGTTTAGGACAGTGTAGATGATTCTTTTGTTATTGTTACAGATTTCAGAGTACAACAGTGAAGTGGACAAAGTAAACGAAGACATTAACACGGTTGCTGTGGAGTGGAAATCGCTCCGATCGGTCATAAACTGTCCAACCTGCTCTATACCTTTTGATCAAATCACGAAAAAGGTGTGTAACTCTTGTAATACAATTTTTTTGCATTTTTTTTTGTGTAAACATGTTTTCCATCTTTCCCCTTAGAACCATTGTTGGAAATGTGGAGAAGTATTCTGCAGTCGTTGTATCGATAAAACGTTATCCCTTCCGGGACACGAAAGTGGCAATCCGGTGCCTGTTTGTCGACAATGTTTCCGCATAGTACAGCAAGTGAGTCCTTAAAGGAAAAGAAGCAACAACATTCCTCGATCGAATCGATGTAGATTGTAAGTAAATATCTACGCTACATTTGCTTACAACTACCACCGGCTGTATTTTCGTGATGTACAAACTATAAAATTACGATTCGTTTTTGAGGCTACCGTGAAAAGACCGTGATGGAAAAAAATGGCGAAAATTTATAATGTTACGGATAAGTGCAAAAGTAAATATAGTGCAAGTTTTTCAGTTGAAATAGACCAAAGTACACTGGCAAAGTCGTTTGATGATCACATACACATACAAGTGCTTGCAAGACAGTAATGATTGAAAAGGTATAGGGATTACAAACAAAAAAATCCTTGCAGAATGGCTGTCAATCTTAGTTGATAATTACTATTAGTCGTAAACCGTTAAATATGGATTATAAAACAAAAAGCATACACGCTCATCGACAACAGGATAGTGTGACAACACATTGTTAAAACTACAATATTCGTAAGCATGATGTGTAATATGATAGTTTAAGTATTATTACTTTCCAATGTTGAAAAACAATATTTATCTTACTAAAACAAATATTTGAGCTTTTGCTTGGCTTCGACACACTCTTCGGTATTAAGCAGAAAGGTAGCTTTATCGATGGCTGTAATGAATGAAAAGAAATTGACATAAAATAACGTTTAGCTTCATATGTAAACGCACACGATGGCGCGGTTAATCAGAATAGTTCCAGAAAGTCTCACCTTTTTGTGTATCTTATGCAAAGTTCGTGCTAGATTTCGTTTCGCAATCATCTCTGCTGGTGACTGTAGTAGTTTTCACAGTTCACAGTATACCTGAGTTACCTGTTTGTGGGTGTATAAAGTATGCACCTTGTTTGCCAGTATTTGCATCGATTCCGATTGCATTCTTTAAAGGTAGAGAGTACAACTAGCGACGAATAGTCTGCTAGCAATGTATGCTTGTCACAAGAAACATTTTGTTTTGCGCCAAAATAACCAGCAACGAAACTATATTTGCAGACAACTGGCATATGGCTATCTATATCTGTAAACTGTATGTGTAATCTGAGGTAACTAAATCATACGAAACAAAACAAAAATCACAAATCTGTTGCTCTCAAGTAAAGTAAACGTATTTAATATACAGAGTATAATATAAAATAGGATCACGCTGTTTTCATTGGTGCAGGCATCAGATGTGTTCCATGACTGTATCTTTGCTGCATCTGTATAAATATCACTAGAATCAGCTGGTATTCGGAAGCATTATGCTAGAGTCTTTTGTTCTTTATTTTATTAAATCTGAATTGAATTCGAATTGAAGTTCGAATAAGTTTTAAGATGAAAAGTATTACATAATGGTAGTAAGTATTAAAAGTTGGATTGATTTTTATAATGTTTATATATTATTATATATTTTATTCATTTGTTGAAATACTCACGATAACTCTCGTCTCTGATGATGATTATCCAATTGTTGGTCAAATGTTTAATCTGTCCACAATTTTGGAAAAGCTGCTCAACCAAAGGATGCAGTCGTAGAAGAAGTATATTTTAGTTTTAGTATTTTTTGCGTTCATATCATCTAAGCAGTAAGTGAGAATGATAACGTAAAAGTGTTTCGCTCCCAAGCCTAGTTCTTGCGTATTTCTTCCATTTTTTAACGACGTTTAATTGTTCACAATTATTATCATTTTTTCATGCATTCTTATTCTCGTTTACCTCACTACTTTTCGTCCAAATTTTCCTCAGTCCATTTTTATTTCCTGTTTCTTTACTAGCTATAGATGTTTGGCTTTTTAAATTATAGTTTAAATATTATAGTTATTTTCGTTTGAAAAATACAATGTAAAACATTGTGTTAATTAAATAATAACACCTGGAGAACAAAAGGAAGAATGTAGCTCGTAATAAATCACTTTTAATTAACTCCCACGGGACCGGTACGGAATAGGAGTTTGGTAAGAGAACCTACCTGAGCTTCAAGAGGCTTCGCATCTTACCACATTGCAGCGAATTTTTTTTTCTGTTTTTGAATCCCGGCCAAGGTTATCCGACTTATACGAATGACAGTGACCAACGTCCAATGTCAGGTTATAGTGGAAGGAAAACTATCAGAACCATATGCTACTCTGCGTACAGAACCATATGCTACTACCAAGACTCTGCGCCAAGCAGATATATTAGCTTGTCTATTCTCGAACCTAGCGCTAGAGAGCGCCATCCGCGACTCAGAGGTGGAAACTTTGGGAACCACCTTCTATAAGTCAGTCCAGATTTTGGCATACTCTCTCTCTCTTTCTGTCTATATCTCTCTCTTTCTCTCCTACATAGTAATTTCTTATCTGCAGAAAATTTCCGGTTGGAGATTAGCGAATAAATTGATACTGCCACCACCTGCGGCCCTGCTTACAAATCCTGACCTATGCAATGGTGACGTACAGATAGGTGATCGCACTTTTGAGGCCGTCCAAAATTTCAACTATCTTGTGTCAAAGGTCAGCACCGATAAAAACATAAAAATGTTGAGATTTCGCGCTAAGCAACCAGCAGGCGACCAACCGATGAAATTTCTTCACTCTTAACAGCTCTCGTGATTATCGAAGCTGGGATCATATAAAACTCATATAATTCCAGTACTCACATACCATGGAGTCTGAGCCATGGACTCTGTCCTAAATTGGAAACCTCTTAGCTGCGTTCTAGAGGACGATGCTGGGAAGGATTGATGGCCTTCTTTTTGTGGAAAAACAATGATAAATGATGTACATATGATGAAGTTAACATCGCACGGCGAATTAGATTTGCCAGGTTCCGGAGGACTGGTCACGTCATTCGAATGGCACCGGCCGATCCAGCAAGCAGATACTTTGTCTTCGTCGCGTTTATCTTCAAACCAATTCTTACTCCATCGCTTTTTAGACGAATTTCTATGTATATTTCTCGAAAATCTTTAAGATCACGCANAAATGATGTACATATGATGAAGTTAACATCGCACGGCGAATTAGATTTGCCAGGTTCCGGAGGACTGGTCACGTCATTCGAATGGCACCGGCCGATCCAGCAAGCAGATACTTTGTCTTCGTCGCGTTTATCTTCAAACCAATTCTTACTCCATCGCTTTTTAGACGAATTTTTATGTATATTTCTCGAAAATCTTTAAGATCACGCAGTACTCAATACAATACGCATTTTACAGCATCATATCGCATGATAACGTTTTTTCGCATAACACTATTAACACAACTGATGGAATGTAATCGGTTTTACATAATCGCATATTTCAAATCACACTATATTGTGAGCACACTCCAGCTTATTTTGGTGTTGTGTTTAATTTGTTTGGAGGGGTTTGAAATGATATAGAAGGGGTCGGAGTTTGATATATAACTCGCGATCAGCACACCATTAGTATCAGACATTGGATAAGCTTAACATTGATACGAGGTATAGACTTGTTTAAAATACATGCAGTGTTCGTACTTTGTGCCCTGAAATGATAAAGGTAGGAAGATTGTTCGTAATTGTACAGTTGTACAGTTTTCAATCATGTTAAATCAAATATCATTTCTATTCGTGTATTCGTTTCAGATATCCTCATTTTTACTACTCACCGTACTTTTAAGCTTATTTTATCTTGCTGTTCAGACTGAATCGTCCTTGTCAACAGTGAATGCACCGCAACGTACCACCGCCGTGCAGAACCTTAGTCCAGTAACGGACACTGATGCACTCGGACGCAAAATATTCATACCGGTGTTTCGCTATAAAAAGAAACAGTCCAGCCAGCGGATTCGTGTGCAAAATCGGCCTTAAGCTTGCGCATGCGGCTGTCAAACAGATGGAAGAACGACGCTCGTGGCGAGCCATTTAGAATATAGCTGCGAATTAATCATCGTACTACTGGAGCGGGTTTTCCACGATATGATGTTTGATGGTTCAGTATTGTACAGATGCCGTTCAAATGGCGATTATTTAATGTTTATTTTTTATTTTATTTGTTCACAATGTGACTTGTGGTGTTGTGTATTTATGCACACTGCACGTGATGGTATTCGAATTGAGTAATGAAATTCGGAATGGAATTTGATTGTTATTTTGTGTAAAGATTTTGGAAAAAGATAAAATTTCCAAAATATTGCAGACAACACCATATGAAGTTCTCTTTCTATTGCATCCGAACAATCTGACTTAAATTCCTATCCCGTGCTGTATTATCAGTGCATATGTATCTTGTACGGAATTCTATTACGCTTTTGAAATCACGATTGTTTGCATAGCTTGATAGGAGTATTTTTGTATTCCGTGACATCGGTTTTTGTGGTTCTATTTTCACATCTCAACGNTCCGAACAATCTGACTTAAATTCCTATCCCGTGCTGTATTATCAGTGCATATGTATCTTGTACGGAATTCTATTACGCTTTTGAAATCACGATTGTTTGCATAGCTTGATAGGAGTATTTTTGTATTCCGTGACATCGATTTTTGTGGTTCTATTTTCACATCTCAACGTGTCAATAAACGCCGGGTGTAAAATCAAACCTCCTGTTTGTAAATAATTGTAACGCCAGTCACCTGAATTCTCACCTGGATCGTGGCACTGTTAGCACATTTATCCATCGTTTCATGGAATTTGGTGGTATGCAAATAAAATATGTTTGTATATCGCTGGCGCGTGTTTGGTGGAGCTCGTGTTTAGTTCGGTTATTTGAACTTTGTTGCTAAATGCTGGTTCGTGTGTTTCCAAAATTTGTTTTGCCCTTTTCAATAAACCGCGGTGAACGACTTTGATATGCTTATCGCAAGTAAGGGTCGCCCTGCTAGAGAGGTGCGTACACACTGAATACAGAGGAATGGATTTTATCCGGATATGAATGGATACGATATGACCATAATTGTTCAATCACGTGCTGCATGGTACGGAGGTTATCGCTTTTATTTAGGATTTCTAAATTTTAGACAATTTGATTTTTGAGTATTCTTATTTGAATAAAATATAGAAAGAAAATAAAATGCTATAGAAAACTTTCTTCAAACACTTTCTTTTCATAAAAATTACCTAATTATACGAAATTTCCTTGATTAGTATTAAGCTTATCGAAATTACCCAGCACAGATGAGTTTTTGCATGAGTTTTTAGACCATAGATGTGTCACATTTCCAGTCGAATGAGAAAGTAATGTATGTTTTATGAGTAATCCTTTATTTTTAACAGTTAATTTGATTCTCGATTGGAGTTTGTTGGTTTTACTGATTGAAGTTCAGGGAAAAAGCTCATTACTCAATATGCCTCAATTGCTGTAGCAAATAAAAGTACAGCACTCTACAAAAGCAGAGTGCGCAAATCGCTCATTAACATCGCACAGTGTCCTCTAATGTGCCTGACCTATGCCATCAAATTTCTTTACTCCATCCCAACGCTTTCTCATGCACCGGAGCTAATATCATTAGTGACGACATCTGAAATGCTCGTGCCCCAATGGATTCTTTTCGCACTAGTAAAATAAACCAGTTCCAGCTAGTATGTATCGTCGTCAATCGATCGTACGTCGGACGGGAGTGTAGTATGCCAGGTTTTAGGTTCGTGTAATATTTACCATCGCATTTACGTGTCTCTTGTAGAGGACGATCCCGATCTCGAGGTGTCGATCGACGTCATAGATACAGGTACGCCTTCCCGCGGTGATGGTGTGCGATAGATTTATTTACACCATTTTGTACAACGGGTAAGTAGCAGCCGAACTCGCGCCAGTAAGGGGTAGTCATATAAATGGCCGTGCTTATCAATCACCGATCAACAGAAAGGTGCGAAGTTTGAACCAGTACGGAAGGTGTACCAAGAGTGAGATCTTTATTACTGAAAGTGTCGTTGCCGTGAGTGGTGTGTGGAAGTGAGTTATTCAAATTGAAATTATCGTTTCGTGTAACATTGTACGAAAAAATGAAGATTGTAAGTATCCTAGAAGCAGTGTTAAGATGCATCGAGTGATTTTACATATTGATTTATCGATGATGGGTCTATCTTCTTAGGTTTCGGCAGTACTTGCTCTGATGCTGTTTGGGACGGTCTGCAGCAGCTACGCTATCGATTGTATGGATGTTTGGGATGAAGAGAGTATTGCCGAGATGATTGAGGATGATAGACGTTATGAAGAATCACTCAATGATCATGATCATGTTCATGATGGATATGATCATGATGAGGAGGAAGAAGACGATGAGCATCCTATTGATAATGAAGACGAAACCCTCACAGATAGTCGTGAAGAGGCTGAGGATGGACAGGATCATGTACATGAGCACCCAGATGCGAATGTAAGACATTCAACCCAAGACCAGCGTCATAAGCGTGAATCTCCACTGGCAGAGCAATCGTTCGCTGAAGAAGTAGTGAACGAAGACCCATCAGACTTAGAGACCGCCGAAACGCATCTTTTCCGACCAGTCTTTCGGTACAAGTCGCAATACACGGAAAGACGTCGAGTGAGAACACCGAATGGGGCAGTCAATTTTGCACCTACTCAATAGTAAAAGGAACAACAAAAAAACGATGGAATCGAATAGTCAACCTTCATTCTACATATCGATACACTGTTCCACTAGTATGTGTCACATTCTGTACTATTTTAGTGTTCATCTGTAAATTACTCATTCGCCTACTCTGTATCATCCCATCATATGTCCGTGTCGTGCAATCACGCTCTGTGAGTGTAATAAAAAAGAGGTGTAGTTTTTAATGGGTTTGTTTATGCATCACGTTTTACACCAGGGTAGCTTTATTTCCGTTTTGAGAACATTGTTGCTTGTTCCCTGACCGTTGGTGTGTGTGCGAAAATCACATAAGGGTGCGAATTTTAAGCAGTGCGCAGTGTTATTCAAACGTAAACAAATGGTTGACGGTAGCCGATGTTTCAAATATTTCCACATAAACAGTAGAATTTCTTTTTCATGTTCTTAAGATGTGATTATATATGGTTTTAAATTAAGAATTAATTATTAAAAGGTTGTTAAAATGGATAAAAGCACTACCCGTTTTATATTTTTTAAAAACATAAACCATAATCATAATCGGTCTCCGGATAACCATCGACCCACCGACCACTTCCTCAAAGTGTAACCGATCATCCCGGAAATTAGCGGAAATAGCGAGCACGTGGCTCCTATAGCGATGCTCTCATAGAAGCACATGTTTGCAATCCTTTTGCGGCATTGTCAGAAGAAGATAGAAACGCTGCATTTATCCCGGCCGCACTGGAGCAGGGGGCTATGAGACCCATAAAGAACCGGCGAATACTTTACATAATGAAAAACTGAATGTGCAAGGAGTAAAGCATGAACCATTGGCACCGCAGCGCCAAGGGAAAAAAGGAAACCCTTCGTCGTCAACGCAATATGTCTCGCTACCCTTTCATCTCCTTCCCCACTAATTAACAGCTGTAGAATAAGCGATCCTCTCGGACCGAAACCTGGCTTTCTCGCAACCATTGCAACTGATCACTACCTGGGCCCTTCCTGACCTTAAGGTGATGATGAAACAGTGGCTGACTCAAAGGCGATGCCTAAGTATGATGGTCCGTTTGGACGTTTAACTATCGAATGGCCTGTATCGAACCTTCATACAGTGTAACTGTAGAAGTTTGCTTGTAAATCTATATTTTTTTAAAGAACTTGTAGGCGAACACAATTGCGATGTGTTCAGTCAAACTAACATATCGGACGACATTACGCTGATGGAAGGGGGAGGGAGAAAGGGCTGCAGGTATAAATTGGTATAGGAAAGACAACTCCCTCAGAATAACAAACTGAGACAAAAATTTATTATTTAAAAATTTAACTGTCGCAACAAAGGACAATTTAGGCGACCTTACATCATTTAATATCACACCCAGGAAGGAATGGTTTGATGATGAGTGCAGGCGAGCACTATCCGAGAAGAACGCAGCGCGTACCCGCATGCTCCAGCGCCAGGCCAACGCAAACGTGGAAGACTACAGACGACTGAGAAGCGAGCAGACCCAAGCAGGACAAGAAGCGCAGCTTCGAAGAGTCGGATGAGCAACTAATGCAGCAGCTATCCCAGTCGTCAGTTCTACAGGATGTTGAATGTGGCACGAGGCGGTTTCACTCCCATGACCGCCATGTGACGCAACGAGGAAGCGGATATCCTGTCGGACAAGCGAGAGCTGATCGACAGGTGGAAGTGCTACTTCGACATACACCTAAATGGAGCAGATGCAGGAGAGACTGAACCAGGCGCAGGAAGCAGAGGAGAGCAGTATTACTTTAGCCAGCAGGATAACGAAGTGTCCCCGCCATCCTTGGACGAAGTCATCAGTGCCTTCAAACAGCTGAAATGCAACAACTCAGCTGGCAGCTGGACTTCGAAGCAGAGTATCAGTAGACGGTTACGATTGTAATTTCGGACAACAACACGAGTAGAGAAATCCGAAAGCGCATTGTTCAGGGAAATCGTGCCTGCTACGGGCTCCACAAACTCCTGCGATCCAGAAGGCTCCAGCAACACACGAAATGCACGATATATCGCACACTGATACGTCCGGTAGTCCTTTACGGGTACGAGTCCTGGATTCTGCTAACGGAGGATGCCAATGCACTCGCTATTTTCGAACGGCGGATGCTAAGGACTATCTTTGGCGATGTGTGCGAACAGGGCGTGTGGAGAAGGAGAATGAACCACGAGCTAGCTGAGCTGTTTGGCGGTGCAGATATCCGGACGGTGGTCAAAGCCGGAAGGATACGATGGCTGTGACACGTGATGAGGATGCCGGACTCATGCACCACCAGGAAGCTGCTCGTCAGCGATTCGTTCGGCACGAGGCGGAGAGGAGGAGTCGCATCTGTCGGAGCTGCATCCGATCTCCGTGGATGAAGGACTGCAGCCCTGGACCGAGTTTCCTGGAAACGGATTGGAAACGGATTGGAAACGGATTGGCCATGTCTTCGCGACGTGCTCGACCATTATCCGAGATTTCTGTGACAGGTATGAAATTTTCAATTTTTAACTCAAGAGACGCAACTAGGATGTCGACGGCAAAAAGTAGGGAAAGTACACTGGAGTTGCCTCTATGTCCATCAGTTATGGCCCTGGATTTTAGCTGGATGCAGGAACGGATGCAGGTGATACATGAACCTATCGGTAGAGATCACTTGCCGTTAGAGATTTCTTATATCAAAGGAGGATGTTCAAGTCATGTCAAATGTCATGTCATGTCAAGGGAGTCAAATGTGACTTAACGACGAAGTTTGATTGAACAAGATACGGCGAATTAGGAGCCGGTTCGCTTTCTCTTGTGACTGATTGTTCAGGATTGACAAAGCGCCTCGTCGATAGGCAATCCGCATGACTTAGTTTTAGTTGATTGGGGAAAGTACATAGAATGTTCTGTACTTCGCTAACGAAACAACGCAGCTCATGATGTGGATATCCATAGTTGCAATAATAAATCAGAGTTCAACTTCCAAACAAAGTGAGTTAGAAGCATTTTTATACTCGTTCACAACTCTCTACACAGTTCAAGGACTGTAGTTTTTGTTATCCCTTCCCTTCCCACCAGGTTTAATCTGTTGGCTTGTCCGTCGATTATTCTTGGCCTCCCTTCCACTCTCCCCCAAGGTGGTCTGTTGGCATGTCCAACGACCACTGTTGACTCCTTCCCCACAAAAAAACCCCGGAGTAGGGGGTACCCTTCACTGATAATTTGACTACTTTAAAGAAGTATTACAATTCAGTCTTAGTTATAAACATATAAGTTACCAGGATATAGGTTATAAATATACAAGTTAGTAACAAACTATAAAAAAAAGATTTCAGAGACACAGTCTGCAGAACTTTATGTATATGAAAAGTGTCCAGTACTGCAAACGTTGCTAAGGCGCCTGAAGGATAGGCTACGAAATAGCTAGGTACTGTGGCATGGTTAAAAGTTAGATTAGAACGTAAAAACAGTTTTGAACCAAAACAAAAAAATACTACAACAACAGCGCTTTAGCTGGGGTTAAGACCCGGCATTTATTTTGGCACGATTCACATACCACATGTGAAGCAAATAATAGATGCATGTAAACAAATTATGCATGTTCAAGCCAGCTCGAACTAGTTGTCACCTCGTGGTGCTGAATCCAGGAATTGTCTGAATGATCGTGTGGGTTAACGGATCGCTCACTAGGTGACGCTAGGGTGAACGCTAGGATTCGGCGATGGAGCGATAAAAAACATGGCCAAATAAGGCATTCGGTTTAGGGGTAACTTTGTGCCGAACATGCACAAGGACGACTGTTGCACAAGCAGGATTTGAGGACAGTTGCGATCGAGAAACAGCCAGAGCAGAACCCATTTTTGAACCTTACCCCAACCTAACGCATGCTTACTTTAGCATTATAATTGCGACAATTGCTAAATAAAAGGAAGCTTGCGTTCTAAAATTTCTGCTTGCAAAATTCGATTGAGAAAAGGGAACTTTTCTCAACATTCAAAATTTGGTTAACAATAAAACCTTGTGCTCTAGAAAACGTCTCGCACGTTTCGTGGAACATTTATGATGTCGGAAAAAAGTCATGATTGCAATGCCTGCGATCAGTCGAACACCGTGGACGATATGGTACAATGCGACAAGCGCGATAAGTGGTACTGCTACGAGTATGCCGACGTCAATGCAGAAATTGCGAAAAAAAAGTGGAACTGTGTGTGCATGATGGTTATGAAAAGCGAAGAAAGTGAAAAGGTGTGTCCAGATCACAGAAAAGGATCACTGAACGTGACACTCGGGAAAATACTTATATATCTAGATGAAGCGTAAATAGTATCTATACACATATTATACTATATCACTGTATATATCAACACTTTATTTTTACACGAATCCAACAGTTGGTAGTCCTGTTTCAGAAACATATTTAAGATACTGGACCGGTACATTCGTTTCAGAAAACTTATTACTCTCTTGTCCATATGGTCCCCAGTATTAGGGCTAAAGTATGAAATAAGGACCCCCCTCTCACGGTCGCTCATCTGCCTGTCAATTTTTCGTACAGGGTGGTTCGGAGGCTAAGCAATGTGGCCGGGATTTGATTTTTTGGCTAAAGTCTGAAACACGACCCCCCCACTCACGGGCACTCTTTTGAGTGATTTTTTGGCTAAAGTCTGAAACACGACCCCCCCCACTCACGGTCACTCATCTGCGTGTCAATTTTTCGTACAGGGTGGTTCGGAGACTATGCAATGTGGCCTGAATTTGATTTTTTTTACAATTACTATTAAATTGTAAGGAGGTTTTCGCATAGTGAAAAGTGATTTATTCATCGAGGAACCAAGTTCCATACGCTGTTTGTGAAACCGTAAAATTTTCCTCATTTTTGGCCCAACTTTGCCCCATAGCTCCGCCGGTATCCAAGATATCGCCAAACTGTCTTCTGCCATTGGCTAGATGGCACTTCTGGCTACATTTCGTCCATGCACCACTAATCGCTACCATGTCTGTAGCCGGAGCTATTCGCGAAAGCTCCAACGGATCGCCAATCTTTGACCTGTGGTCGATAGATGGCACCAATTGCTACATTTTCTTCTTGGACGGCCATGCCCTCAGGTGTCTGTGTCTCCAAACATAACTAAAAAAACACGCAACCGATTGCGAACCACCCTGCACGAAAAAAAGTCACTCAAATGAGTGCCCGTGAGTGGGGGGGGGGTCTTGTTTCAGTCTTTAGCCAAATAAGGACCCCCTCCTCTCACGGTCACTCATCAGCGTGTCAATTTTTCGTACAGGGTGATTCGGAGTCTATGCAATGTGACCTGAATTTGATTTTTTTTACAATTACGATGAAATTGTAAGGAGGTTTTCGCATAGTGAAAAGTGATTTATTCATCGAGGAACCAAGTTCCATACCATGTTTGTGAAACCGTAAAATTTTCCTCATTTTTGGCCCAACTTGGCCCCATAACTCGGTCGGTATCCAACGGATCGCCAATCTGTCTTCTGATTTGGCTAAATGGCACTTGTGCCTACATTTCGTCCATGCACCACTAATGTCTCTTGCCAAAGCTATTAGCGAAAGCAATTGTTGCATTTTTTCGGGTTTTTGGTGCAATTTTCCTCATTTTTGGCCCAACTTTGCCCCATAACTCGGGCGGTATCCAACGGATAGCCAATCTTTGACCTGTGGTCGATAGATGGCTCCAATTGCTACATTTTCTTCTTGGACGGCCATGCCCTCGGGTGTCTGTGTCTCGAAACATAATAACAACATCTTAAACTCGTACCTTGAAGAAAGATGTACGTCAATTTCGGATCAGGCTGTACATACATGCTGAAATGAGCATCAGCGCTATAACACATTACACCCATGCTAACCAAATCCAACTTGTACAAAGTTGGTGTGGCAAATTGCCAGATATGGAAGCAAGAAAACATTTAGGTTTGACGTAGCGATATTGTGACGCAAATAACTGTTCTGTTTATTCAGCTGGAAAAAGTCTATTTTACTGAAGGTATAGCGTCACTCTCGCTCTCCCTTCTTGGCCTGTTCTGGTTTGAAAACATCATGAGGACATGGTCAGGTTGCCAATCTGTTTCCAGGAAACTTGGACTATAGTTGCTGTCCGACAGGTGTCACTAGACAACTAGAAAGTATATCGTTAGATACATTGATTTGAAATAATTCGAAATAAATTAAAACCAATTAAATTGGAATAAACTGGCCGTTCTAACCAAGCAAAAAAAAAAACAATTACAATTAAACAAACAACTCGAACAATATCGAATGATGAACGTTTGCTTGCTTTCAAGCGATTGCATCCCAATTTTTTTCCCAGGGGTTGCCGGCGTGGGTGCATGTATTAGCGGTCCTTTAACAAGAGGACCACATACAAAATCACCAGGATTCCTCGGATATAACGAAATATGTGAAACCTCATGGTCTCAGAAGCAATTCGACTCGGCACAGGGTGCTGCTTACGCTTCCGGCAACAGTGCGTGGGTCAGCTATGATAGCGAGCAAAGTATTCAACAAAAGTGCGACCTTATTTCCAAACACGGACTTGGTGGAGGTATGGTACGGTCTATCGAAACGGATGATCTCAAGGGCATATGTGGTCTCAAGTTTAATCTGGTGAGATCCCTAAAAGAATGTGTGAACGGTTATAAGCCGTTCGTCTGCATCAGTGATGGCTTCTACCGGGATCCGTACGATTGCAATAAGTATTATCGATGCTATCAGGGTACCAAATATTTCTTCAGTTGCCCAACCGAATTGTACTTCGACGAAAAGATCCTCGGCTGCGGGTGGCCTTATAATGTGAAATGTTAATGCATTGAATAAAATCAGTCTGTAATGATTTTTTGTGAAAAATATAACAACAGTAGTTTAACTAAATCACTAAATCACAATGAATTACTTAAAATGTAGGAAAGAGACTTGATTGTCCTTGAAGCAAATACTGGGCGACGGCAATCAAAGAAACAACGGTGACGCACGTGTATAGAGATTGGATTAGGTACAATCAACGTTTGTACAGTTGGCACATATGGCCCCATATATGTGTTTTTATATATGTACATCATCGTACTTTTGGATGAAGTATAAAAGAAGCTTGCAAATCGCTCCATTAGCAAGGTACAACTGGCACCAGGAAGATACATCAGCTATCTCAGACTTGGCAAGTTCGTGGTGGTAAGATCAACCAAAATGGTTCATTCCATAACTTTGTGGAGTTTGGTACTTGTGGCCGCGGGCAGTCTTATCGGAGTGGCCGAAAGCAGTAAGTATTTCCAAATACTTTCCAAAGTTTTCCAGTTCCAGACAAATTCAGCTCTATAATCGGTTCGTTTTACATTTGCAGAGGAAGTTGTTTGTAACTACGGTTCATGGGGATCTCTTCGACCGGGAAATGGAAAGTTCACTGTCGATGACATTGATCCATTCCTATGCACCCAGCTAATTTATGACTTCTTCGACATCAATTCGAACGGTACGATAAAGATAACGGAAACTAACCTGGACCTACCGACTAAACTCAATACGATCACGCAGTTTAACAATCTGAAGCAGAAAAACCCCGCATTGAAGACATTGGCCGCCATTGGAGGATGGCATGCTGGTCCAGCTAATTTTAAGACGGTCGCCGCTAGTCCCCAGCTGCGTTCCAGCTTCGCGCAGGACGCCGTGTCGTTCTTAAAGCAATACCGGTTTGATGGTTTGAACATTGATTGGGAATTTCCCGCGCTCGCAGACAAGGCAAACTATGTGCTATTTCTCAAGGAACTATCAAACGCTTTTGCGCCGTACAACTATATGCTAACGGTTTCTGTGGCAGCCCCAGAATTGGATGCTAGCAATGCTTACGACATTCCAGCCATCTCGGACATTGTCGACAATATAAACTTAATGGCGTACAATATGCAAGGTAGTTACGGCGTCACAAGATATCAAGCTCCACTCTTCCAAGGATCGGCCTCAATTGATGATACGGATTACAAGCGGCAACTCAATCTGAATGCCATCGTAAAGTATTGGTTGAGCAAGGGTGCTTGGGCAAACAAGTTGACATTAGGTGTGCCCTTGTATGGGCGTACGTTCAAATTGGCCAATCCTGGGGTTGCCGGTGTGGGTGCACCTATTAGTGGTCTTGGAACAGCAGGACCATACACAAAAACACCAGGATTCCTGGGATATAACGAAATAAGTGAAGCCTCATGGTCTCAGAAGCAATTCGACTCGGCACAGGGTGCGGCTTACGCTTCCAACAACGGTGAGTGGGTCAGCTATGATACAGTGCAAAGTATTAAACAAAAGTGCGACCTGATTTCCAAATACGGACTTGGTGGAGGCATGGTATGGTCTATCGACACGGACGATTTCAGGGGCATATATGGTCGTAAGTTTAATCTGCTGAAATCCCTAAAAGAATGTGTGAACGGTTATAAGCCGTTTGTCTGCACCAGTGATGGCTTCTTCCGGGATCCGTACGACTGCAATAAGTTTTATCGATGCTATCAGGGTACCAAATATTTCTTCAGTTGCCCAACCGAATTGTACTTCGACGAAAATATCCCAGGCTGCGATTGGCCTTATAATGTGAAATGTTAATGCTTTGAATAAAATCAGTCTGTAATGATTTTTTGTGAAACATATGTAAACAGTAGTTTTTGTTTTGTTTTCGTAATCTTGTTTCGCTGTCAAATTATTCTTTCGGCTATATCTATGAACGGGGACCGGGATTTGTGTGAACTTTTGAAGTCGTCCAAAATTTCACCTATCTTGGATCAAAGGTCAGCACCAATAACAACACTGATGTTGAGATTTCGCGCTAGGGTCCTGACCCCAACCAGTCTTTCTGCTGCCCGAGGACAGCCCCGATTGTAGACGTGTGGAAGTCGAATGGAAAATTGAGAATTTGTCGATATTACTCAATCGGCCTGAATGCAGCCCTCCATCCTCCACACGACTACCCCTTGTCACTCTCGGAGGACATCTTCGAAAACTGGGTAAATCTACTGTTCGACAGCTCGCGACACAACTTTCGGATCGTTCGGGATCACTCATCAGAGCGGAGGTTACATTAAGACTAATTTTATTTCAGGTACTCTAATGTAATAGCTAATTTGTAATCTATCCACAAACACTAACTTCGTCTGTACTCTATATTCCTCTTGTTGCATCCTGGAACAGCTATTGTTGGCGTCCTGCAACTAAATTTCTTTCTCTAAACAAGCTTACACGGTTCTCTTAACACGGTATTCCAAAAATCGTTCTAATTTTATTTTGCTTGCTTAACACTGGCCCTCCTCTCAATGTGGTTCCCGACTAAACCCCTCTGTGGGATTAGTTTTGCAACCTCGCGCAGTTGCTAACGACGTTGGGTTTGTTAGCGACACTCCACCCGGTGTTTGCTTTCCAATCACTATCTAGGTTGTGCGAGACTAGTCAATGCGGACTAGCTTGACGGCAGGTCTCTCGATTTTTTTTAACAATTTAAAGATTTCAGGTATTTCCCGATACAATCTTTAATCCCCTTCTTCTTCGCCTTCGCCCGCTAGTGTTTTACAAAGAAGCTTCAATGTTCGTTTACAACGTATTCCCCATCATATTAAGTATATAATTATATAGTTATTTATATAATTATCTAATTATCTCGGTACCTCTTTCCATTACAAAGATGCCAAACCAATTGGCCATATGGGCCCTCCCCAAAAGACCTCCTATTTTTCGATCACTTTCCCACTTAGCGACCCGACGTCGCATTTTCCGTAAGGGAAGCCTCCTCAGCGTGTGTCTGTCGAGCCGGAGCGCGGCCCCTTTCAGAAACCGTCGTGTCCTCTCCATCTCTCTCTTTCTGCGCGGTCTCCGAATTAGCTCTCGTTCGGATGGAGCAGCCCGACCCCTTCTACTTCCTCCTGGAAGGAAC
>CM028106.1:47615852-47626627 GCA_016170015.1 Anopheles longipalpis
CCAAATTCAGGACTTTGTGACGCTGACGCTGCGCCTGGATGCTGCGATGGCGGTTGCTGTGGCTGCGTCGCTGCACCTTGCGGCGGTGGATGCATGCGTTGCGTGAACGCGGCGTTCAGAACATTTGCGCCGTTCTGTGACAATCGGCGCGGATCGTCCATCCCGGAATTTTCATCAGGACTATACATTGTTGCTGCGGCGGAATTATACACACGCGAATAATAGCACTATAACACTTTTTTTTTTTACACTTAGTTTATAGTTCCTATATTTTTTTTTTTCGTTTTCCTCGTCGCCACTTTTATGTTCTTCTTTCTTTACGTTTAGAAGACGTTAAACTCGACACGGACATTTAAGACAAGTAACAAATATATATATTAAACACGTTACATTACATTGGACGCGCACGCTATAGTTCTGTGTAGTCACGCTCTACGTTCCTTTCGCGCCGGAGCCCTAACCCGAAGTGACCCTTCGCTCGCGAACCCTGACCTCTCGGTAGATCTCACTAACACATCAACCACTGACCGTTTCTGTCAGTGGTGAGTTTAGGTGACAGATCTACCGAGGAAAGGTTGGACCATAACAGGTATCGTTTTTGCTGTTAAAAGGCCAGCTTCGATCGTCACGATAGGTATTTGGAGTGGGGAAGTTTCCTCAGGCTGTAGAAAGATTTGGCAACCAGCACCTTACCGCGAATCTCAACCTGAGTATTGTTATCGGTGCTGAACTTTGACCCAAGATGTGTACGGTATACGTTGTAGCAACAAAAGCTGCAAAACAGACTTGGGGAAACAAAATCACCTTTGCTTTTATTAAGTTAAACTACTGTTGTTGTATTGTTGACAAACATATCATTATTGAGTAGTTTTATTCAAGCACATTTCACATTATAAAGCCAATCGCAGCGTATGGTAGTTTGGTCGAAGTACAATCCGGGTGGGCAATTGAAAGCATATGTGATACCCTGATAGCATCGATAATACTTATTGCAATCGTACGGATCTCGGTAGAAGCCAGCTTGGGTGCAGACAAACGGCTTATAACCGTTCACACATCCATTTAAGGCGCTCAGCAGGGTAAACCTGCGACCACATATGCCCTTGAAATCATCCGTTTCGATAGACCATACCATCCCTCCACCAAGTCCGTATTTGGAAATCAGGTCGCACTTTTCTTTAATACTTTGCACGCCATCATAGGTGACCCACTCACTGTTGTTGGAAGCGTAAGCCGCACCCTGTGCCCAGTCGAATTGCTTCTGAGACCATGAGGCTTCACATATTTCGTTATATCCTAGGAATCCGGGTGATGTTGTGTATGGTCCTGCTGTTCCAAGACCGGTAGTAGGCGCACCCACTCCGGCAACCCCAGGATTGGCCAATTTGAACGTACGCCCATACAAGGGCACACCTAATATCAACTTGTTTTCCTTAGCACCCTTGCTCAACCAATATTTTATAATGGCATTCAGATTGAGTTGCCGCTTGTAATCCGTATCATCAATTGAGGCCGATCCTTGGGAGAGTGGAGCTTGATATCTTGTGACTCCGTAATTACCTTGCATATGGTACGCCATTAAGTTTATATTGTTGACAATGTCCGTGATGACAGGAATGTCGTAAGCATTGTTAGCATCCGATTCTGGGGCCGCCACAGAAACCGTTAACAGATATTTGTACGGCGCGAAAGCGTTTGCAAGTACCTTGAGAAATAGCACATAGTTTGCCTTGTCTGCGAGCGCGGGAAATTCCCAATCAATGTTCAAACCATCAAATCGGTATTGCTTTAAGAACGACACGGCATTATTCGCGAAGCTGTAACGCAGCTGGGGACTAGCGGCGACCGTCTTAAAATTAGCTGTACCAGCATGCCACCCTCCAATGGCGGCCAATGTCTTCAATGCGGGGTTTTTCTGCTTCAGATTGTTAAACTTCTCGATCGTATTGAGTTTGGTCGGTAGGTCCAGGTTAGTTTCCGTTATCTTTATCGTACCATTCGAATTGATGTCGAAGAAGTCATAAATTAGCTGGGTGCATAGGAATGGATCAATGTCATCGACAGTGAACTTTCCATTTCCCGGTCGAAGAGATCCCCATGAACCGTAGTTACAAACAACTTCCTCTGCAAATGTAAAACGAACCGATTATAGAGCTGAATTTGTCTGGAACTGGAAAACTTTGGAAAGTATTTGGAAATACTTACTGCTTTCGGCCACTCCGATAAGACTGCCCGCGGCCACAAGTACCAAACTCCACAAAGTTATGGAATGAACCATTTTGATTGATCTTGCCACCACGAACTTGCCAAGTCTGAGATAGCTGATGTATCTTCCTGATGCCAGTTGTACCTTGCTAATGGAGCGATTTGCAAGCTTCTTTTATACTTCACCCAAAAGTACGATGATGTACATATATAAAAACACATATATGGGGCCATATGTGCCAACTGTACAAACGTTGATTGTACCCAATTCAATCTCTGCACATTTGCGTCACTTTCGTAGTCTAACAGAAAAGGATAGACAAAGTGATACACAGGGTTTGAAATTGATTGAAATTGAAGACAGAAAGAACGATTTAAGTATATTGAACCTGACGGAATTTCCTATCAGATAAGAGTAAACGTGTTTAAGTAGGGCAGTCCGTAGAACAAAATTTTTATAGCGTCCAGTTCATGTTTCAGATGGCTGTGTGGGTAGTAGTAGTACAATGAATCATACATAATACTACAATATTAGTTTTAGAAAATACCGGGTGGCGTTTTGGTCTGAAGCTTTCTCCGCAGGCGCATCTTGCAGTATTTATATGTGTTTCTTCTTTTTTTCTTGCTCTTTGCCTTTTCTTACCAAGGTTCCAACAATTAGAAAAGTGTAGATGAATCTCTAAAAGATATAACAGGACTTCAAGTATACAACCGTTTACCATTCAAGTAACTTAACTTCCAATTTGAATTTGTCAAAGGTAAAAAAGTTGATATACCCTTAATGAAAAAATGTGAATGTATTGCCAGACAGCATGCAATCATTCGAGTTTCTTGAAAACGGATTGGCAACCTGACCATGTCCTCATGATGTTTTCAAACCAGAACAGGCCAAGAAGGGAGAGCGAGAGTGACTCTATAGCTTCAGTAAAATAGACTTTTTTCCAGCTGAATAAACAGAACAGTTATTTGCGTGACAATATCGCTACGTCAAACCTAAATGTTTTCTTGCTTCCATATCTGGCAATTTGCCACACCAACTGTGTACAAGTTGGATTTGATTGGAGCATGGGTGTAATGTGTTATAGCGCTGATGCCCATTTCAGCTTGTACAGCCTGATCCAAAATTGACGTACATCTTTATTCAAGGTACGAGTTTAAGTATATTACGAACGTTTCGAAAAATCTCGAATTGTCTTCGAATCCGTTGGGAGAATGAGATTATTATTACAATCCTCGTTCATCTTGAATTATTAATATCTTCTTCCACTGTTACGCCACCTAGCGGATGCTAGCCCAACATCACGTGTACGAATGCAAAGGCATCGCAATCCGGGTCCGATGTGGGTGACTTCTGGTATGATTTGTATTTTTAGCTTATGAATTATGGAATGAAGTCTATGGTTGATTGGAGTGCAGTGGTATGATCATCGATTATTCACACTACAGGACAGGCACGAAATCCTGTCTCGAACTTTCTGCAATGCGAAGGGCTATGTATGGTTGTTCAACTAATGAAACATCTTTGTTTGCGCCTATGCGTAGGCAACACACGAAACGTGCGTACTAGAGATAACAACAGGGCGTTCGGGATAATTTTGACAGTTACATTTTTGTTTATAACTCGTGATCGAGTTGGCATAGGAAAACAAGCAATACGTCATTCGACAGCTAAAAGTGTACGGAACAAGCAGCGAAAACATCCCGTGATAAAAAAAATGTCAAAAAAGAGTAAATTGTGGAAGCGGATCACATGCATCATGATGATCCGCGACGGACGCGACAACCGCGACATCATGCAGTGCGTGCAGTGTTCGCTGAACACGGTGAAGGCGATCCGGAGTGAGCTGGGAGAAAACAGCGACGACGACGACGAAGCGGTGGCAGCACGAAAACCACATTCTCAGCGGGATTGCGTGCGGACCGACGCTTTCCTGGCTGACCTCCAGGCGCGCGTGATGGAAAATCCGGGGATCGGAATACGGCCGTTGACACGTGAGATCGGGGTGGCACCATCCACGATGAAAATGGCCCTGAATGACGACCTCCGGTACTTCTCGTACAAGCGCCGAAGAGGTCAGTTGTTGACAGAGAAGGGCCGCGAGCGTCGGTTGGGGAAGGCCAAGAAGCTGCTCAACTTGCTAAAGCATCCCGTGGAGCCTGGCACGCTGTGGTTTTTCTCTGATGAGAAAAACTTCTGCCAGGACCAGAAGGTTAACACCCAGAACAACCGGTGGCTGGCTTACTGCCCGGCGGACGTGCCACGGGTGCCGCAAACCAAGTTCCCCCAGACGGAGATGGTGTTTTCCTGCGTGTCATCGGAAGGGGACGTGATGCCGCCCCACTTTTTCGAGCAGGGGCTGAGGCTGAACGCGGACGGGTACATTTCCATGCTGGACACCGTCGTGAAGCCTTGGATCACGAGAGTGGCCAACGGCAGACCGTACGTGTTCCAGCAGGATTCCGCTCCGTGCCATACAGTTTCATGTTTGTGAAGCATTGTTGCAGACAAGCACCGTAACAAAAAAAAAATACAGCCTCCAAAACGATAAAGTGGTTGGCGGCCAATTTCAACGACTTCACCGTGCCGAATGTGTGGCCTCCCAGCTCCCCGGATCTTAATCCAATGGATTATTTCGTGTGGGGCGCGGTGGAACGGGACACCAACAGAACCTCCAGCAACACCAAGGCGGAGCTGATGGCGAAAATCAGGTCCGTTTTCGCGGCCCTACCCCGCAAAACTCCCGGTTCCGGAAACGGGTGGAGGCCGTAATAGAAACCGAGGACGGATATTTTGAATAAAATGAATAAAAAACATGGTAAGCTACTATTTCTAAAACAAAAAAAAATTCCCCGATGATTAATTTTGCCATACATTTTTTTTCTTTCTCCGTAGGTGACTGTCAAAATGATCCCGAACGCTCTAGAAGGAATTATAGCTAGTGCTAGTGCAAGGGAAGCTAGTGTTAATGTATAGATTCCGAGTATATAGATACAGAGTACATCAAATTGGGTGATATAAGAGTTTCTACTAGACCTTATTTCTCGAAACCAATGATATGTTTTAACTGCACCAAATTCGGCCACACTAAATTCAACTATAAATCTGGACAAGTTTATACCAACTGTGGCACTCCCGCTCATAGTGAACGCTCCAAACCAATAAGCTGCACAAATTGCAAAGGCGAGCGTAGTAGTTTCTCGAAGAACTGACCATATTACAATTTTGAGGAAGAAATTCTTAAAATAAAAGTAGCACAAAACTTCTCATACATTTAAGCCAAAAGTACAGTAATTAAAAATCGAACAAACCCAACTTCATATTCCGCACAGTCCAGAATCCTCCTTGCACAAAAAACAGACGAAAAAGACAAGATCATCCTTAACCTACAACAGTTCAATCCTCACAAGCCACCATTAAAGATCTTCAGGCACAACATGAAACTCACACTGAATGTGAAAAATACACAATAATCAATAATCTGCAAAAGGATCTCGAAGCCTCTCAGGTCACAATAATTGAAATGAATGAATCGATCAAAAAATTAACACAGCAAATTGAAAAACCTCAAGGACTCGTTAATAGACTTTTTGAAAAGATACGCAATAACAATGATTGTTCACCAAATGATTCAGATGACTCCTCTGACTCGGAAACGGGCAAACAAAAGCAGTTCCTCCTCCTCCGAACAGGAGCAGGAACAAAACCACTTTCCCCACATCCTTCCTCTATCACCCACTTGTACCCAGACACCCAGCCCTTCAACATTTCAAAACCAACCGGAAAAAAAAAANTGTATGGTTACCCTCGAACAGATGTACTCTTTAGCGTTTAATTGATTTCACAGGCGCTTTGTTCGGGAAACACAACTCACAGTAATGTCGAGACACGTTTTTCTTCGCTAAGTCGAAGTTTGTTTTTTCTTCTCATCCGAATGTTCGAGAATCTTCCGTTCTCTGTTTCTCTGTGTGAGCGTTCCGCGATGGTCAGTGCAAATGCAGCGGGAGCATGAGATGTCAAAGCAGGTTAGATTGTCAAATTTAAACACAAGCTGTCATTCAGTTCGCGGAACGTGACAGTTTGTGTTGACAGATATTGCTGCAAGCATCTCCGATCGAATGCATCTGATCAAATTTTGTAAAAAAAGGTTAAATAGTAATCACAACATAGTTATTTATCGTGCAAAAGATTTAAACCATGCGAATTAAAGGACAGACACACGCACATATTACGAGCGCTCGGTACAGGAAGCGTATTATTGCAGTTTTTCAAATGGTTGAAATATTTCAGCTGTTAAGCTTTCGGCCATATAGGAAATCAAATGTTTAGGTATTTAATTCTGTTACGGTTTGAGGATTGATATTTTGGCAGCATGCTATTATTTAAAATAATTATGAGGATACAAATGTATTTTGGGAGCAGGCTTCTACTATTTCACCAACGTCGTCTGCATATCAGAATCCGGTTTGAGAATGCACGTGTAAACGCTGCTACAGCTTTTCAGAATGGGGCTGTCATTTCGATCACTTCAATTTGCCGCTCTTTTCAACAGAAAATCGTGTGCGAACGTACAGCTGAAATGGGCGCTGCTCGCAGAAATGTTGAGTAATTCGGAGATATTGTGTTGAAAGTTGCAATTATTACGTATATAGTACACAGGACTGGTAAATATAATATAATTTACATAATTTGTGTCCATGCTGTTATATACATGTTTAGTTAGTGTCTTGCAATCGAACTGGTTCCTGCTTTCTAGCTACTTGTGCATAAGGATTATGTAATGAAGCTCCAAGTAGAAATTACGGGCAGTTTTTTTTGGCTTGTTTGAATGGACTTTGCGGATCGGCAGCTTACCGTAGCTGCTATTCAGATGATCTTTTTGATTGATGCGGCTGGCGTCAAAACAAATCTGTTTGGTGTTTGGTACACCACTGGACCGCAACCTATGGCCCGCGGACCACATGTGTTGCGTTGCGTTGTGCGAGATGTAACTTGTTCGTTCTGGATGTGATTTGCAACTGAACTCTTTATTCTTCTTGCTTTACAATTTAGTTTATGTATTTGTTTTGCGATAAAATCTAATTTAGACTTCGCTTTAGTCTTCTTAGTTCGGTACTTAACATGCCGCCCCACGTGGAAAGTTTACTTTCTACTCCTGTCGACGAGCGAGCGTACGCCGTCGTGAAACCGTAATAGGAACACCTAGCAACCTAGCAATAGTCTTCTTTTTTTTTGACTTTAACAACCTTACAGGTCACGCTGGCTATTTCTGGCTTACTAGACTTCTTTTCGTAGCCACGTAGCCGGATATTCAGTCCTTGCTGCGGGGAGACGGTCCGGATGGGATGCCGGTCCTGTCGTGTGGACCGGCGTCGTTTTTAGGGGCCGGCCGCACCTAGCAATAGTATAAAACTTTAATAAAAATGGTTTTCGACCACGACAACTTATTGTATTCAAATCGTAGCAATCGCTCCTGTCTTGGGTGGGGTTTTCCGGCTAGCGTCAACTCCTATTCATTTGAGATCCGCATGTACCTAACTATTTCTCGTCTTGGATGGGTAATATGCATATTTTAGAGATACATAGCTCGCCGATACGTTCCGTCCTTTGTTAGCACGTCTACAACACGTTGTCATCCTTTCCTCTAAAACTCGCGATACTCTTCCAACTGCCCATTTCAACTTTGGAAGATTATCTTCCTTGATCAGTACCAACGTTCCTACATCAAGGTTCGCTCTCTGTCCGTCCATTTAGTTCGAGGATGAAGTCCAGATAGATAGTCTGTTTTCCACTCTTTCCAAATTCTACGAACAAACTCTTGGACTATCTGATAGACATCCAACCGATTTAGATTGATGTTCTCATACGATGGTTCAGGTATGGACATCAGGCTGCGATGAATTAGGAAGTGTCCCGATGTAAGCGCTTTCAAATATTCAGGGTCTCCCGAGAACTGCTTAAGTGGCCGGGAATCCAAGCAGGCCTCATTTTGAATTAACAAGGTCTCGAGGTCTTCCCTTAGAAAGATCGCTGCTCCAATTGTACATTTCTGGTGCTTTTTCAGATTTTTTATGGCCACTTTCCATAATCCTCCAAAATTTGGGGCAAGTGGGGGAATGAATTTGAATTCAATTCCTTCGTTAGCACAATGGCTTATAATATAATCTTGCGCTTGCTGTGTTAGCTCGCGAGATGCTCCTTGAAAGTTTTTCAAGGAATTGCGTTGTCGCATTCTATCAATTCTGGCTTTCCTCGTCGAGCCACGAAGCGCTTGAAGGGTGCAAGGAACGCCTGGGTCATCATAAATAAATCAGTTTCTACTTCCACGTGTACTGCCTTGGTTAGCAGACATATGAAAACTACAACGTAACCCTTAATAGGTGTAGACTTGCGAGAACCACCAGTTACCAGAACGGCCCACATAGATCGACTTCAGTATTCAGGAACGGAAAGGTTGTTGTGACCCTTTCTGGCGGTAGGTCGCCCATCAACTGTTCCAGGCACGTAGGTTTGGTTCGGTGGCACTTTACACAGCTATGTACTACTTTTCGTGCTAGGTTGCGCGCCCGGAATGGCCAGAAATTTTCACGAACTAGAGCTAGAAGCAGTTGGGGACCTGCATGCATAAAATTTACCATGGTATGAGTTTATGATGAGTAGGGTAAGAGGATGATTGGGGTCCAATATGATTGAATTTTTGCGAGTGTATGAAACTGGAGCATTCCGAAGTCTTCCTCCGATACATACATATGATATCGTCCATTAATATGGGTTCAAGCAATTTCAACTTCGATGTTCCTTTACCTTGACCATCCGTAAGACTCACTATTTCTTCTCTAAATGTTTCCGATTGTGTTAACCGAACTAGTACCTTTGTGGTCTGATGTAGTTCTGAAAGCGTCAGGAAGCCTATTTGTCGTTGGTATCTGTTCGCTCTTTGACTATTATAACGGAAGCGGAGCATATACGCTGCTAAACGCACTAAGTTTGTATATGACGATCGAAGCATGAACTTGGGGCTTGTTCCTTTTGATTTAGCAATCGATACTATGATTCACTCTTCCAATTGTTCTGCTGTGAAGTTTGCATTTGAGATGGATGTTCGTGATGCCCATTGGAGCTGCTGATTAACATACTTCCCACTTGGCAAAAGTCGTACGACATTGAGGCTTATTAGCCGGCTTATTAAAGGCTTACTAGCAACTTAGTAAGCCTCGTTCGTGGATCGTTCGCGGGGGTGGGGGAATCGGGTATAGGGGGCGGTGCGTATGTACGCTTGCATACGAGCATGCAAGCTTGCAAGCATGGAAGCTCCCAAGCTTATTTATAATAAGCCTGGAAGCCAAAAAATTAGCTTTATTTTGTCCCGTTCTTTCCTTCGCTTTTTTTCTTTCTCGCTTTCCCTTTCTTTCCTATTGTTGCATTCGGGACACCCTCGTCCCGAACACACCACGACCGTGAACGAAATTATTACCAGGAAATACATACGATCCCTTTTTTTATTGCACATACGCTCATCATGCGACGAACAGGTAAAAAAACTGCCGGCGTTCTGCGAAGCGGACAGTGGGATGGGGTTCCTATGTTCGGCAGAGGTTTCTGTAAATATATAGAAGAAAAAAAACGGAGAGACATGAGAAATCTTTACACTTTGTTTTTTTTTTCTTTAACTAATTTCGAGTGTTAAAATGCGTACCTCTCAAGACTTCGAATATTCAGCACTCTCTCCGATGTGATTTGTCCTGCCATCCTGCGGTTTAACTCCGGCTTCACCCTTTCCGCTTCACGGCCAAACTCTCAGCTCTCAGCTCTCAGCTGATCGACTCGATGGGATTCACTACGCACAAAACACAAGGAATAGAATTAATTCACTTATCACAATCACTAGTTTTCACATTACTTACCGGAGCAAAGAATCACTTCACAAAACACGATAACGCTTGCGCACACACGTCCGCCTCCAGCAAAGGCCAAACTCATATGAATACGCCAAAGACAGGGCAAAAGCAATTTTGCAGTGAAAGAAAGGAGACAGCGAAAAACAATATAGTGCCACACTCCTCGACAGGCTTCAAAGTTTGGAACCAAAATTGTCTAACACTTCGAGTATGGGACCGTTCAGGTGTGGGGTGGGTTGGTGACGCAGGTTGCGGTGAGGGTTTACATAGAATATAGGAGCGTGTGTGAGTGAGGTAGGGTGGTGGAGTGAGATTTTGTCGTACGATCGCTCGAAAGTGAGGGTCAGGGGTAGCGAGAATGAAGAAATTTCCCCCCTCTCATGCGATTTCTGCCAAGTGGGTGTTGGTTGTTGGAAACAGTTACCCACTTGGCAAAAGTCGTACGACATCGAGGCTTATTAGCCGGCTTATTAAAGGCTTACTAGCAACTTAGTAAGCCTCGTTCGTGGATCGTTCGCGGGGGTGGGGGAATCGGGTATAGGGTGCGGGGCGTATGTACGCTTGCATACGAGCATGCAAGCTTGCAAGCATGGAAGCTCGCAAGCTTATTTATAATAAGCCTGGAAGCCAAAAAATTAGCTTTATTTTGTCCCGTTCTTTCCTTCGCTTTTTTT
>CM028106.1:47666677-47714562 GCA_016170015.1 Anopheles longipalpis
GGCTAAAGTCTGAAACACGACCCCCCCCACTCACGGGCACTCATTTGAGTGACTTTTTTTCGTGCAGGGTGGTTCGAAATCGGTTGCGTGTTTTTTAATTATGTTTCGAGACACAGACACCTGAGGGCATGGCCGACGAAGAAGAAAATGTAGCAATTGGTGCCATCTATCGACCACAGGTCAAAGATTGGCGATCCGTTGGATCTTTCGCGAATAGCTCCGGCCACAGACATGGTAGCGATTAGTGGTGCATGGACGAAATGTAGCCACAAGTGCCATCTACCCAATGGCAGAAGACAGTTTGGCGATATCTTGGATACCGGCGGAGCTATGGGGCAAAGTTGGGCCAAAAATGAGGAAAATTTTACGGTTTCACAAACAGCGTATGGAACTTGGTTCCTCGATGAATAAATCACTTTTCACTATGCGAAAACCTCCTTACAATTTAATAGTAATTGTAAAAAAAAATCAAATTTAGGCCACATTACATAGTCTCCGAACCACCCTGTACGAAAAATTGACACGCAGATGAGTGACCGTGAGTGGGGGGGTCGTGTTTCAGACTTTAGCCCAAAAAACACCTTCGAACAAAGAATAAAATTACATGAAATACATAGCATTTGTCAAACACTGTTTGTTGTCGCTGACGAAAAGAGAGGCAGCATGAGTGATTGTTTGTGCGACCAAATTTGAGGAAAACCTCAAACTGCCACGGCAACACTGGTTTTGAGACGCTTTTTGAGGGATTTTAATGACTGAGGAAGTTTGAGGGAAAGTCTCAACTGTCGTGGCCCCGCAGCTTAAAAAGCGTCTTCCTTGATCCGCGTATGTTTTGCTACTGTCCTCCAAAACAGCTGATCGGACGGCGCTCTCGTCTGACCCTAACTGACCCTTTTCCTTATTCGTTAATGTTTTGGACATACTGTCTGCTCGCTCCAGCGCGGTTGTTATCTCACTCCCCAACGGGTAGCCCAGCGCCCTCTAGTGATCAGTACTTAGAGTCAATCTGAATGTCGATCGATATTCGATCACCAGATAACAGCCGCAAAACATCAACAACCGGTGGAGCAACGACAAACGTTTGACATCTCATCCGTGCCAACATTGATGTTTTCGGTCAAAGTTGATGTTTTTGGTCAATGTTGGTGGAAACTTGAAGTTTGCGACTAAAGTTGATGTTTTCGGTCAAAGTTGATGTTTTCGGTCAAAGTTGATGTTTTTGGTCAATGTCGGTGGAAACATTGAAGTTTGCGATCAAAGTTGATGTTTTCGGTCAAAGTTGATGTTTTTGGTCAATGTCGGTGGAAACTTGAAGTTTGCCACCAAATTTGATGTTTTCGGTGAAAGTAGATGTTTTTGGTCAATGTTGGTGGAAACTTGAAGTTTGCGACCAAAGTTGATGTTTTCGGTCAAAGTTGATGTTTTTGGTCAATGTTGGTGGAAACTTGAAGTTTGCGACCAAAGTTGATGTTTTCGGTCAAAGTTGATGTTTTTGGTCAATGTTGGTGGAAACTTGAAGTTTGCGACCAAAGTTGATGTTTTCGGTCAAAGTTGATGTTTTTGGTCAATGTTGGTGGAAACTTGAAGTTTGCGACCAAAGTTGATGTTTTCGGTCAAAGTTGATGTTTTTGGTCAATGTTGGTGGAAACTTGAAGTTTGCGACCAAAGTTGATGTTTTCGGTCAAAGTTGATGTTTTTGGTCAATGTTGGTGGAAACTTGAAGTTTGCGACCAAAGTTGATGTTTTCGGTCAAAGTTGATGTTTTTGGTCAATGTTGGTGGAAACTTGAAGTTTGCGACCAAAGTTGATGTTTTCGGTCAAAGTTGATGTTTTTGGTCAATGTTGGTGGAAACTTGAAGTTTGCGACCAAAGTTGATGTTTTCGGTCAAAGTTGATGTTTTTGGTCAATGTTGGTGGAAACTTGAAGTTTGCGACCAAAGTTGATGTTTTCGGTCAAAGTTGATGTTTTTGGTCAATGTTGGTGGAAACTTGAAGTTTGCGACCAAAGTTGATGTTTTCGGTCAAAGTTGATGTTTTTGGTCAATGTTGGTGGAAACTTGAAGTTTGCGACCAAAGTTGATGTTTTCGGTCAAANTCAAAACTTATATAGCTGGTGTTGCTTCGGCTCGCAACAGAACAAATTTTTCTTTTACGCGGACCTTTTTTTACTGAGACTTTATTCAGCTATACTTAATCGATGATAGTATGTAGTATGGTAGTATGATAGTATGATAGTATGCTTTTAAAAGTGTCTTCCCTGATCCGCGTATGTTTTACTACTGTCCTCCAAACAGCTGATCGGATGGCGCTCTTGTCTAACCCTAACTGACCCTTTTCCTTATTCGTTAGATTTTGGACATCCTGTCTACTTACTCCAGCGCGGTTGTTACTTCACTCCCCAACGGGGAGCCCAGCGCCATCTAGTGATCGGTACTTAGAGTCAATCTGAATGTCGATCGATTCGATCACCAGATGGCAGCCGCAAAACATCAACAACCGGTGGAGCAACAACAAACGTTTGACATCTCATCCGTGCCAACAGCTGGTATTGGTAAACTTTTATAGCTGGACATAGCTGGTACTATTCGTTCCCCTAAACACGAGCGCTATGCTTGAATGACAAGGATCGAGACGGATCGCAATTCCCTCCTATCGTAAGAAAACGTTACGCTAGAAGCATCCTCTATCCATTAATTTCGTAATAAATTGGTGACCGCACATCCCCTCCTTTCATCACAAAAATTGTAAAAGATACTTTGAATTAATTTTGGACCTTCAATAATCCTTCCAGTTGTAACAAAATTAACAAAACTCAACGATACCGACGTGTATATTCTATTCGCAGCGTCAAAATTAATTTTGCACATTGATGCTGATAATTTGAATTCTGTTACCACTTAAAATGTTTCCCGTCTCATCGGTTTCAGAATTCTCTTTAGTTCGTATTGATCCTCTTGGACGAATCCTTTCTTATTAAATAGTGATCTTGGTGTCCTGCTAGTTAACATTCCCAGCAAAACGTTAAAGCAAAAAGACTAACGAGTAAAGAAAAAATCTGTTTAAAATTGTGTGCTGTTTGTTCACTTGACAGGGCTTTTCGCTTTAGCGTCGAAATTATTGGAGTAGCTCCTCACAGAACTGTTATGCAATTGTATTTTACCAATCTTGAGAAGGGATGAGATCTACGAAAAAACATTAAACTATGACCAACACATATTTATTTTAATTCCTAATATTTATTTTAATTGACAAATTGACTAGACTATGTTTCTTGTTTCAGACTTTAGCCGTTAGTTAAGCGAGAGTCGTACCGGACTATTCATGCAGAAGCAGAAATTGATAAATGTGCTGATAAAAGAACTCATTCACAGCAGTTGGCAAGCGCATCCAGATTCAACGTTACGGATTTATGGGGATATGGCAGTGTTGAACGAGAAATGTACATTCAAGGCAATGATATCTGCAAGATGTTGTAAGAAGAAAAAACAATGGCTACAATTTTTCGTGGCGAAGGGTGCAGAATTAGCATTGCTAAGTTTCNATCACGCCACCTAGCGGACGCTAGTCCAACATCGCGATTATGAATGCAAAGGCACGAGGCCAAGACCACAAAAACGTCCACAAATCTGTACTTGTTGGAAGATCTGATGAGAGTTAACATAGACCGGGTGAAGGTAAGAAGTGCAAATATAGAATATAGAATTTCTGATATTATTCGGTCTCCTAGACACGAGCGCCTTGCTTGAATAACATCGCAATTCCCTCCTGTCGTAAGAAAACGTAATGCTAGAAGCATCCTCTATCTATTAATTTCGTAATAAATTATTGACCGCACATTCCCTCCTTTCATCACAAAAATTGAAAATGATACTTTGAATAAATTTTAGACCTTCAATAATCCTTCTAATTGTAACAAAATTAACAAAACTCAAGGACACCGACTTGTATATTCTATTCGCAGCGCAAAACTCATTTTGCACATTGATGCCGATAATTTGAATTCTGTTATCACTTATGTGGCAGCTTTTTTTTTCTCAAGGAGAGATAAAATCTTCTTAGACACCACCAACGGTGACATGGGATTTTTACCCAGTAAAAAAACTCTCCTTGGCCACGTAGTGTTGCTGCCACCACCCACGGGATCACCTCGCGGTATAACTTCACGGGTGGGGCTCTACAATGGACTTAGTCCACATCTTAACTTAACACCTTAAACTATTCACCGGAACGAGACGTACATTCAGAGTTCAGTTCAAGACTTGCAGTATCCACAAGTACTCACCGACACTCACACACACATAAAGCACATGAAGCAAAACACATCACACGTAACTCCCTTCACACTCGGTCAAGTCTTTGGTCCACCCTCCAGGCGTGCTGAAGTTTTGTGGCGATCAATCGCATAGCTAATGCCACGGCATCCCACTTTCTGCAATCCTCGATCATTAGCTCGACCAGGTTGCCTTTGTTGATTGTTGAACCACACTTTTCACTGGCTTCATGCCGTTCGTCGGCAAATCTGGGGCAGTGGAAGAGCACGTGTTCGGCTGTTTCATCTACGGTCACGCATACTGGGCACCTATGTGGCAGTTATGTGGCAGCTGTACCACTTGTAGTGTACTGCTCTGTACCGCACACAATTGCGCATACTCAACTTATGCGTACACTAACACATCTAATACTTCTTCTTCTTCTAATACTAATAATTTAATATTTCTTTACGCACTATTGAACTAATACCTACTAATTAATTATTAACCTACTTACTAATACACATGTATCGTTAAGTAATTCTTGTAATAAAATCTAGTCTAATGTCAGAACTCAGTCCGATCGGTAGTCCCTGTACACATTATCAAAACGAAAGAACACGCGCTAAACTTACAATGTTTCCCGTCTCATCGGTTTCAGAATTCTCTTTAGTTCGCATTCATCCTTGATAGGCTCGTTTTGCACAAATCCTTTCTTAGTAAATAGTGATCTTGGTGGCCTGCTAGGTAACATTCTCAGCAAAACCTTAAAGAAAAAAGACTAACGAGTAAAGAAGAAAATGTTCAAAATTGTGTGCTGTTTGTTCACTTGACAGTGTATTGGATTATCTCTGCACAGAACTGTTATTTTAGCAATAACAACTCTATTTTAGCAATCTTGAGAAGGGCTGTGATCTACGAAAAAAAACATTAAACTATGACCAACACATTTTTTTGATTGCTCAATGTACTTGACAAATTGACTAGACTATGTTCTTGATGACGGATCTTCAGGAAAACCTGAAGCGTCCGGGTGTAACGCCGAAGTTACTCAACGTTTGATTTTCGTTCTTATTTTATGCTGCACTTTAGTGGTACTTGTACTGTCGAGAGGCCAGAACTGGACTTCTGTTTAACGTCGGTTTCACGATATTTAAAGTAACTTCGTAGCGATACAGTCAAACCGCGGTGGAGTTTCAATTAGGCGAGTGTAGTTAGTTAAGCGAAAGTCGTACCGGACTATTCATGCAGAAGCAGAAACTGATAAATGTGCATGAGCAGGAGCATTCGGAGGAGCCAATAAGGTCTCTAATGGGGGGTGATGAATATCAGACGGTAGCATAGACAGCTTCGCCATAACATAGTAAAGCAGCATTAAAGTTACCCGGTACTAGATCCAACATATTGGTCGCGATAGCGTGTCCTCTGTATAATATCAGCGATACCATCTAGTTGCTAAAGTTGATGAAGACGAAGAACATCTAGGAAGCTCAAGTTGATATTTGCTGTATTTGAGCTTGCTTGATAGTAGATGGAATGAGCGGGGACATCGAATGTATCGCTTGATAAAGATGAAGCATGCTAGCTGCTAGTGTAATGGCTGGTTAAAGTCCCCGAATAAAGGAAGAAGATCATCAGAGTTCAACAGGGAGACGTAACCAATATATTCCATGAGATCCTTAAATGTAGAGTGGTTAGAGGTCGGATACGGTGCTCAGTAAGCAGTATCAATATACAAACGATGTCAAGCGTAGCGTGATGAGAGGGAACAGCAACAGAAGGTTGAAGGGTAGAGTAGGCAATCAACACACTACTTCCCCGGGAGCATTCACTTGGGTTCCGAATCAAACAAGTATCTAGAAGGAAGTTAATCTTTGAGCCTGCTTCAGATGCGATATTGATGGTGAAAAATATTCTTGTGCTTAAAACTACGGACTAACCGTCGGTGCAGCGTGCCGAACCTATATCTTTCCCACTCAGGATACTCCTGTCTTTGTCCTGTATTTCCCACTTAACAGGGGGCGCCAGGGTCACCACAAACTTTTACCTCGTAACCCAGATGTTTCTTCACTATTTAGCCTGGTGCCCCGGCCTCTCCGTTCCACAACAATATTCGGCCGCTCTTTACAGGGTTTTTCTATTCAGTTTAGACTAGCCGCACACTTTTTCCTACTCGGCGCACTTGATTTTTGGCGCACTTGATTAATCGTTTGTGCTGTTGAAAGGCCAGCTTCGATCACCACGACAGGTGTTTTGAGTGGAGAAGTTTCCTTACACTGTAGTAAGATCGGTTGACGACCAGCACCCTACCGCAAATCTCAACATCAGTATTGTTATCGGTGCGGACCTTTGACCCAAGATAAGGGTACAACAAGCTTCGGGAAATAAATTCACCTTTGCTTTTATTAAGTTAAACTACTGTTATATTGTTGACAAACTAATCATTGTTAAGTGATTTTATTCAAAGCACATTAACATTTCACATTATAAGGCCAATCGCAGGTTGAGACATCTTCGTTGAAGTACAATTCGGATGGGCAATTGAAAGAATATTTGGTACCCTGATAGCATCGATAATACTTATTGCAATCGTACGGATCGCGGAAGTAGCCATCGCGTGTACAAACGAACGGACCAGAGCCTGAAGTTACAGCTTTAGCAGTAGTTTTGGTAACTGTTGTAGGAGTATTCTTCGTTGTTGTGGCCGGTCGGGCAGTAGTTTTCGTTGAGACGGGTTTAGTAGTTGCTCCGGTGGTAGTAGCGGATGTAGGAGCATTATTGTTCACACATCCATTTAAGGTGCTCAGCAGCGTAAACTTGGGACCACATATGCCCTTGAAGTCATCCGTTTCGATAGACCATACCATACCTCCACCAAGTCCGTATTTGGCAATCAGGGCGCACTTTTGTTGAATACTTTGCACAGTATCATAGCTGACCCACTCACCGTTGTTGGAAGCGTAAGCCGCACCCTGTGCCGAGTCAAATTGCTTCTGAGACCATGAGCCTTCACATATTTCGTTATATCCTAGGAATCCGGGTTCTTGTGTGTATGCACCTCCTGCTCCAACACCGGTAGTAGGTGCACCTACACCGTTCACCCCAGGATTGGCCAATTTGAACGTACGCCCATAGAAAGGAACACCTAATGTCAACTTGTTCGCCGTAGCGCCCTTGCTCAACCAATACCTTATAACGGAATCTAGATTGAGTTGCCGCTTGTAATCCGTATCATCAATTGAACTCGATCCTTGGAAGATTGCGGCATGATGTCTTGTGACGCCGTAATTACCTTGCATATCGTACGTCATTACGTTTATATTGTTGACAATCCCCGAGATGGCAGGAATGTCGTACGCATCATTAGCTGTCGATTCTGGGGCAGCCACCGCCACCGTTAGTAGATATTTGTACGGCGCGAAAGCGTTTGCAAGTTCCTTGAGAAATAGCACAAAGTTTGCCTTGTCTGCGGGCGTGGGATATTCCCAATCGATGTCCATACCGTCGAACCGATATTGTTGCAAGAATGACACAGCATTCCTCGCGAAGTTAGAACGCAGCTGGGGATTACCGGCGACCGTCTTAAAATTAGCTGTTCCAGCATTCCAGCCTCCAACGGCGGCCACTGTCTTCAGGGCAGGATTTTTCTGCTTCAGATTGTTAAACTTGCCAATCGTATTCAGTCCGGACGGTAGGTCCAGGTAAGGATCCATTATCCTTATCGTACCGTCCGAATTTATGTCGAAGAAGGCATAATTTAGCTGGGTACATAGGAATGGGTCAATGTCGTCCACAGTGAACTTTCCATTTCCCTGCCTATAAGTAGCCCACGTACCGTAGTAACAAACAACTTCCTCTGCAAGTGTACAACCAATCGTTTGTAGTGCTAAATTGGTTTAGAACTGGAATACTGTATATGGAAATACTTACTGCTTTCGACCGCTCCGATAAGACTGCCCACGGCCACAAGTACCAAACTCCACAAAGTTATGGAATGAACCATTTTGATTGAACTTACCACCACGAACTTGACAAGTCTGAGATAGCTGATGTACCTTCCTGATGCCAGTTGTACCTTGCTAATGGAGCGATTTGCAGACTTCTTTTATACTCCATCCAAATGTTGGATGATGCATATAAAAACACATATATGGTGCCATATGCGCCAACTGTACAAACGTTCATTTTACCCAGTCGTACATTGTCACTTGCGTAGTCTAACAGAAAAGGAGATACAAAGTGAAACAGATGGTTTGAAATTGAGATGATCAGAAATCTGGAGAACATGATGGAATTCTCTTTCCGATAGGTGTAAACATGTTTGAGCATGGAAGTCCGTAGAACAATTTTCTCAAGCTTTCTGGGGGACGTATTCAAATCAGTGCATATCTTTAGCTACAGCGTGTCCTCGCTTAAGCTTCTTTGAATATTATAATGCATTACAGTGCTCACTCCAAGGGCTGTGTCGGTATTAGTAGCACAGTGAATCGTACACAATACTACAATTTCAGAGAAGTGGAGAGGAATCTCGGAAAAAATGTAACAACTTAAAGCATGGAACGGTTCAAGTGAATTAGTTTCCAATTTGAATTTGTCCAAATTTACAATGTGCGCCAGAAAGTATGCAATCATTCATCATTTGCTGTTGTTCGATAGTGCAACTTTCATTAGATAGCATATAATACTTTTATAATTCATATTGGTTTAATATAGTAAGCATTTATCTTTATTCAATTTTGAATCGTTTCAATTTATTTCAAATTATTTCAAATCAATGTATAAACCAAAACACTCTCATGCTTCTGTAAAATATACTTTTTTCCAGCTGAATCAACAGAACAAACATGTGCGTGACAAGGTCGCTACGACGTGCTTAAATTTTTGGCATGCTTCCATTGGCCACATATATTGCAAATTATTTTATGTGCCACTGTCCCTGTACTTTAAACACAGGTGCACACCAACTGTGTACCGGTTGGATGTGGCACACGCTATTCGGTTGGCATGGATGAAATGTGTTACAGTGCTAGCGCCAGTTTAAGCATGTACAACCCGATCCGACATTGATACACATCTTTTTTCAAGGTTTGAGGTAAAGTATATATCGAACGTTTCGTAAAGTCTCGAACTGCCTTCGAATTCATTGTGAGAATGAAATTATTATCACAATCCTTGTTCATCATGAATTAGCATTTCTGCTATCACGCCACCTAGCGGACGCTAGTCTAACATCGCGATTTTGAATGCAAAGGCACGAGGCCAAGACCACAAAAACGTCCGCAAATCTGTAGTTGTTGGAAGATCTGATGAGAGTTAACATAGACCTGGTGAAGGTAAGCAAATATAGNCTTGACAGGGCTTTTCGCTTTAGCGTCGAAATTATTGGAGTAGCTCCTCACAGAACTGTTATGCAATTGTATTTTACCAATCTTGAGAAGGGATGAGATCTACGAAAAAACATTAAACTATGACCAACACATATTTATTTTAATTCCTAATATTTATTTTAATTGACAAATTGACTAGACTATGTTTCTTGTTTCAGACTTTAGCCGTTAGTTAAGCGAGAGTCGTACCGGACTATTCATGCAGAAGCAGAAATTGATAAATGTGCTGATAAAAGAACTCATTCACAGCAGTTGGCAAGCGCATCCAGATTCAACGTTACGGATTTATGGGGATATGGCAGTGTTGAACGAGAAATGTACATTCAAGGCAATGATATCTGCAAGATGTTGTAAGAAGAAAAAACAATGGCTACAATTTTTCGTGGCGAAGGGTGCAGAATTAGCATTGCTAAGTTTCCAAAGAATTTATCAAGGATTTTCCAAGATTAGCAATATATCCGGCGAAATTTAAAATCGACGCCACAGTTGCTTCCAAACAAATCATACATACCCAAAGCGTTTGAGAATACAGTTAGTGAAAGAATGTCAGAGACGGAATAGAAAGGTATTATTGAACATGTAGATAGCCAGGACGCAGAAATATCCTTTGGTCCAATCACCAATGGTTCTTGTAGCAAAAGAGGACAACATTCCAGAATCGTAATAGATTCTAAAGAGGCTAATAAGGCTATTATAAGGGATCTGTATCCAATACATTCATTGGAAATAAGTTGGTCTAATATTCCTTACAATAAAGATAGTATATTGTTTTCCAAAATAGATTAAAAGGACGTGTACTTTCACGTCGAGTTGCATGATGATGTACGTTACATATCCTCATTAAAGACGGTAGGGGAATTGATCAGGTTTAGAAGGTTACCATTCGGGATATCTTGTGCACCAAAATTTTCCAACGAGAGATGAAAAAAAATCAAATATTGTCAAAATGGTTTGGTATGCTTCGACGACAATTTGATCTATGCCAGGTCATTGGAAGAACTTAAGAGAATTCAGAATGAAGTTAAGGAGATGATTGAACAAATGGTCTCACAATTAATGATGGAAAATCTAGTTACGGATAAGAAAAGATAGAATTTTTTGGATTGAAACACATTACACATTTTTCTTATGAGGGAGAAGTTGTTGGCCATCCATAAGTTTGATAGGNCAAGTGATACATAGCAATTTAGAAGCTTCCTAGCAATGCTAGCGTTTATCGGACCATTAATCAGAAATTTCTCCCATAAAATAAAACCCTTGCGTGACGGTTTCAAATGGGAAGCTTTAAACCAGAGAACATTTGTGAAACTGAAAACATTTACTGAGAAAGATTTTATTTAAGAGAAGATATTTCAATAAAGAGGATATGATCATACTATACACGGACTTCACCTTGGCGTCTAGGAGCAATTTTAGCTCAAGAAGATTTGCACAGCACAGTGGACAGCACCTATCCACAGTTACATAGAGAAGCTCTTACGATACTATGGGCGATGGAACGATTTGCATACTATCTCTTGGGAAGGAAATTTCTGTTGCAATCGGGCAGTGTGGCATTGAAATTAATGATAACACCGACAAAACATATAAGGATATAGGAAAAAGAATGATTTCAAGAACGGAATGCGGTTTTTGAGGTTGAAACATTACCAATTTCAATTGGAGCACGTGCCGGGAAAACAAAATATTGCAGGTACTGCGTCTACACTGGGCCTACTAATGAGCCTCTTGAATTATTTTGTGTAGTGGCATGTTTGGATAAAATCAACGACCAATTGGTCACACTGCCACACCCCCATAACTTCGTAACGCAGGATCGGGATGCGCTTGCCAACTGCTGTGAATAAGCTCTTATATTCCACCAGTCCTCTTATGGTAATAGTGTTAACTAATGCTCCAGTATCTATCAAAAAGATTATGTTTACTGTTCCAATGATTCTGAATTTCAAAACAATACAACTTTAAACATAGTAGAGTGGCTAGAAAATGAAAATGGTTGACCAAAGCAGGTAGAAAGATATCAGGCCTTTCCAAAAGAATTATATGTAGAAACTGGAATACTTATGAAACAGGAAATGATGGTTTTGCCGGATTCACTGAAATGGACGGGGGGAGAGAGAAATAGAGAGAGAGAGAGAGAGAGCATGGAAGGTAGCTCACAGAACTTACTGACTTTCTAGACTTATTTTTACCACGTAACCGGATAGTCGGTCCTTACTACGGGGGAACGGTCCGGATGGGACTTGATACCCGGTCTTGCGGTGTGGAACCGGAGTGGATGAAGTATTCCTTTTCAATATTCTTTCTCTCTCTCTTCTTGGTTTAACGACCTTACAAGGTCACGCCGGCCATTTCTGGCTTACTAGACTTATTTCTACCACGTAGTCGGATATTCAGTCCTTGCTACTGGGGAACGGACCGGATGAGATGTGAAAGCCGGTCCTGTCGTGTGGAACTGGAGCCGTTGATCACATGCACGGCAAAGTTCGGACGAGTTTTCACCAGGCAGTAAAAATTAACCTGTTGAAACATGTGGATATTTTTGTGCTTCGTAAGCCCTACAACATTTTTCTCGTGGGCTGAATCAAATCGTCTAGCGGGCCGGACTTTTCCGATCCCTGACATACACCACCGAGCCGCGCTCTTCCATATTGTTCTATCCTAATACCCAATCCTACTCATGCCCTAGCTAGTTCTTTCATCTTCGTGCTAATGAATCCTAAGGCATTCGACGTATCGGTCTAGAGTATTTATTTTCATTAAATTACGAGAGCAGTTCGTAAAAATAGCGTCAAACTGATTGCAGATAGATGAAACACCTCCAGAATCGGGATGTCTGTAAGAGGCTTAGTATAATAAAATTGAATATAGGGACAATACAAAACTTGGAAATCGAATGCTTTAAACCGGACCGCGTTATGAATTTCGAATGCCAAGCGCTTGTTCAAGTTCGGCTCGTTTTTGGTTCACCTTAGTGAAGAAGTATCTCGAAACCGCCTCCTGTGTCCACGGCTGGTGATAGAATTCGGCCCGCCGTTCTTCCTCCGGATTACCGACGATGTCAGTCATCGCCTTCAGGTCGCGCGTTTGTGAAACGATCCATTTCTGTATGAACGTTTGTGGATCCTTGGCGAAGCTTAGGAAGAACTCGCGATTCGTTTTTAACTGATTGATCGTTTCGACCGTGTCGTGAATTTTACCGTCCAGCGTTTGTATTTCCTGCTGGCTAGCTGTGCTAAGCAGGAACGTATTCATCTGATTCTTGAGCGTGTCGTCCACCTCCACGTCGATATCGTAGCAGGCCGTTTGTTTATTTTCTAGCCCACCCTCAACCGTGATTACGTGGTTGATCACGATTGGATCCGGTGGGTGCAGCAATGGGTTAAGCCGTTGCGGAATCTCAGCAAACTTCATGCGTGGACAGCCGAAAATTTGTTCCAAATATTTGTCACACGCAATGTACTCTCGCTCGTGTGCGTCCTGTAGCTTGTGCGTTTTTATGTACTGCCACAATGCGGAAATAATGACCGGGCGTGTTTGCGTATGCACACCGAGCAGACGGGCGAGGCGTGGATCAAGCTTAAACTGCAGTGGTTGATAATCGAGCAGCAGTAAAATGGTGCAGCGAACATTCCGATCGCCCGGACGTTTCACCTGAAATCCGTCCGTTTCCTGTGTGGAGTGGGTACGGTGCCACTCGACCAAATGATTGTCTGGGCCATATAGGTCCTTATCGAGCTCTATGACGAGCGATTTGAAAAAGCTGGAAAATTTACGCTTTATCTTGGTCGGATCGGATTTGTTGTCCTCCAACAAGCGACCTTCAACACGCAGCTCCCATGACGCTACGGAACCGTCCGGATTTGCATCGCCGTCACTTCCGTCCTTGCTGGGATAGAACGTGTTCGAGATGAAGATACGCAGCTTGCGCTTCTGCTTCATAGGACGCTTCAATGCTTCCTGTATGTCCAAACGTTTGCGCATAATGGTGGCATCTAGTTTGCGCTCAAAAGCCAGTAAATCCATGTAGGCCTGTGATTCGGGAACGAGATCTCGCACCTTTTGTGGTAGAATTTTATCAGCAAGCTTTTTCTTCTTTTTCACCGAGTAATCACTAAAAAGCACGAAACTACATGGTAAAAACAAACATAACTTATCGCATTTGCGCCACTTACTTCTTTTGCTGAGCTTGATTCATCGCGGCCCGACTTTCGGAACTACGTTTGCCTCCCGAAGAACTAGACATTGGCGAACCCCGCATGCTACCACCCTGAAAACCGGGTTGCATCGGGCGTTGATGCTGATTTTGAGCCGGTCCTCCGCCTCCTCCCATCGGTGGTGGTGGCGTATATGCTCGTGGCTAGAAAACAACAAGATGATTTACATTTCGTAAAATTTCAAACAGCGCATTTGCAGCGCATCATCGCAGTTGTAAACATTTGTCAAGTTGCGATTAACTCACCGAAAAATTATTTCCTGGTCCGTACGGTCGCATCACGGGTGGCTGATTGTTTTGGCCCGGGGATGCCGGATAACGCTGTGAACCCGGACCAGTGTTCACGTTAGTCGCAGGAAACCGTTGCGACATTGTGAATTGCTTCGAGCAGAAGATTTATCAAATGAATTGTATATTTGATGAAAGTTTTCTTCACACAAAAAAGTAAAGCCAAGCCGAAGCGACATCAAATACTTTTGACAATTTTGACACTTCTGACAGCCGAAGCAGTAGTGATGGCCGGATGTAAGACGAGAACGGGTGATCCGATTGCTGGAACGGATATGATGTTGNCCTGTGATTCGGGAACGAGATCTCGCACCTTTTGTGGTAGAATTTTATCAGCAAGCTTTTTCTTCTTTTTCACCGAGTAATCACTAAAAAGCACGAAACTACATGGTAAAAACAAACCTAACTTATCACATTGGCGATATTTTCGCCACTTACTTCTTTTGCTGAGCTTGATTCATTGCGGCCCGACTTTCGGAACTACGTTTGCCTCCCGAAGAACTAGACATTGGCGAACCCCGCATGCTACCACCCTGGAAACCGGGTTGCATCGGGCGTTGATGCTGATTTTGAGCCGGTCCTCCGCCTCCTCCCATCGGTGGTGGTGGCGTATATGCTCGTGGCTAGAAAACAACAAGATGATTTACATTTCGTAAAATTTCAAACAGCGCATTTGCAGCGCATCATCGCAGTTGTAAACATTTGTCAAGTTGCGATTAACTCACCGAAAAATTATTTCCTGGTCCGTACGGTCGCATCACGGGTGGCTGATTGTTTTGGCCCGGGGATGCCGGATAACGCTGTGAACCCGGACCAGTGTTCACGTTAGTCGCAGGAAACCGTTGCGACATTGTGAATTGCTGCGAACAGAAGATTGATCAAATGATTTGTATATTTGATGAAAGTTTTCTTCACACAAAAAAGTAAAGCCAAGCCGAAGCGACATCAAATACTTTTGACAATTTTGACACTTCTGACAGCCGAAGCAGTAGTGATGGCCGGATGTAAGACGAGAACGGGTGATCCGATTGCTGGAACGGATATGATGTTGTCACTTTTAAATTCAAAATTGTTCGGTAAAAATTAAATAAAATTAAGCGTAATATAAAAAAAAATCTGGGTAGAACAAGATACTTCCACACGTTGATCAAAATACGAAGTCTCTAAAAATTAAAAAAAAAATACATAACATCACCATAATTATTTCAAAACGTCGTAAAAAAAGTATGCTACACTTTCGTAATGGCAATTCAAATTGACTGGAGACCAATCTCTCTCTCTCTGTCTCTCTCTCTCTCTCTCTGTCTTCCTCTTTCTCTTTCTTTCTTTCTCACTCCCTCTTGTGGTCGTTGCGGCAGTCCTGTGGTGTATATAATAAAAGGCAGTAGTTCCACACGCCAGGACCGGCTATCAAATCCCTTCCGGATTGTACGCATGCACGCACGTACTAATCTCGCTATAGGTATGTTTTTTGCTCGGTTAGAACGGCCTGGCCGTATGAAGACTTATTTTCCCACGTAGCACGATACTCAGTCCTTGCAACGAGGGGACGGTCCGGATGGGATTTGAAACCCGGTCCTGTCGTGTGGACTGTCGCCGTTTAGCACATACATCACTGGGCCGCCACTCTATGGGTATTTAAAAGTCAAGGAAATCTAGAAAGGACAGTTTAAATTAATGAGCTCTGGACGTTGTAGTGCCACGAAAGAAGAGGAAGAGTTGCTCAAGTAATCTTTTAGATGATTACTTTCATGTAATATAATTTTATGGCATAACAATAACTTTGTAATTTATTTCTTTAAGACACCACATTAACATTTGTTATTTTCTATAAATATTATTGATTATTGGCTGTTGTATAATATTAAAAATATTTTGTTAACTTACAAATGTCAATTGGTTAATTGGTTAATTAGTGTTAATTAGCAACTAATTTTATCAACTTTCGACTATAATATACAATGAACTGTGAATTTTCAACCAATAGTCATACGGCCGTGCTAATGGAAAAAAAAGATAAAAAATAATCAACACAAAGTTTAAATTTAAATAGTAGTTCTGATACTTTGGCTTTTAAAAAAAACTTTTAAACATTTATTTTCTCATAATAATAATTAGTTGATTATCTACTAGTTGGCGTAGGAAAAACTTGTTAAACACCGCTCTAGGGGGATTATGTTGTGAAATATTCACCCGTCGTATGTTGCATTACGTAGCCTACACTACGGAGAGTGTTCAGATGCTGTACAACGTACGGCTTATTCTGTACCGATCATACGTACGCACTTTCAGAGGCAATTGCTATCAGTAAACGTTGGTACACGCATTACTCCATTGAAAATTCATTCAATATTTTAAAAAAAACTTTACATCCGGTGTAGAATGAAGTTCACGAAATTAATCTTCGGTGTAATAACAGTTATAATGTTCTGTATGATTATTGATACAGAACCAACATTTAGCCCAAGAACTGCGCTCGGTAAATAATGTGTAACAGAAGGTTTCATTGCATATGAAAATAACTGCATCCGTTGCATTACAGAAATGATCCATCAGAAGCTTTGTGTTTGTCCATGCGGAAATCCTAAAGGAGGAAAGCTTTATACCGTACCAAATATGCGTGTAAGTAAACTTGTGTTCGATAGGTTATAATTTGAAATAATGTAAAATATTGCACAATTCAAACTCCTTTTGGTTAATTTTAGCTGAATTGGTTCGAAGCGGTGGCACACTGCAACTCGATCGGTATGTCAATTGCTTCGATAAAGGATGCAAATGATCGACGATTGTTGCAGATGTATTTGCAACCAACCCGGTACAACTTACGGTCACAGGTAGGAAATCAGTCGCCGTATTGGATCGGAGCGAATAATCTTGCTGCCAATAATGGTCTTCGATGGGGTTTAACTAATCAAGAAGTGACAACATCAGAATGGAATCCAAAATCAGTGCCGAGCAATGACCGATCGGAACCGTTCTGCGTGTATATAAAGGCTGAAACTATGCGATGGACTCCAGCCCAATGTGATGGTGAACAAAGGCAATTTATTTGCGAATATTAGCAAGCAGCAGGCCACAGTTTAAACACAATAAACTTTTTAAGCTTTTATTTAATGATCATTTCATTGTTCTCGAAATTGCTGACAAATAAACTTTTTTTTCTGTGTGCAACGGAAATCGTTCCACTCGAACGTATCCTTTGCAATGGCACCACATCTTTCTGCCGGTTGAAGTCCATCCTCTCCACGGGCATTATTGGGCTCACCATCGGTCCAGTTGCTGTATGTCACCGCACGTTCAGTTAGTGCCCAACGATAGACACCCTGCTCGCCCAAGTCATTTGCCCCGATCCAGTAAAACTCCATATCTTGGTCGGTATCTTCTTCTCGAATCACTTGCTGCAATGCATCTGCGTCGTCTGCATTTNTTGGTTAATTTTAGCTGAATTGGTTCGAAGCGGTGGCACACTGCAACTCGATCGGTATGTCAATTGCTTCGATAAAGGATGCAAATGATCGACGATTGTTGCAGATGTATTTACACCCAACCCGGTACAACTTACGGTCACAGGTAGGAAATCAGTCGCCGTATTGGATCGGAGCGAATAATCTTGCTGCCAATAATGGTCTTCGATGGGGTTTAACTAATCAAGAAGTGACAACATCAGAATGGAATCCAAAATCAGTGCCGAGCAATGACCGATCGGAACCGTTCTGCGTGTATATAAAGGCTGAAACTATGCGATGGACTCCAGCCCAATGTGATGGTGAACAAAGGCAATTTATTTGCGAATATTAGCTAGCAGCAGGCCACAGTTTAAACACAATAAACTTTTTAAGCTTTTATTTAATGATCATTTCATTGTTCTCGAAATTGCTGACAAATAAACTTTTTTTTCTGTGTGCAACGGAAATCGTTCCACTCGAACGTATCCTTTGCAATGGCACCACATCTTTCTGCCGGTTGAAGTCCATCCTCTCCACGGGCATTATTGGGCTCACCATCGGTCCAGTTGCTGTATGTCACCGCACGTTCAGTTAGTGCCCAACGATAGACACCCTGCTCGCCCAAGTCATTTGCCCCGATCCAGTAAAACTCCATATCTTGGTCGGTATCTTCTTCTCGAATCACTTGCTGCAATGCATCTGCGTCGTCTGCATTTAACACTTCAGCTATCTCCATTTCGACACTATTGCAGAAAGCGACTGCACCGAACCAATCACTAACCTGGGAATAGTAGAATCATGGTTAGGGAGGACACTTTACAACATACATTAGATTGTGGTAATACCCGACTGATTGGAATGTAGTACTCTTTCTGCTCGAACGGCTTACATGGACAGAGACATGCATTTTGCTGTAGCATACCTAAACGAGGATAGTAGAACGAAAGTTAATCCTATCCGTTTGAATCCGTTGGTGCAAACAGGCCGTATTCGTACCTTCCACGTTATTTGCTACAGTTAGATTACTCCAAGCAACGAAAAATCCAACGAACAGTACAAATATTGAACACAAGCTCATTTCACAATGTAGTTTACCGGACATTGCTTTTATCCGCGAATTACAATATAACTAGAGAATATACAGAAAACCTTACTTTATGTAGGAATGATCAACAAAGCGTGCTGTCAAAAGTGTACATTTGTTTGAAGAAATCTCAAGTAAAATGGGAAGTGCGTCGATAAGAAGAGTACCGCGAAGGCTACATACAGGTCAGCTTTCATTGATAAGGGTGGGTAATACCCCTGTTTACATTTTGATTCATCAAATGAACCTTATTTTCTTACCACAAATAAGGAATAGTTTTGAAATTGTGTTTCTTTTCACTTGTTGAGTTCTTGTCGTTTATTTCTTTAACAATTCTATAAGCTAAGTAAAGTAGAATACCAGCAAAAGTAAAAACAGAAGCAGTGAAAAAAGAAGTAAATAATAATAACCAAACAAACGATGCAAAAATTACTCTCTGCTACTGCACACTGTTACAATGCAGAATTAAACTCGCCTAAATGTATGCAACATACATGTTTTTGGAATCACCAATCGGATGATGGTCCGTAGCAATCAACTAATCAAAGTGTTGCATACTTTTAGGCGCTGTTAAGCTGGAACACATTACAACAGAATTCGAATAAGCAAACTGTATTCTTTCTCGGGTTTGGTAACATATTTTCGAGATGTAATTTTTGGCAAATATTTTTTTTTTATTTATTACACTACACATTTCTGGCCAGTAATGCGAAACCTTATGTACATACACTTAAAAACGTGGTTGAGAGCGAAGAAACAAACGCATAAACGAGCACGATGCACGAGGAGGGGACCCAAGGATACAAGGCAAAACCTAACGAGATTACAAATGCTGAACTTACGATGGAATGTAAACGGAGGAAAAACATAAAGCACGAAAACAGGATGACAAAAGTGCACGTGCAAAACGCTTCCAGTATTGTCTATTAACTGCACAACGTTCGATATGAAAGTGAGAGAGTGAAGAAAAGGTGAAAAAGCTAACTTACATCACTATACTTTGTTCCACGCCGGTCGCACACGACCATCGTGGTAGTTGCATCGATCTCGTATATATGAACTATATAAATACTACACGATAGATTAGAGTGGAGTGACTTCGAGGTGAGGGGAGCTTGGAGGTTGAAGATACTTATTTGTCTCTCCGATCACTCGCATTTGTAATGACACACTTTCATTGAACACAAACAGCATGACAGCACGAAACGGAACAACTGTGAATCGCTTCCGGTGCTGATTTGTAGTACTGCGGGGAGTATGAGAAGGATTCAACAAAGTGCCGGATTATTTCCGTTTACTTTGAGGTGGACGAACGGAAGTGCAGGTAGACGAAAAAGCAACACAAAGTCAGTCCGATCGTCGTTTAAACCTCGCAGATGAAGTACGTTTCGAAGCTACAGGGTGTATCGTTCCACTTGAGACCCTTGCCATCGCGGTTCCACAGCTCGAGGCAGTGTTCCTCTTCACCGTTTTCGTAGCGGAAGTTGTTCGGTTCACCGGCGTTCCAATTCGTAAAGGAAAGCGGTCGCCCATTCGACACCCAGAAGAAGCTGCCTTCTTCGGCCAGATCGGTGCCGGAGGTCCAGAAATGTTCCGTAGCGAGACCTGTCGGCAGAAGAGCGAATAATCGGGAAGGAGTTAGTGAAGTGTTGAAAAAAAAAACTTTTTTCATAACAAACTTACCGTAATCTTTCACATATTTCTCCAACCGATCGTTTTCTTCCTGTGTCTGTATGCTGGCGAGCTGCATTCCATGGAACCGACAGTACTGCAATGCCTTGAACCAGTTAGCCTATGACGAAAAGTAAGCAGATGAATTTGAGTAAAATTTCTGTTTCTACGGCGCTTCAGTATTAAATCATACCTTGAAGAAAATACTAAGATAGTAACGCTTTTCTCCGAGCTTCAACAACGGCATAGTCCACCGTGGCGGTGCAGATGATTCTTCCACACAGTTTGGACAGTCTGTTGGATTGCAAGATGGAAAAGAAACATATTTTGATCATTTAGATTGTATTTGAATAAAAAAGTGTATTAACATATTAAGTAGCTATAAAAAATTTATTTAAGTGTATAAATTATAATTTATAAGTTATTTTGATTTTTCAACCATTTTTGGTGTATGAGTAATATTGGATTAAAGTTCTTAAAACAAACGTCCCTAAATCAAGTTCAACACAGGTAGACTTCAAAGAGAATAACCCTTAACCTGCTTCTTGTTCCTGGCATAACGAAGAATTATATCTTGAATGCCATGATTGATTTACTTCTTCATCATTGTTTGTGGCCTTACAACTTCAAAAAGGTTTTAAGACCAGCCATTTCTCTCTTTGAATTTATTTACTCTTAGCAGAATAATGCTACAGGCAAACGGTACGGATGGAATTTGGTAAACCGTTTGATTCTATTTTAATGATGTTTAAACAAATTTCAACCAGAAACCAATTCAGAATATTTGTGTAAAATATACCAACACAATTGCTATCAATAATACTAAAACCGATAACCTTACACATTTCAACCGTAGTTAATAGAAATGCATTATCGTGACATATTATCAGTTAGATGGAATGAAATGAACTGTACTATTCAACATCAATGACACAATCACATCTTCAATAAAAAGGAAATAACAATACTTAATCTTAAACAACTATACGATGTGTAACACATTAACAGGATTGATTGCTTCATGTTTAATTATGGTTTTCTTATGCTAAATTTTCACCGAATGATAATTGATCTAAAAAATGGTTGTTCGTTATATACAGTAGCCAAATGAAACCACTATTTTAAGACACTGTTCAGAAGGCCAAGGTTTGGATGTTGATCAAACTGAACAGGTTTCACCCCCACGAGCAAAAAAAAACAAAACTTGCCAAAATGAATATGTTGAGAAGCATCATTTGAATAGAATTCCGATAAAGTGGCATTATCTGGGCCCGAGCGCGAATGTGTGGCAAGCCAGTACAACACGGCAGACACCAACTAAATTAGATGAACCATGACATACGGACAGCAATGCACCGGGTTCAGATTCCACCGCAACATGATCGATCATGATGACCGTCGGACGGACAAAAATTCATCCTGTACCCCGCAGCTTCCGATCAAGTACATACTGCTAATCAACAGACCAGTGCGACACGCTGATGCATTAAGGTTAAGGTCATCCGCTGGAGTCTCCGGCGGGAGGATCACCTGTCGGTTGTGCATAAATTAAATTCCTTCAGCAAACGAGCTCCCGACTAGCAGGTATTGCGGACAACATGCCAAGGTTTCACACGGCACAGTTTGACAATGTGAAATATGAAAAGGAATATTATTACAGGCACTATTAAGTGAAAGGAGTCTAACCACGGTGACTCTTCGGGGTACCATTGATGGTATTGCTTCTGGTTTTGGTTTCTAGTATGATAATTTGCAAACAATGTAGATACCTTCAGTGCGATGATCGATGATGTCTTCATCGAGTAATAAATGAACATATTTCAGGAAGTGCTGTTTCTGGCTAGAATGACTATTGTCAGTGTCAGATGATGAAGTAGATTTATGTTAGTATCTTGCGAAATAGCAGAAACTCTCGTAGCGACTCTTTTCCTTTTGTACGCTAAACTACGATTAATGATGCACCGTAACAAATAAAGCGCATTTTGTTTTTTTGCATTATCCTTTTAATCCACAAACGATAAATAGCTAGCTAAAATCGTGAAATAAATAAAGTGGAAACATTACGCCAAACAAATGGCGTTTTGGCTTTGAGGACGAATCATGCACACTGAAATATGATCGCATTTCTCAACCTTTCTACAGACGCTCATACCGTTTCACCCACCGTACAAGGGTACTCCCTCTGGAGCACAACGTTGGGATTCGTGATCTGTGTCCATTAAAGCTGGCGCTTCTTATGTAAGCGAGGTTGTAGTTGGTCGAATTGGACGAACACCGCTACCGCCATCGTTCAACACCGTACCCCTTGTTCGAGTGCCCATTGCGTAATGGCGTCGGGGGTATGGAGATAATTCAATTTTGACATTCCCGTGCGAAGACGGAACTCTCAGTAGGACGATCGTCACGGTACTCAAAACACCCGTACGGAATGNAACACCGTACCCCTTGTTCGAGTGCCCATTGCGTAATGGCGTCGGGGGTATGGAGATAATTCAATTTTGACATTCCCGTGCGAAGACGGAACTCTCAGTAGGACGATCGTCACGGTACTCAAAACACCCGTACGGAATGGGAAGGATCAGGTTGGAGGTATATATTTTTCTTCTTTCAATGAAAGGAAGATGATAGGTTGGAAAATAAAAAGCGACTACCCTTCTACTCGCTGTACGGTTCCCTAAACTCTCGCACTAGCATCGTCAAACTTCAACCTGCCTGTTGACATCCGCAGCAAACTGTTTTCGGGAGGTTAATGTGAGATTAATTGTGCGGTTACGCCTTGACATTTATTTCACGGGTTATGGTGACAAAAGCGGCACATTTATGCCGGAGCTGCGTGTACAAATGGCATGCACCTTGAGGAAATGTCGTTTGCACAAGGCACCAAAAAAAAACACTTCATCGTTACCGTACACAATAATTTTACACTGCCAAATTGAACGGATGGACGATGAGGTGGATGATGGCACGATTTGATTTTGGGTGTTTCACACATTCATCCTTAAAGATTGGTATTGTGGAGTGCAGAAGCGCAGAAGGTCAGTATGTTAAATTATCAAGCATTTATTTGTATGCTTGTCTAATAGGTTTGCTTTCGCGGCAGTAGAAATGCTGTTGAAAGTGTTTGAATGATCTGTTTATTAGATTGAAAAAATGCCAAGGGTATTAATATTTGTATGAGCTAATTCAATATTCCTTTACTCTTGTTTTGGGAATAGAATGTGCAAACCAATTGCGTATTTTGCATACAAATTAGCTACAAATCGTAAATCTTTTCCAGTGGAAACAAACCCATGTTCAAACGTGTTCCGTCAAATGTAATACTTTATCAGTTTTTAGCAGGAAATATCGAATCATTCCTTTATCAGTCTTTCCGCATCTTCCTCATGATCAATATTTTCTGCCTCGGGGAAGGATACGTCCATGAAACCCAATCACCATTCCGTTTAATACCATCCGGTCTATCTCTTCGTTTAGCGCATTAAGCACGCTACCATAAAAGCGTATCCATAAGAAACTCTCTTCAAGTGGCCACGGGGTCACATAGTGCATATCTGAAGTTGGTGGGATATTTCTTTGACTATTCCATTTTGATTCCATTAATTGTATTGTGACGCATCTACCAGCGGTAACAATCGTTCATCTCGCTCATTAGTCTGTGGGGCTCGTAAAAACGATGTTCGATCAAAATCTTGGTGGAATATTTCTTTGACTATTCCATTTTGATTCCATTAATTGTATTGTGACGCATCTACCAGCGGTAACAATCGTTCATCTCGCTCATTAGTCTGTGGGGCTCGTAAAAACGATGTTCGATCAAAATCTTGGTGGAATTTGAGCAGCGCGAGAAACGGTTCGGTTGATGATCAAAATGTCATTAAATTCACATGGACACTGCGTTAGTATAAGGAGAGTTAAGTGTATGAAGGAACTAAACGTCACCTTGTACACAACAAAACGACAATGACGACGTCCCTGAGGTAGGTTAGTGTTGGACCGGTTACGAAACGTTCGAGCATCAACTAGCAAGGAAGTACACTGAGGTCTTAGGGCTTTGTTCATTTGGTCTTGCAGCTGTGCAATACAACCGATCAATCGTCACATGCCAAACGATCTCTTACACCACACGATAAAATCGACAACTGCATTGAGTGTGCGTGCGCTTTAGCTGCCCTATCTGCGTGAAACAATTAATTCGGGCAGCATTAAACCGTCTTACGATCACGCAAATAAACACAGAGAGCATTGGATTTGATATGAGGCAATGCAGGTGCGTTAAATGGATGCTGCCACAAACGACAATGTGGTACAACGTCATACATCATAATTTCGAATACGCATGCTGCCCCACACACACACACAAAATAGTGCGCGTGGTAATTTAAATACAATTCTTTGTTAATGTTCCGTCGACCAGCCCGGTTGGCGCAATAGCGCTAGAGCGTACCGAAGCCGTTCGGAAGGTGTCTCAATAGTGACAAATGTACGCACCGTGATTGATACGAATCGCGCATATTTTTCCACCACTTCGTTGTGCTGGTGGGCTCACTGTCCACAAGTGGGAAGGGTGCTTGTATGTTGCGTTCAATTATGTATATGTGCACGAAATTCTTTGCCGTCTTGATACCAACCATACCCAGGCTCCAGCTGTGTTGCTAGCATAGTTTGGGGTAATGGTTCGTTTGCCGGTAATGGATGATAGCGTTACCTCATCCCGGCACCGGTTTTAACACATGTTGTTGATTAAAGCTTCGATCACGCTGCCACACTGGCGTGGTAAGATGGATGGATTTTCGATCGAAAGGTTAAGCCAATTTATTAAGCCACTAAAGAGCCTATTTCTAACGAGTCGAAATCGAATGAATCGACGATACTACTTCGTGGTGGATGATGTTGAAAAGGAAAGTATCATTAGTGAAATTCATCAAGTGGCAATTTTTTCTTAATTTAGAGTGCGTAATTTGTTATGGAGAGATCATGGCCATGAACTGAAGCATTTTATTTTTTGGATGGGTGATGTGTATTGGACTGTTTCAAATATTTATAATTCAACATGCAATATTTTAAAGTATTAAATATAAGTGTTCAAGGCATTAAGGAATTTAAGTTATTCCGTTGATGTAGTCGTGGTGCTAACGCTCTTTCAAATGATAAAACCTATAAAAAAAACCCATGCTGAGCGATTTATGGCTGGTATGACCTAGTAAGATGTAACGTTATGTTGGGTAATTCATAATTATTCATTGTTTGCCAATTTGCACAAAAAAGTTCTAAAGTTTTTTAAGCAATACAATTTCAAATCGGTCATCAGATATGGAGTCATCTCATCGTGGCCAATGAAGACTGTTCATGATAAAGACAAGTAGGTTGAGTCGGAAAAATGGAGAATATTAATGCCAATGTAAACATCAGTGCATTGCTTCATCCTCTAGTTTGACACAATCATAACAAAAATGAAAAATAATTTATTTCACAAAGCATAGCAAAAATTAACAATGAAAGAAATTGCAACAATAAATTAACGGAAATTAATGGAGGATTTAGGCATAATGCACCATGCATCGCAAGGCTTACGCCAGAAAACAAACCATCTAGAACAGCCTTGAACATGTGAAAATTTACCAATTGTTTATCCTTCTCGATTTGATTCACGTGTTTGCACGCACAGGGCAAGGGTTTTGTTGTTGTTTGGGCATATGAACCTTCACAAAACAGCCATTCGATTCGACACCCGACCGGAAGCTTGCGCCATGAACGACGACGGCCCCTTTTGGCCACGGTTTATTTCACGCAAGCAACCCTCCAACGTCTCACGCACCGCATCGATTGAAATCGAGAATGACAGTGTATGGGAAATGTAACGCACCGTACACGTTGCGAGATCAAGTTTCAAACAAACGATGCGATCTGGCGCACCACCATTTGCCTGTAATTAAGGTCATTATTGCGAAAGGACATGTAAGCGCGGTAGCATAACATTGAATCAATCTAGCGCGACTGTTCCCATCAACAGCAGGGAACCAACGTAGGGGACTGAATCAAAATCGTCGCCAATGCATCTCAACGTAACGTAATCCAAACGATCGGCGTAATCCTGGCCCTATTCCGTCACACCACAATCGACCGGATAACATCATTCCCCTGTGCGCCCGTTCACTAGCCAAACCGGATCGTTTCAGCATGTGGCGAAGGGTCACTTTCTTCGGCATAATTATGTTAATCGTTAGTCGCGAGCCCACCATGCGGCACGAAACGGGCAGCCAAAACAGTCGGTGCTTTTATCGTTATGATGTCATAAAGGGGGAGAGAAAGGTAAAATGGTTTCATCTCCCTGCACCAGCAACCAGTGTTGGACTTCTTTTTTTCAATAATGCATTTAACAGAGTGGATCACATACACAGACACACACGTATACGAAAGAATCTACCTTACGCTAATAGAGGGGAAAATTAAGGAATAATAATTAGTGGTACCGTGAGAGTTGCCAGCGAGAGCCTTTGGTGTTGCGCACTGTATTACACTTTCACTGAGCAGCACGACCAACACTGCCAGGACGAACCCCATTCGATTCCATCGCACACAATCAGGCACAAGCATTTTTGGTTGCATGATTTTTGGTTGGTGTAGTTTTGTGTGATCAGCAGAATTTTGTAGTAATCACCTTCAGCTACTTCTGAAGTATTTACTACGCGTTACGAAAAGTTCACTTTTATTATGTCTGCCCTTCAGAAAATGCCTGTCCGTTTTTGCGCGAACTAAAGAAACTATCAGTTAGCTTGCACTTTGCAATTCAGGCACCACAATACGCACGATTCGTTCACGAAAAGAACACGGACAGCAGAAATAAGATGAACCCACACGCGCCACGAACGTGAGCTTTGTGATCAACGACTGCCAAACCGCAACTAAACACGCACGCGCTCGAAAAAAGACACCAAAGACGGCCGTGCAGCATGCGAGCCGGTGAGCTCCCTACTACGGGACACAAAAGCCACCCCCTCCCGACACGCGATTCGAACGATCGAACGAACTGGCGAACGAATCAACCGAAGAAACGATCGACAAATGGATGCAGCGGGTGAAGCTGCGTCTTCACCGAGCGAGGTTCGTCGCTTGTCGTACGAGCGCAAGTCTTTCGTTCCATCGCTGCAAGCTGTAACCAGAGGAAGGACGAACACGCGAGGACAACTGCATGGGAAATCGGATCGCTGGTGAACGAGTGGTAGCTGGTGACCAAACCTCTACCTTCCCCGGTTTTGCACACTAACTAACCACAAAACCAGGGCCCCCGTTATGCTAATAGTGTTGTTTAAATCATTGGAAGGTACAATAGCACACACAAATACAAAATCAAAAACTAAACTAAAACAAGACAGGTGGCCTTGAGGGGTGTGTGTTCGTGAGAGTGCCGAACCGCCCGCTAATCCGCAAGGTGGTTCTGTTCTGAGGTTTGTTTGTGCATTGCGAAAAAGAAGAGCAAAACACAACGGAATGCAGCTTGATTTCGACACCACGAACGGTTGGAGGCGTGCGTGAATTCTAGTGCCATCTAAGGGTTCCTCTTTGCTGCACAATTGCGTACCAATGCGGTGGGTCAGCGTAGTTGCCGACTTTTAGCTGGGTTTATATCTGATCGATGAACCGGTTTCAATTCGTGCTTAGGAGAGATGAGTCGGAAAGGGTCCACCAATGTATGGTGGAATGTACACCCGATTTTTTTGCCTGCCTCCAGTGAGCGTCTTACATGAGAGCACCTCGGATCACCCCAGTCACATGGAACCGGACGACAATCTTTACATCATCCCCCCGTCTGGATGATGATGATGATGGCTGAAGAGGTGAGAAAAAGAGATAGTTTACCTTTCGTCGCAACTGTGGAGGAGATGGGAATTGAACTACCGCGCGAGATGTAAAGATGTGTTTGTTGTTTTGGTTTTCTTTTTGTCTTGATCAAACATTTCAACGATGCACAAGTACGTAAAAAATGGAACATACATATCTAACAGCAGCTTCAGTTGAAATTGAAATCCGTCAACTTGCGCAGCATCGGATCGCAACCGGTGTAAACAAAATGATTACACAAGCAATAGTGTGGCTTTTCGTGCTCTCCTTTTATAGGATGTGGGGCCATTTTTTACATGCCAAGGAAATTTGGACATATCAGGTGGGAGCAGGTTTTTTTTATCTTGGTAGTAGCAGTAACTCAGCTAAGTACCGTTACGTTAATTTCAAGCAGCGTTTTGGAATGAAGTATTCAACAACAAATGGTAAAATAATATGCAATACTTTACCGTGCAGTGAAATACATACGTAATGTCAGCTAACTTTGCTTCAGCTTTCAGCTCTATTTATGTGTTATTTTTTACTTAGGTATTGATTCATTTCAAAGCTTTTAGTGAGTCGAATAGCTTTGACATTATAAAGGTCACATGGTTTCGCCTTGCCCTCTAGCGACACGAACCATACATCACTCACTGTGGTCAATATTTACCGACAGCCATTTTTTATAGCCCCGTAGTCAAACAGAAAATCACCTGAAAAATCGTTCCGATAACGAAAGATCGCGCCATAACCGAGAGTGAAAGTAATGTCATGTGGGATGGAAAGGTATCCTGTCTGTGGTGTTGCTTGCCCACCTGATCTGATCAGACGGCCATCATCCTTGAGCTGAGCTTTTGAGCTTGATGTCGGGTCAGTGTGAGCAGTTCACGTATATACGCGTCCTGATTGCTGATGGTTCCAAATGCCGTAGAGCACCGTTCGGGTATCACCAATAACCTTGAACAATGGTCCAAGTGAATGGGGAATACTCTCTTTGTTTTTTTAAAGACAATTTCAACCATACTGCGAAAAAGACTAAGCTCAAGGATTATTACACTTTCTACCGAGTACCGCTACCGGTGAATGTTTTCGTACTGAAACTTCAGGTCAGGGAAACCACATTCTTAACACGTCCCAACGGGAGCATTGCTACCTCGCTTTGCTGTTGAGCAGAAGAGAATGGAGAATTGTTGTGCTATTTGCTCGACCAGCTAGTGGTATTACACTGTACCTGATTGTTCGTTTGTTGCAATAAAGCAAATTCAATATTATGCCAATGGTGAGCATTTTCCCAAAAAAATAAATAAAAACAATTAGGTCAATTTGTTTCCCATTACCAATTGCTTGATTTTGATTTACAAGTCATTAAAATGGCACTGTTTAAAAGGCAGTGTTGTTGCGGAGCAACAACCAAAGAATTAAGTACTACCAACAATCATAGCATGGTGGTTACTGTTGATGTAAACAAACATTTCCAAGAATGCTGATTGGTAATAAATTCCAATTAAATTGGCCTGTTCGCTGTAAATTACATAAGCTACCGTTCTGTAAGGTGCGTTCCAGTTTATAGTGAATTAGAATAATCTGCATATCGCGGTATGCGGTTCACTGCAGCCGAGTGTTAAGTAATAACAATAACAATTAGCAAACATTGATTATTTATGAAGCCATCATATGGTAGCGGATACCGTTTTTTCCTCCTCCCCAGTCACGACATGAATGTTTTGTGCCGCCAACGAAATAGCTTGATTGTTCTACGCTAATTTGAACCGTGCGTACGCCGTTTGGAAGATCGGTGATTGGGTTGCATTCAGTAGTTACTTGTTTGGCATCCATTTCAACCACCACTGGAATCACCACTTATTCGTTCAATAGATTCACCAGGCCTGCGAAAACATGGAGATCGGTTTCGATGGATGTTTAAAAATAGTGCCTTTAACCTTCACAGGTCGTAACTGAGCAAGAACTCGTTCTGATTCTTGGTAATTCTAGATCACTGCTCGGTTCCGCCTTCGTGTGATTTTAGCACAAGCGCTCCGGTGGATGAGGTCATTGTCTTTCGGTGACATTTAAAATCTTCACAGTAGGATTCATGTTTCCGGCTCGACATATATTAGCATATTAGCATATTAGGCTGATTGTGCCGTAGAGGGTCTATAAGAAAATATACTATAGACAGCTTTGAATGACTTAGCGGATCCTTTGCAAACATAAAAGTTCAATCGGATTGGTTTTTTAGTCTTTAGAAAGCGTAGAATTTGTGGAGCAAAACTACAGAACAAACCAGTACGCCTAATGTCAAAGGTATTGAGAGATAGATTGACCGATCTTTTAAGCATTTGGGGAAGCTAATGTACCATAAAGAATGCAATACATATTAAAATGTCTGTTAATTAGCATTTGACATTTGTGTGAATGGTTTTCATGCAGACGAAGACGCATTTGAAAAATAAATCCCCAAAAAGGTGGAAAATCAATATAAGCAAACTTTATGTTCTAGAAGGATTTAAATGATGCAGTAAGAAGTGTTAATTAAGGAGAAATAACAATAACATTAATCGGTATTGGTGGTGTGAGAAACTGTTAAATACCATCTCAAAATGCGAAATTAAATCGACCGGAGGGATCAACGATATTAGTGAAGCAATGTGTTAGCACAAGAAAATGTCTTAACTATCAAAGCATCAACCATAGTTCATTGTAGTGAGAATGTTATATCAATAAAAGCTTAAGTAACCTTCTTTAGCCCATTCATAGATAAGCTTACGTTAGGGATGAGAATGACAGATTACTTACCAACAATTGGAACCTTCTTACCTTGGCCATCCCGTCCAGTGAGAGCAAAAAAGTTCACCTAACGAAGTACAAATCCTTTCTAAACATGGGTACTACGAAACAAACATAAAACAGTCCAACGTTCCGTTTCTATCTTCACAGCTTTAGTACGATTTATTCATGATGAAAACATTTCAATCAACGAAAGATGTAGCCCATGCGCTAAATCTCTGACATGGTTTGGTCTTTATANATTTGAAAAATAAATCCCCAAAAAGGTGGAAAATCAATATAAGCAAACTTTATGTTCTAGAATGATTTAAATGATGCAGTAAGAAGTGTTAATTAAGGACAAATAACAATAACAATAATCGGTATTGGTGGTGTGAGAAACTGTTAGATACCATCTCAAAATGCGAAATTAAATCGACCGGAGGGATCAACGATATTAGTGAAGCAATGTGTTAGCACAAGAAAATGTCTTAACTATCAAAGCATCAACCATAGTTCATTGTAGTGAGAATGTTATATCAATAAAAGCTTAAGTAACCTTCTTTAGCCCATTCATAGATAAGCTTACGTTAGGGATGAGAATGACAGATTACTTACCAACAATTGGAACCTTCTTACCTTGGCCATCCCGTCCAGTGAGAGCAAAAAAGTTCACCTAACGAAGTGCAAATCCTTTCTAAACATGGGTACTACGAAACAAACATAAAACAGTTCAACTTTCCGTTTCTATCTTCACAGCTTTAGTACGATTTATTCATGATGAAAACATTTCAATCAACGAAAGATGTAGCCCATGCGCTAAATCTCTGACATGGTTTGGTCTTTATACGCGGAATGTGTTTGTGTTCTGGTAAGCCGCTCGGTTAGGCTCACGCTTCCATCATAGTCTCTCCGTTCGTGTAGAGATTGTATTAAAAAAACTACTGTAAGGTCCCGTCGATTCCATCGGGTCGAATTATGGGGTGCTGTTTGATGCTTCTCCGACGTTGTTTGCCGTCTTGTTTGAGGTGAGCGAACAACAACAAAAAAAAACGCATTCGGGATCGGGTGACTCAACGCTAGCCTAATTTAATCTGAAAAAACAATAGTCAACAAACAAGCTTTCCATAAAGTTCATCCTGTGGTACAATGTATAGTTACCCTAAAATCAAGTTGAGTATTGCAATATCTAGTAGCTTTCATCGGGACGACCTACTAGAAACAGGACCTCTGGCAGAGAGTGCTCCTCGACGAGAGGTCAAATTGTGCAAGTTTTACGTATTAAAGATGGTGGTGAAGGACACGCTAAACTCGCCAGGATGCTGTCCGGACACGTACACCTTCGACACGGCACTAGTGGCTGTCGGTGAGGGCGCAATCGTTGGTGGTGCTGATGAGACGATCGGCAGCGTTGGTTCAATGGCAGACAGTAGACGATTTTGTCGCTCCCGCTCTTCAAGCAGCGGCAATAGAAGACTCAACTTGTTTGACAAATCGTCTGCCGGATTCGTTGTCGGTTGAATGCGAATAGTGGAAGTCGTCGGGATGGTAAGTGTTTCGGTAATGAAGGATGTTATGACGGTGCTGGTAACGTCACTCTCATACACGGTGGTAAGGATCTCGCGACCCTGGAATGTTACCGGCAGTACGATCGATTTCGTCTGGGTGACCGTCTCCACAATTTCCTTCACATGCGTCTTGTAGTCGGTGGCCGTTGTCACCACCACTTGGTAGCGGTTCGGATCCGGCAAGAACTCGGTCGGGCGCGGGATAAAGTTAGGCTCGGGAGCTACACCCAGATTGCCGAGAAGCAGCTGAGAAAGCAATATATTTGCTAACGGCGCGTTCGACAGTACCGAGTTGGGATCGGCAGGTTTGCCCTTGGTTTGAACGAAAGGCGTCGCTTCGTAGATTGTGGTCGAGATGGTGGCCGAATACGCGGTCGAACGACCACGGAAGGTGTTCTGGGACACCGAGATCGTAGTGGTGGGCGTGGAGCTGAGAATGAACTTGGTGATCTCGAACAGACCGTCATTGTTGAAGGACGTTATCTCCTTGTTGAGCACGTGCACGGGCAGTCCGTTGGGACCTTGGGTCAACGAGAAGCAGGACGTACATATTTCCTCAATACTAGTAGTGGTGGTCTTGATCAAACTAATCTCCGTCTTGGAGTTTGCCACCACCGATACGGTTGTGTCCGTCGGAAGGAAGAATGTCACCGTCAGCGCGGCGGTACTCGGTTGGATGTTGGAACTGCCGAGACTAACCGTCTTCCGGCGCCAATCCTGCGTTGATGGTGCTGACTGTCCAAAACGATTCCAGTTACGGCCTTGCTCTTCTTCCTTGTAAGTGCCTCGGGAATTTCCTGTACGACGTGAATTGCTGGGCCGTGTAGGAACCTTATTGTACGCCGACAGCGTAAAGGTGGGTCGTCGACTGTTGGCATTGTAAACATTTGGTTTGTATGCCAACGATTTTAACGTATTACGATTGCGCGATCGTGCAGCATTTCGAGCAAGTGTCGTTTGTGTTGTAGTCGCACGCGGTCGACTCGGTTTAACCGGTTCGTTAGCGGCAATGCGACTCTTGGACAGCAGCCGATATTCGGAATAGTTGTCGCGAAGATTCTTGTTCGTTCGGGGCGTTGTCGGATAGTCGACATAATCGTCCGCCGTGTAGTATCGTGCATCAACACGATTTGTAATCGTTGGTGTATCACGATACGTCACTCGGCCACGCCGTGACGTTCGACTATTGATCGCTTGTCGCTTCACGCGGCCAGTACGATCTCCGGATTCTTCTGGAAATCCTTTTGCCGCTTCCTGCCGCAAACGTATTTCGTTCGTAATCTCACTCAGCACGCTCACCTCAGGATCATCTTCGAAATCTTCATCCAGAGCATTCAAATCAAGCAATTCGCCAGAATCGCGTGCTACACAACGACGCATGTGAGATGAAGATAACAGGAAGTACAGTGTGGTGCGCATAAATGAGTTTCCGCACCCGCGCAATTGCGTTCAAGTCGACCCAATTTTTTAAAGTTTGCAGTAAAAACGGTAGCACGGAAGAAAAAGAGAAGAAAAGAAAGAAAAAAACACATAATTAGGCTAGAGATGACCACCGGCAGGCTAGTGTGCTACGGTTTGCAGGTTGTGTATGTGTAGGGGCGTTGGCGTTTTGCGGTCAAGTCCGTGTGGTGCGGCACGTGCTCTGTGGTGATGCAGATAGATGCAGTCAGTGTTACAGGGTCAGTAAGATTCGGTCAATACACCTTACGGACAAACAGTTGAACCGTCTCCCTCCGGTCGTACAGAAAGGTAACATTTAAAAATACTATTATTAATAACAAAACCCCCAACAAGGATGAACCCCACGTCCATGACTGTACAGATAAGTTGGTTAATTCCGATGTACGTACAGAGAGTAAGAGGATATATGGTGGTGGAGGATTGGAGGTGTGAAGTAGTGTGTTAAAATTGTGTAATATTACATACAGCTAAAGGATGCAAAGGACAATAATAAAAAAGGAATTTTATTCACATGGGCACATAACTTTAATTGCACAATTGTACACTATAATATTACAGGAACTATGACAAAATTATGAGACATAAAACATAAGGAAATTATTTAACATCTACATACTTCGAATAACGGTTGCTACATTTGCATTCGCTGCGAACTTTTTCGCTTTGGATAAAATAAATTGCTTGAAATAGTTTTCGGTTTTTTCCAAATATGATTTTTTTACAAACATAATTATCTTTCTATTTCGATTGCGCCTTTATATAACATTAACTTTCTCACTTTCTTAACAGTTTAGATTAATTTTCGTATATTGTTCCTTTTCATGAAACATTTACGCATGCTCCCATGTTTGATACCCATTAGATGGAAACAGACAACAGTGGCCCGGCGATGTATGTCATGAACAGTGCCAGTTCCACAGGACCGGGTATCAAATCCCATCCGGAAAGTCTCCCCATATCAGAGACTGTCTACCCAGCTACGTTTTTAAAAATATGTCCAGTAAGCCAGGAATGGTCGGAGTGACCATAGAGGTCGTTAAGTCAAGAAAAAGCAGTAAACAGCCCCGCTCTTTATTGTATAATTGTATTATCCACATTTTTAATGTTCTTCAATATCATTCATTCATAAGTGCGTATCATTCACTAATCAATGGCACACATTATCACGATGAGGTTGTTATCTGAAAAAGGTATACGTGTTTTCCCACTTTTTTGTATTCGCTTCTCATTGAAAACTGGCACAAGTTATCAGACACGATTAAGTACTGTCTGGCCAGGCTAGTTCCGTCCTTGAACTTGATGGCTTACCAGCTTCCTTCCTGATAGCACAGCGATTTATACACGACGCAGAGACGGAAGAGGAAACCCTGGCTTAAATGGGCCTGAGAAAAACTGGTACCAGTTGCCGTAAGGGCTTGTGCGATAAACGAGTCAAACGAATGGTCAGATAATACCCTTTGGTTTACACACGTCCAAACCATCTCATTCCCATCGTTCGGTGGCATAAAATGAAGTAAACTGAGCTTCGGTCCGGTTCACCGGTTCCAGTCCGGACGACCTTTACGTACGCGTAGCGCGTCAGATTCCAAACATCCCACGGTGGACCCACCGCGGACTACACCTCGGTGCCCCGAGGCTAATTGGCGCGGAATGATAATTGTGCTCTTTTATCGCTTCTCTTGCCCAGTGCTCTCTTGCAAAGTTGATCTTGCGCAGCACCAGGAGGCGTTGACGACGGGCTGCAGATGTCTACCATCATCATCATGTCCATTCAGCCGGATCCAACACTAGGAAAGCGTTCCCATCTCGCCGAGTTCCCTTTCCTCCAGCCGACTAATTTGACACAAATGTCAAGGACGACTTTTCTGTTTGATTTACTACCCTACGGTGAGATGCGCGGAAGATGGTTTGTCTTTAGAATCGAATTAGATTGTCGTTTTTATTTCACGCATCACAACAGTTCAGGGTAGCCCTCACCTTCAGTGGAAGCTTTCAAGCAGCCCTATCTATGACATTGGACATTGCTTATGGAGTACTGATTTCAAGAAGGTTAATTTTTGAATGGGATATTTCCGTTTAATAATGTTCAAACAATTATATAAATGCCCATAATGAAGTCATCCTTGTGTCAATACCTTTGAATTTGAGCTTCATGGGAAACATAACTGTTTGGTATTGCAGGGAATCAAAGTGAATTTAGTTGAAAGTCCGGTAACAAAAGAAAACGTTCATCCTGAACAATTATTCAAATAGAAAGGTTTGATTAGAAGATGACAAAAGTATTAGGTTTATCCAAAACGAACTTTGCAAAAAATAGAAAATCTACATTTTCAACCTATTGCTCAAAAATGAATTTCTTTGCTAGAGCAAAAACTAATGAAAATTATAGATTTATGGTTTTACTTAGCAAGGTGCTTGGTTTGAAACACTTTAAGCCATATCTTGTTAATGGCTATAAGGTACGATAGCTCCCTATTATCATTACCATTCAGCCAGGTGAATGTAAAATCCTAACCATCTGATTATCTAAATTGATAGTTGAGATAAGTGTGTTACAAAATGTATACCTCCAGTTTGGAAATGTGCCATTAAATTAAAATTTTAAAGATTAAGTGCGAAAGTACTAAAGCAATTTTTCTTCTGGAAGAATTGCGAAAATAGCAGCTTTTATAAGCGGTATAGTCTAATCATGGCATTGTGTTTTAGTTTTGTTGCTGCTTTTGATGGCTGATCATTCACAGTGATCAGTTCTTTTCCCATAATCTTACTGTTCAATCCATTCACTTGTGCCTACGAACAGTTAGATAGATGCCCAATAACAATAAACAAGAACTGGACCATTATCAGGGTTTAGTGCAATGTGCAGGAAGCTGCACAGTAGATCAATGCCCAATTACCTTGGGCATGAAGACGATTGCAGCCTCAGCCTTGGCTTCGTTTCTTCGCGTGATTGTACCTTGAGTTTCATGTTTCGTGTGGAATTCCGTCAAACGATGGCCCAACGAACATGGCGGAGCCAAAACGACAGCAACATAGGCTTTTGCAGTACCGTTGTTGTTGAACTGTCGAGATGGCTTAAAGGTTAATTACCTGTTCTGTTGCTGGCAAGCCTGCTGACGTTTCGCACCGTATGCGTGTAGCGTGAGTGGCGATTCCGCCTTGAAAGGAACATTTTCTGGCCATCTTTCCTATTCTGCAGAGCGGTGGTTGCCAATACGGCACATCCACACACTGGCGTGGGTGCGAACAGAAGCGATCTCATAATTTGATGTTGCTCATGCATTGCGCAGCACTCATCGCGATAGCCATTTTCGAAACATGCAGCCCGCTTAGCAGACAAAATACATTACGATGATCACAAGAAAGCGATATGCATAAAAGCACTGACAAGTAGATCGCAAGCTGTTAGCTTACTGCTGGTGAGGAAAGAAGCTGAAACAGTAAATTCATGTAAAAATCTTCCCGTGAGCGGTTTCCTTGTGGTTTGATGGCTAGCTGGAAACGGACATAAAGTGAAACGATCCCCTTACAAAAGGTTACATCGATTTGGTCCGCTATTGCTTTCTTCTCCTGTCTCAAGCTCAAGCACAGGCACCTTTTAAAGGTTCGACTCATGAGGACAAGATTGTGTTATGCAAAACGATACCATCGCCTAATGAAAATAATGAAGGAAAAATCCAAAAATATTACCACATGAAACATGAAAGTAGTAATTTTGATAGTTTTTGACGACAACTACTACAGCGATTGATGCGCCCAAATGATAGGTTACAATGTTGACTCGAGTGGTACTTGATCTTTCGGAGGAATTTGGCTACGCATGAGTGCCAACATTTAAGAAGCTCGAGACATTACGGTCTGCTTTTTTTGTGTGTTGCTGTTGCGTATAAAAAGCACCGAACACTACGCGGTAGCAAGCACACTCGAGCGGGTAAGCTGAACTTAATGCAACTCCAGGACATGCTTAACGGAAAAGATCATTATTTTGAGAATCGATGAGGATACTTCAGCATTTCGCTTCGACCAAGTTGTGAGTTAAACCCTGCTTTATGGCTTGGATATTTGTGACAAGCAAAATAGAGACAATGTCAGAAGGTCAGATACGTTAAAGGGTGCTTTGAAGAGCATGTTACTACTTGAAAATAATACAGTGACAAGAGTGATGCGTTAGCTTTATCGCCGAAAATTAATTTGCGCTCCTTTTTGTTGTTTTTGAACATTTTAAAACTTATTTTTAAACAAAATAAATTTCGTTTTTTGTAATACTTTAGAAATAGCACTTGGGCTTACAAATAAAATGCATTTATAAATGGAAAGAAGCTGTGAATATAGAAAAAAACATCACTTAATAGGTAGTATACCGAGTTATATTCACTTTGACACAAAATTATCATGTTTGTAACAATTGTTTCATTATGGTACGTACCCGAGAGCTGAGATGCTGTAACGAAAAGAAAAATGTAAAGAACACATTAAGTTTCCAAAACGCAAAGGTAACAATTAGAAAGAGTGCATTGTTTCGGGATAGGATGCATAATTATGATTCTTTAATTATTAGTTTTATTCGTACATTTTGCTTTTGCCTACTTATACTTAATTAAATAATCGCAATTCTCGCTTGTATAAAACACACTGCTCGAACATTCCATTGAAAGTTACAAAGTAACCAAACCACCGATCACAGATTCCGAAATGCATTAGTCCATTTCCCATGAATTGATCAATGCACCACAGTGGTGCACAGTGTCCTAACAAAGTATTGGGAGACACAGTTGCGTAACCGCTCATTAGTCCCTATCAGTCACCACTTATCGACTGTGCAGCGCGGAGTGTTTAGAAAATGTTTCACCAACCAGGCACATGTTAGCTTTGATTAGTTGTCAAACATTTCATCCATCAAATTATGGTCCGCTGATGTATGGAAGCAAAATGGTCTGAATGTAGCGAACGCACACCGAACACCTTCACAACAGTATGTCCTAAATTGAAAAGAATTTGCCACCCTTCGTACTCCGCTCATCCCATCTGCCCTTGTTGACTATTTTTTCCATAACAGATCATGGCTATCGGATTTGTGGTTTCATTGCTGCTGCAATTGGCAACCGATAGGGCTACCGTACCGAAGAAACCACAAGTGAAATAGTAGCTACAGTGAAAAAAAAAATACCTATAATTACCTCAACTATCGATCGATCATCCGCCACGGAACGAATGGGTTGAAAGGCGACGATAGCTAAAGATCATTCAAAGCTTTTCCAACGAATCGATAAATTAAGTCTAATCGAAATGCTTAACGACAGGAGCATTGGGTAATGCTATGGAAAACCAATGTCTCTAGCCTTTCCCTGGAGCCGTGAACTCGTGCTTCTTTACGGAACGTTGCGAGCACATTGGAAGCGGAAGTACGTCCACACTTCCTGATTGTGGTAAAGATAATTTATCTAAAGTATGTTACAATTTCGTTACTGGCACCATTTCAACCGTCAAACAAGTTATTTGAACTCGGCTTTTGATAACGTGAGGTAATTGACATTTATTTGGAGGTGATTTGTAAATAACACTTACAGTAATAACTGATAAACAAATAACCAGTTCTATAGGTGAAATGCTTCATAGTAGATAATAAAACGNGTCAAACAAGTTATTTGAACTCGGCTTTTGATAACGTGAGGTAATTGACATTTATTTGGAGGTGATTTGTAAATAACACTTACAGTAATAACTGATAAACAAATAACCAGTTCTATAGGTGAAACGCTTCATAGTAGATAATAAAACGAATTAATAAAAATGAAATGCGATAAGTAACACCATGCTATGCAAATTCAATAACAAACAGGACAAGCATAACAAACAGCAAACTTAATATTCATCTACCTCCTGAACCCATTTCTTCCGGTTAGATTTGACACATTGCAAATAGTATCGGGGGAAAAGTCCAGTTAAAAAAACCGGGTCCGTTAGGCTTACTGGTGACAGCAGACGTAACTGATCGTTAGACTCGTGTCTCGTTTCCTGTTGATGTTTTAATTCACTGCTCGACATGGACAGTGGCCCCTACGCTGTCCACTATAACGAACGATTCGAGCATTGAACATTGTGAAGACAGTTCCATTCAAATCAACTCTTCTCGCTACCGATCATTTGCGAATCGGATCAGTTTTTAAGTGTTGAAGGAGATGAAGGAATGAATATACACAGGTAACTTTCACAAGATACCACCTCCTGGGAGCTGTTGTTATCGGATAGTCGTTATTCCGGTATGAGATGGAACGAATAACAACATATACGCTGGATGGTCAATCGTGAAGAGTAGCATTTGCATAACAAGCGTTACAATCGATTTTTTTTCTGGCACTTGACACATGCATTTTTGTGGGAAAAAAAATCATTTTCCTACGAAGATCCATTATCTACGCAGGTATCGCCACTGGGTATAAAGTGATTACAGCTATCCGTTGCTTATGGATGTCGTTTAGACTAGAATCATGCACCAATAAGATTGCAACCCAACGATCATGATCGTCACGGAACCAGCTGATAGACTTTCATCGCAAGCCTAGACATTGAAGGTCTTTCATCAATAGCTTTTTCCCTTTACAATCGACAAACAAACGCGCACACACACACACTCTCTCCGTTCATTTTTCTCGTTCTGTTTAGTCCTAAGTTACTATAAAATGTTTTTTAGTAGTGTACCACCAACCACCGTGTCACCGTGTCCTTCACAAGGCATGCAGCTGTCACTGTCGCCGCCTACCGATGATATCACGATCGCTCTTGATCGCTCGCCTGCTTCAAAACGGAACCGAACGCCATTGCTCAGCAAATGCTGTTTATGCGTCTAACTCTTTCGATAGCACTAAATTATGGGTCAAGATCGGAGCAAACAGAACAGGTAACATTGCACCGGTAAACACCACCACCAGAACCACCAAACCGCAATACCTCTATTACCTCCCGGACATTCGAGCACCGAGAAGTTGTTAATCGTTTGAATGAGGTTAGGTTAGGACTCGTAGCACGCAATACGAGAGGAGAATGATGGAGGCGACATAAAGGCAAACAATTGAAGGAAAAGGAAGCGGGATTGAAGGACGCTTGGTAGATATTGATTGGATAGAGTCCGCAGGATAATTACCTCTCTGTTTGCTGTAGTACTTGTCGCGATAGAACGAGTCCACGTGCTCCGACTCGCCGGACTGGAGTGATTCGATGTCGTAACGATCGTTGTCGAACGATTCGCCCAAATCATCGTACTGGTCCAGATCACGCTCCTCCCGATAATCCTCACCCTCTGCCTCTTCGTCGGTGTACTGTTCGTCCGGAATAGTACCGTCTTCCTCGGTTCGGTTGTACTGCCGACCATTCCGACCATTAAACAGATCGTACCGCGAGCCACCATTTTCGCTGGAGGTGGTTTGGTTTTGCTGCCGGACGTCCCGGACAGATGCGAGCGGGGAGAAGGGTTTCGGAAGAATTTCTTCGACCGATGGCACACGAATCTGTGGCTTGCGGCCCGGATGTAACCGCCGTTCCAGGTATCGCTGGAGTATCTTCTGCGTTATTAGGTTTTGTCGCTGTATTTCCAGTACTTGTGGATCTATATCTGTTGGACGGATGTTTGTTTGCATATGTGTAGGATTATATGTGTATGTGTGTGTGTGTGTGTGTGTGTGTGTGGGACGATGTTTATGCAGGCAGGAAATGGGATAGTTGCGTGTCGGGTCCGGTAGTAGATGCATTTTCGGGTCGGGTTTATCGGCCATAAACGGTTGACGTGGAATTTGGTTTGTTTTAAGTTCAAGTGGCAAGCAAGTAGCGAATGCAGAAGGAAATCGTTGCGATAGTTTTGGAAAAAGAAACAAAAAAAAAAAAACAGAAATAAAGAGAGAGAAAATACGGAAATAGAGGGAGAGAGAGAATGTGTGTGTGCGCGTGAGCTCAGGACCATTATAGTTGTGTAACGGAGGCACTAGGGAAACAAAACAAACGATCCCAAAGTATCCATCTTCCCCTGGATCGACATCCGAAATCATTCCCCTGCGATGGGGTGTTATTTTTAAAAGGGAGGTTTACCTAACGTTTATTGAATGCTTAGGAGTGGCCCTCGATCGCACCGATGCGTTCGCATGGAGGCATTTCCTCTTGAATAGATATTAAGACGACACTAGCCGATGGTAACATTAAACCTGAATCTGCGTAACATTGCAAACCGAGGTGGGATCGAACCCTGATTTGGACCCAAATGGAGAGCGATGGTTTCATAAATAAGCGATGAATAAATTGATTATGTTCGATCTGCGTGTGCAAAGCGTCGCACCGTTGTTGTGTTTGGGAATTCTGCTTCATGGTAGGATGTGAAGGCGCAACAATGAGGTTAACGTGTGACCATGTGTATATCTAATTTCTGGATGGGTTTTTGGAAACCAAGCCCCAAAATGATGACAAACGATGAATGCAATATGTTATTACACGCGTGTTTGGTTCACGTGTCGGAACTAGTTAATGTTTTTCGAAACACCGTTCGGTTATAAAACAAGCATTATCTCAAGTAAGCTGCTTTTTCTAATACACGTACATAAAATTCCTATTGAAAAATGTAAGCAGAACAAGTATCATGTGAAGAACATCAATATTGTACGTTGACAACATATTCCATGTCAGAATTGGAAGGTATGTTCTTATTTTCCCCTCATTTTCAATAAGTAAAATTTTATCGAGAAATATATAAAAAATCTCTTGTACGATCCCACAACAAAACCATTGCATAATTATAATAATGATGATATTTCGCACGATTCCGCCCAATGTGATGCACCGCTGGTACACAAAACAATTATAACTCACCGTAACTTTGGCTGCTTTTGAAACCTGCAAACAACGAAACAAGACAACGAGATTTTCATTACCATCCAATTCAAATCCGCCATACAGCAAGGGCGCGGCACAGCGTTAAAAGCGACAGGCGGTGGTTAGCAGCAGCGAGGAGGAAAGGGGGAAGGAAGAGGAATGACGAAACGAATTCTTTCGCCAGCAGCAGCATTAATGGTAAAAGCTTACAGTCTCCGTGTTTACTGTCCCCCTGCACCGGACCAACACCGTGCGCGATCAGTCGAAGCCGGAGTTTGATTTGCGGGTCAAGTTGCCAATAATTTCACTCCGGGTACGGTCCGATGTCGTTTGGTGGATTTGCTTTTTTTTTTTTGTTTAGATTTCAATTTTTGTAGGACATGGTCAGGTGGTTGTACCGTTGGAGTATTGAAATTACACACACATTGCGGTACGATGGAAGCATGTGTTGCGATAATGACAAGAAAATTATTTACTATTTGGCTACCGTTTCGAAGAATGGAGTGGTGAACCGAACCGGGAAGGGGGAAGATGTTTGGCATTGACCTTGGCGTTATGCAATCATACGAGAATGTGTAGCGAGATGAGTGTTGCCGCTGTCGTAATATTTTTACGCACATTATTTGATTGCAAACGTTTTTAAAAAATATTGTTTGTGTATAATGAATATCGACTTGCTGTTTGGCTTTATAATGTAGTCCATCGCTAATAGATAGTGCGTGTTTCTAGTAAACATTAATATTAAATTTCACTCTTATCATACTTTACAAAAACATGAGTTATTCCTTTATTCTCATTCGTTGGAAGTTCTTTTTTATTTTTATTTTTCTTTTGCTAAGTAAATGGTGTTTCGTTTAAAATAGCTAGCCTGACACAAGTATCATAACAAATTTTATATTTGGAATTAAATTAAAAATATGAATCTAATTTAAATTTAATTTTTTTTTTTTTTGCATCAGATTTTTTTTATAAATGTTACAATGAAAACATTTTTATTACCAAACTCCACTCATCGATCGTATCCGTTGAATGGATATGAAAAGATTCTCGAATCATTGAAATAGTTGCTAACAAGCCATAAGGGTTCAAATTAACACTTTATGCTTTAAGCAGAATAATTTGATTTAGATACAACAGTCTCTAAAACGAAAACTTCTTTTATCAAAACAAAAACGATATGTTTTGATATCTTGCTTTAGTTAACTTTCTCCACAGAACTAGCAACATAAGCTTTCCCTCGGGAGTACACAATTTAAACCTACCGTTGAAGCTGTATTAACTTCCGCCTTGGGATGCCTTACTAATAAACGTTTATAAGTCCCTACCCAGAAGCATAAAAAGCACACCATTTTCCAAACTGTTCGCCCCCGTTCCGAGTGAGATAAATAATATCGCTTTCTTTACGACCAGATTTTATTTCCCGATGTCTAACGGCTGTTGCAGTGGTCGGCATGATTTCCGGATTACAGACCGTTCCCAACACCGACCGATGGGGAATGATTTTCACTCGCCCATTGTTGCACATAGTGGAAAGCAATGCACCAAGGTGCAGCACTTTCTCCTGAGACCCCAGAAGGATGGTAATGAATCGAGGTGGCCCAAGTGGGTGGAAGTTTGTAAGAAAATCCTTCCGCAGTTTGTCGTTGTCCGGTTAGATTAAACTCAAATTTCTTCAACTAACCGACACATGGTGTTGGTGGGATAGCCTGCGGACGACGAAAGGGGGAAATGAAGTGGGCGATGAAGCTCGAGTTCGTGGTTGCACATTCGCTTCAACGTGTCTAAACCGTGCAGCTCTTGCTGGCTCGATAAGGGAAACGAGTTTTTCCGCGAGCCGTACAAACTTTGCTTGCTGCCCACATACTGTCGAGCGTGGTGTATTAAGGTGTGTGTTTGTGGTTAAGGATTGTGTACAAAAAAAAACGGCAAGCATTCCGACACCCGTTGACTTCGCACGGATCACAGTAGATCAGTGCAAAAACATAACAAAATGAAAACTATAACATGCCTCCTTTTGCCTTTCAGCAGTGATCAAGTTGACCTTGCACCGATCTGTTGCCACCATGCCTGTAGTCCCGATGGTCATTGAGCTGTCGTAACGGACCGATCCACTAGATTGGATCAAGTAAACAGCCAGAGCAACGGAGCACTCTTATGCTTGTGTGCCTTTGTAAATCTATTCCAGCACCGGATCTAGCTACTCTATCTCTAGTGCTAATACATAAAAAAGGGATTCTTCTTTGTCCGTTCGGGTAGTTTGATTTCATTTTCAACCAACTCTCGCGTCATCAACCTCCCAGCACGCGCTATACGTAAGCACACAAACAGGTAAATCATCTTTTTTCCGTTCACATTTTTGCTTTACTTTCGGGCCTACAAAACACACCCGAAAGCAGCCAACTTAACCGACAGGGTACCGACGAGCAGATGATGACTGTTAACACAGGTTGCTTCGTACGAAAGGCCAGGACCGGCCAAAGGCGTTCGGTTGGTGTAGAAGGTCGACCGGTCTTCCGGACAAAAACGGACACCGGTCAGAGCAACATTCTTTTGTTGAGTACGGACTAAATGATGATCCTTTCGCATGGAACGAACAGGCAGATTGGGCGGAATAGTAAGCAGTTTGCTCAATGTTTGTGGTTGCTTCTTTATGACATTTAAGATCTTGTTTGATGGGAAATTCCTGCTAATAATTACCACAATGGTAAAGCGGATCTTGCCTTAAGTGGGGTGTATGTAAATATTTTCAAACCGAGAAATATGAAGCTTAATTAATATTTTGACAAGTTTTTTACCTCTTTTTTTCATTCGAATGTTGCTGTTTCNCGGTCTTCCGGACAAAAACGGACACCGGTCAGAGCAACATTCTTTTGCTGAGTACGGACTAAATGATGATCCTTTCGCATGGAACGAACAGGCAGATTGGGCGGAATAGTAAGCAGTTTGCTCAATGTTTGTGGTTGCTTCTTTATGACATTTAAGATCTTGTTTGATGGGAAATTCCTGCTAATAATTACCACAATGGTAAAGCGGATCTTGCCTTAAGTGGGGTGTATGTAAATATTTTCAAACCGAGAAATATGAAGCTTAATTAATATTTTGACAAGTTTTTTACCTCTTTTTTCCATTCGAATGTTGCTGTTTCGGGTTTTGTTTCTTTTACTTTATGATTGCACTTACACGGTTTGAATGTTGCACTTCCAATTTTTCGGTTTTACTTTCACCAATATTGCTGCCATGAGGTGTCTCGATGTCAGAGCTACTCGAAACCTGGCAGGTTGGTGTTCCCTTACATCCCCTTTCGCAACCGCCATCTGGCATGAAGCGAGGAAAAAGGTGCAATTGCACCGTGCGCAGATTTGGCTGCTTCGCTAAAGTACGTTCACTTTTTTTCCCGAGGAACACATTTCGCACGAGTTACATTCCAAGGGCCACAGGAAAGCGTGCGGGAAGCGTCGTTTGTCAGCTGGTATTTGTTTCAAGGAGAGGACGGAAACGTTCCCTGACGGTTGTAGCTCGATTGGCCGATCCTTGCGCCAAGCAAAATGTTTCATCGGTGCAACAGTGCCAAACAGTTGAAGCCAACAGCGCTTTCTTTTGCACCACTCTCGCTTTACTTGGCGCGATCTAGAAAATCTAATACTATACCACCCGCTAGCGGTCGGGTCCTACCAGCACAAACATATGGCTCATAGGTTTGCCTTTGGCATCCCGCCGCAGCAGCGAAACAAACCGAACTCATTGCACAACTTTTAGCGGAATTAAACGGTCGGTTACTTAACGAATGCGACCCGGTTCCAGGCGATGCGAGACAGGATTTGCGGACCACGAACAGCAAAACTGTCTTTCGGTGGCTTTGTAGCGCAAATTTTTCAGTTCCTTTCACTATTGTTTCTGTTGGAACATGTGCCGTGGGTTTTCCTTTTTTTTCCCCCTTTTAGCTGCATTGCACTTCCAACAGGTCCATCCAACGATGCGATAGTCCCTTTTTGGGGTAAGCTTGATGTACTTTCGCAGCAGGAAAAGATTATGTAGATTGTGGTCATATGACTTACAAGTAATTGCAGGAGCGGAATCTTGCTAGCAAGCTATGAGGAAACGTTTTCAAATCGGTTTTGATGGTCACTTTATCGCAACCGGAAAAGCGTTCTATGTTTGCCACGGGCAACCATTGTTCATAATCCATTATCTAACAAGACATCTTTTAATATGACTTTTTTAACGATCATAAAGATCGTTTAATGCATACGCCATTTTGTTGTTCGTGTAAGATGCTGGAATTGCTGGTTTTTCGGTCACTTTTTATGTACACCTTATCTGATGTCAGCTATAATAAAATGCTGTTTACCTTTAAATTGAGGACATTTGAGATCTTTCATAGAATACAGTTAACCCTATTAAAACGGAATGCAAACGTTACAGTGTTTAGTCGTTATACAAAAAGAACTCGTTGAGGTTGAACACGGGAGGTTTAGTTGCATATAGATTATATGGAAATTGAAATAAATCCATTCCATACGGAAAAAACGTCAAAAAAAGGAAATTAGATTAAATAAAAAAAATGGCATAATATATCCTTTAATGTATCTTTGATCGTTTTTCCTTCTCCTCAATAGCTCCATAAGTGCTTCGGCGGATGGAACTTCCAAGTGCTTCATTAAAAGAGTATCGAAGTTAATGTTTTTTTTTATTTCTAATCCTAAACTAGACCAAAACAATGTTTCGACTGTGTCACTGAGAAGCAAAAAACTAAATGATTCCGGAACCCAAAAGCTCGCTATGAGAGTTATTGGTCCGTTGTAAGGTGTATTTTTGTAGGATTTTCTAAAAACTTGTTGTTATTATGACTAAAATGTTTTCGATAATTTAATTATTTTCATTTATTCTCTTCTTTTTTTCGCATTTGACACTACAACCCTAATCGGAGATCTTGGCTTATTATTCCTGGCTTGATTTACTCAACGATGTTTGAAAACCCAGTTTTGTTTACCAGGGAACGGTGCGGATGAAATGATTCGAAATCGCATCGTTTAAAAACTTATACGATTTAAAAAACATTTTTTTAACATTTATCTAA
>CM028106.1:47714571-47737833 GCA_016170015.1 Anopheles longipalpis
CTTGATTTACTTAACGATGTTTGAAAACCCAGTTTTGTTTACCAGGGAACGGTGCGGATGAAATGATTCGAAATCGCATCGTTTAAAAACTTATACGATTTAAAAAACATTTTTTTAACATTTATCTAAAATCTTAGATTTTTACGACATTCACGCGTGAAATGTCACAAGAGCAACAGTCACAAAAAAATTATCTCACACATTTAATCTCGTGAAAAACACCCCAAGAAATAGTTGGCATCTTCCACCTGTGAGTCAAATCAATAACTTATCTTCGATCATTACCATAAACCTATTTACCCTATCCCGTGCAAACTAGCGTAGCATCGTAATTGCTGTATAAATCGTTCATTGAATCCATTGCCACTATCAAAATCTCATTCCGTGCAACAGTAACTCAGCACGGCACGCGATATGCAGGTAGGTGGGTGTGCACGACCAGCGACGGAATTAATGTGGCTAATGTGTGGCGGATCTATGCTGAATTGATTCACGTGTGAAAAACGTTATTTACCCAACCATGCCCATGCCGGTGAAGACTGCAATCAATTTATTGCCTTCGAAGCACCCTGCCTTCCTCCGCCTTCTGCCAACCGATCGAGCTGGCGTCGTCTTGTTACTTCTCACAAATTAGTTGCCAATCGCAAATTCATGTTCACGAGAGCGTATGGTTCATGTATTTTTTTTAGCTTCTTTAAGCAACAAGTTTCTGCTTACCACCGTGTGCGCCTGTTTCATAGTACAACAATGGAACACTGGAAGGGTGGAACGGAAAATAGTAGCTCGTTGCGGTACAGCGGTACACAAATCCGGCAACAATTCAACAAATGCACAGCATTCAAGCTGCCCTAGCATAAATGGTTTCATCTTCGGCTCGACCTGCTGTCGACGAGTGGCAAACGTGTTGTCAAATTGTGTAAGTGCGGTAATTGTCAAAGTTTTTGTAGAGAATGTTTCAACGCGCCTACCGAAGTGCGCTCGATGGAGCTGTAATTGATGATCCGCCGCGTACCGTGATCGTTGGATGGTAAGATTTTCTTCCTTCCATCAAGAGCAGGTGAGTTTCGGAATGCTCGCGAAACGTGACGATAATTATTGGGAACCTTGAACTGACTGGTAAGCATTGTAGTCCAGCTGGTAAGCACCGTACTGTGGTTGATGGTTTTGCAAACACAAACACCACACGTTGATCAGTGTTTTGCAAGAGCCATAATTAAGTGCATTTAAAAGGTGTTCATGTGTTTTAAAGATTAAGCCAAACGGTTGCCGAACGTGTGCTGTTCTTTGCTGTCACTCCCACACATTGGACACATTCACGCAAAAATTAGTAAATGGGATAAGGGGTTCTGTGGTACGATGTTACGAGTTTCCTTTCTGTGACATGTGATTTCTCGTCCCACGTCTAAAAGCTTAGCTTATTACAAAAGAAACAAACAGAGTCTTGAAAGCGAAAAATCTTTTACATGTTTTCCCAAATATTGAGTAGTTAACTAACCCCTACAAAATATTTGTTTTCCATAATTGGTGTCGTAAAAAATATAACTATTGCCTGTCAGCATACAGGTAGACATTTTTCATTCCTAAATGTTGGTTATTCGTGAAAACTTAAGTATCGAAAAAGGTTAAACTATTTGTTTCTATATTTCTTCAACATGCTGTATATGTCCTCATTAAATATTCTATGTTGTCATGTGGATAAAAAGTGTTATCTATTTAACTAATGTTTAATCGTACTATTTTTTGTTTCTAATTTTAAACTGGTGCTAAAACTGTGGATTTTTGTTGAAAAAATAATTTCAGTTTAATGCAGAAATTTAAAATCATGAAAAAAAACTGTTAAACAACATGAAACATACCAAATTGTACATTGTCGTCGTGTTTATTTGAGATAAAAAAGAGATATGACTTATATGAGGATGAATAGAAACGTACCTAATATTGTTGCTTGTGGGTTTGATTAATGTACCATTGCTATAACCTTTAAGAACCACATTCTGCGAGGTTGTCAAACATGCACCAAATCCGCATTAACAACAGCGATCGCGAAATGACGTCTCATGTTCGCAAACAAAAGCCGATACATTTCATCAACCGCCGAAGCATCTTCTCAGTGCATAAAATGCGGATCGGTCGTCATTCGCGCACGATTGCCCAACATTTTGGCTACTACCGAAGGTTTTCCGCAGCACGGTCAGCAGCACGATCATGTTTCGTTTCGATTCATGCTGTGTACGGCGTTACGCCACGGATCAGACAGACTCTAGCAGACAGTCATGTGGAATTCTCCCGCCGTGTTAAACTAGACAGCGAGAGGGTGAGTAAGAAAAACAAAAATTCAAAACGCGACAGACCGTGCGCGACTTCAGTGGTTGGATGGCCTCCGCAGAATGTACTACCATCGTTCTATTGGCGAGCGAAGACGGATACCCAATCCTATCTGACCTCATCTTCCAACGCTAAAGATGACCACCGTGTGCGATTGGTACTGCCGTTGCTTTCGTGTCTCAGTCGAACGTGGCGCGCTGCAATTAATCACCCGGAATGAATTAATTGAAATTCAAATTTCCTCCGCAGCATGAAACGCCTGACCGGTGGCGCTCGGTTCAGCGGCGGATGTTAGCTGTGAGGAAAAATATGTTTTTGCCTACTTTTCACGCGACTACCGATGGGCGCTTGATCAGGTTTCCGCGAAAAGGTCTCGAATGTACCATGAAGCGTGCCTGGTTATGGTTGCTTTGGAAGGGTAGTGGACGCGTGTGTGTTACCAGCGGTATGTTACCTAATGCCGAAACACAGATTCTTCTCGGATCAACTACCACATTCTTCTGGACAAGCGCGGAAGCTAGAATGAGAATTGTGACTGTGTAAATGGAAAGAATACCATCCGCCGGCGCCCATTGAACCGTTCTTCTACAGAACAATGGTGTTTTTATGCTAATCTTAACCAGCAGACCAGTTTGCAAGGAGCGAGACGGTGGTGATTGCGGATGAGTTAATAATAGAATACTGCATAGGTGAGACCCGAAAATCTCACAAAAAGGTGGCCATAGGATTTTGCTTCCTTATTTGCTTCGAAAAGAATGTTTTGCTATGCTTGTTACAAGAACGAACAATTCACAGTTACTTTCAGATAAGATCGCTGATCAGTGAAATCCGATAACTTAGCAATGTTGCGCAGCTTCTGGCAACATTGTACAGCTGGAATTGTTGACAGTTCATTGTACCTTTAGCGTATTGTATTTGTTATCACAAATAATCGATCGAAGTACTTACATAATCTATGGGAGAATGCATAATTCTACAGATGGAAAAGAAATAACCTCTTACTCTTTGTATTGAGCACAATATACTAGGATTGGGAGTTGTAATGGAAATTAACAAAAATCTAAAAAACTAATATTCAATGTTGCTCAATTTTTATTTCAGCATACTCAAGGTTATCCTCACATGTTTTTCTTTGTTGCGCTGGATGTCGTATCTCAGCATTTCTTTTCCCTTTTATTTCCCCCATGCGTACAATTTTCACTCCGAAGGTCTAATCAGTCAACGGGGATAGAGCAGTAGTACAGTTATTTACAGATATGGAGTCTTCGGTCGTCATCATCATCGCGTTTCAGTGGAAAAAAAACCGGTTCATCACTCTCACCTGATCACGCTTGCACCCATGATAGGTCGCGACCAGCCGGCCCCATGCACCTCCATTAGATAGCGCTCCATAGGGTACTCCACATTCGACGCGACGGTATTTGGGTCACCTACCGCATGTGTTCGGTATGTGCGTATGTTGTGTTTTATATAAAATCGATTACGTCAAGACGGGTTCGTCGCTTGCACGGTTCGGGCTAAAGTCTTTCGATTCGGGTGATGTGCGTAATTTTACCCTTCGGAACGTGGTGGACATATTTAACATGAGCTATTTGGTGTGCATTAACCTAAAGCATACCCTGCTAAAGGTAAGATTTAGCAAACCGTATGGTAAACATTTTCTTCCCGCTATAAAACACGCTTCTTTGTGTCAGTCAAAGCATAACAACTGGTTTCACTTTTTCCGACGATATTGCGCCATCAGTAGCGATAATAGTGATATGCATGTGGAACCCTGAGGGCTACTTCAATGACGCCATGCAGCTTTGGATGCACTACTTCTCTAAAACCGATCCATAGAATGTGAACATGGAAGATGATGGCTGGTGCAATTAAATGTGTGATGAAAGTGTGATTACATATGCAGAAGCGCACTATGCTTAGATAACACTCCAATTTAGATCGTAACACATGTACTAAGCAGCCGATGGCGCGTGCCCATAGTTCTATTGTCCAAAACGGTATGCAAAGGTTTTGCAATTGATGCTTATATACCAAACTAGAAACATTCCGAGTTGATAAACTGACTGAGAGTTTAGGTGCATTTACAGGCTGATGGAAGTGGGGCACATAAATGCAATTAGGAGACATGGATCTTAATGGTTATATCTAATAAATCACTGTTCTATTTATATCTATTTTAGGTGGTTTCGAATATTTTGCTAATAATTTTTGTTTTTGCGTCATCGAGTGAAGGACGAAACCGCCTTCAAGCGAACTAAAGTTAAGATATTAACATAACTTTCGCACATCTCATAAATGTTTTATGTTTTTTTTTGTATCTGAATAACGGAGGTTTTTTTAAATTCGACATTGACATTTTGATCCAAACTGTCGTTTTTATGTGTGTTATTGATCACGTCTCTACAGTAAACGTTTGTGAAGCAACGTATTACAACAACGAATTCCACGATTAATTACATGATTTTTAATAAAATCTTATTTAAAATTACGTTAGATTGAATGAACTTTTAAATTTGAAAACTCAATTGAAATGATCAAATAAATGATTTACTAACACTTTGTTCGATATACCAATAGAGATGTCACATTTTTCTTATGTTTCCATTCAGTATTTACTTTAAAGATAAATATGCAAAATTCGTTCCTTTACCCGTTGTGTGTCTCAGCGTAAATGCGATTTAAATTAACTTAATCATCGACTTACAGCAATTAAAATGTCGCAAAATGGAGATATTATTTTGTGAAGCGTGCCAGCACATGACGACTATCACCGGATTGCGGGGGAAATGGTATAATAAAATTTGCATTCGCCAAAACATCCCCACACAAACATCTGAACCCGACCTACACAGTTGGATCAGGGTGAAAAGTGGTAGATTTGCACATTTTTCTCCCTTCTTTCTTCCAGGGGTCAACTTTCAACTTTGACTGGAACGAATCATCGGAAAGATCGCCGGGTGATGATGTGTTATGAAATATAATGACGAACGCATGTATACGCCGAGTTAAAAAAACAAGGGAAGGTCAGGCATTGATTGTGATGCATCCAAGTGATGTGAATATTCCTGATGATGGAATTATATCGCAGTGCCGTTTCTTTTCGTTCCAATTATCACGGTTGTCGTCGTCGTCGTCGTCACCATCGCTTTCAGCATCATCCTACAAAATCGTCCCCAACGGAACACTCTTCGTTGACGATTATATAAACAAATGCGAACAGCAGGAGCAGCAAGACGAAATAAAACATGCCACACCAAAAAGGTAAGCCTTCGGCCGGGATGCATAACGGGTGCGCGAGAAATCGCACCAACCGACCACCTTGCCATATGATTGGGGTCATCGAAGGCTTATGCTGAAGTCGTGTTTTTGTCGATGCTTGCTGTTTAGTGTGAGGTCGGTTTGGGTCATGACTTTCGCGAAGAAGGACTATATTTGAGCTGTTGTTTCATGGTTAATGGGGCAGCGATTACATGAAGCGTTGACACCATGAGGGATATCTGCTACTACTACTACAACTTAAAGCGAAGGATATGCTACTCGGGGGATGTGTTATACTATTTATCTTTACAAATATCCATTCGTGTTACCGTACAACATTTTCAATACCATATCAACTACAACTGTCTACCAAACACCGACAAAATAATCATTTGTTTCGACTTTCAAACATACAGTCCCATTTAGTGAGTGTAGTTACCACAGGCAAACCGATCGAAAAGAAGGCCAACCCAGCTGGATCGGCCGAAGGAGGACAAACATTATGCAACGTGTCAGGGTCCGCTAGTCCATGGGGAAGCACTAAATGCGCACGGTACGCAGACCAAAGGTACTAAGCTAAACCGGAGGCAAGCGATTCGAGCGTATTCTGTGCAAGCCTCGATGTAAATATGACTATAGACCCCGCTTGGGGGTGGGGAGGGAGGGTTTGAAGACCGAGCACTCACCTTTCTCTTTGAAGTTGAAATTGCCCGGTTTTTGCGTTGTCGCCATCGACACGCACAGCAACAAAACCACTAAACGTACCATGTTTATAAAATATATTTAAATATCTATTTGTTTCTCGATCACACTTTAGTCTTTTAGAATCACTTGCGAACTATAGTAAAATCTTAATGTGCAACAGAAAGGAGAATATTTGTGAAGAGAAGTTATTATCTCCTTTTTAGGCCTAATATTGGAAATAAAATATAGAAAAACACACACTTTATTTTAACACTTGCTTGAGTGAAGTTAGTTCGATAAATCATAAAAATTGTTTAAAATAACACTAAAAATCCGTAACTGTTGTCAGATCGATAGGACCTATCACGTTTATAACACTGTCGAAAAATATAGCGTTAATTTGTTTGGTTTTGAGTAATAATATAACTAATATTGAATTATACTGTTACTAGCTATGATACACGTACTCAATCTCTCATACTCTAACAACGGAAGTGGTGCGAAAATTAGAGCAAACTGGCAACTTTCGATTCTCGATTCGATGCGATGCTTTTCAAACAAAAAGATTCCTAGAAAATCAAAAACCATGAACACATCGGCACTAGTCAATTTAAATAAAAACAATTAAAACACTATTAACAGGTTCTTTGCTTTTACATCTGTCAAGATCAGTGAAAACGATTGAAGGATAATCGCAGCTCAAAGCCCTAACCTAAATTAAAAGTTACATGTCCTTGTGCTTAACGCCACGTGACAAAGCACCGGAAAACGGAACAACGAATTCAAATTATTACAAATCACCCCGATCACCAACGGATCTCGCACACTCCACAACAGCTTCTCGACGGCGCTAGCGAGCAACTATGACTACTACTGAGTACGAACGATCTCCACTCGGCGCAGATCGATCTGTCGATCGTTCGAGCCTCATGAAACGATCCCGCACCACTACCACAGACTTCGCGCACACACACAGACAAGCACTAGGCGGAGAGGATGACGACTATTGTATGTGGTGTGCACCGGTTTTCGGTGAAGCAACCCGCACCAGTCGCCTTAGGTTCGTTCCACCCACCGAGCGCCCCACCCGCTAAAGAGTGCATATGCTGGATGCTGTTTGCATCTTGCGACTTTTGCCTTCTGTCAAACCGTCCTCAAACGTTGCACAACGACACACCGGCATCACGTACGTCGCGTCGTCACCACAAAACTGCACCATACGATGGCAACGGTCAGGATGTTGGCTCGCAATAGACACATGCACACATATGAGAACGCGCACGAACCTCCTCCAAACTGGATCCAAAGCCGCCACGATGCTGCACTGAAGAAGGTCGAATCAAGACTGCTGGATAGCGACCGGTGATTTGAATCACTTTCGATTTTTCAACACACACTGTTCATATACATACGCGCATGAGATAAATGAGGCTTGGGAGGCTGCTGCATTCACACAGCGTGTTGATCGCGAAAGACGATCTGAAGGAAACTCCACGCGCACCCCGCCCGTTACACTCCTTGTTCAGCAGCTTCTCACCGATACGGAGGCTTGTTTTACCAGTTTTATAAGCTGTTGTTTCTTTTTTTATTTCGCCTCAACAACAGCAGTTTTACTTTCAACCATATTGTCATTTGGAAGTTAAAATACAAGTGCTGAAAGATCGGTGTAGATGTGAATAAAATTCAAACGCACACGAACACACATTTGGTAGCGGGAAACGGGATGTTGAAGTAACGAACTGGGAGACACCTACACGTGTGGCTGCTACTCGGAATCAGGTGGCATGCGTGTGAATTAATGTCGCTGGATCGTGCCGTTCAAGTTAGAGAACCGTTTGTAGTATGATTTGATAAATTGAGAATAAGAGTGTTATGGGAGTGTTTTAACTGTTAAAAAAGAGAAGTTGAACTTACAATAAAACTGATTTATTAGATTAAAATGAAAAGCAATGTTACATTAAAAATTTAAATGTAAATGAACAATGGAGGAAGGAGAACACGAAAAATAAAACGTAAAAAGGTTCAATCGATCTATCAGTTACTGGTATCAACTAAAACATATCTTAATTGGTAGAACCAATTACTGTAGCAAAATTAAGTTGGTTAAGTCGAAAATTTGGGGCTGTCCGGTGGTGTATGTGATATACGACGCCGCGTCCACACGGCAGGAGCGGGTTTCAAATCCCATCCGGACCGTCCCCCGTAGCAAGGACTGACTCTCTGTCTATGTGGTAAAAATAAGGCCCGTAAGCCAGAATTGGCCGGCATGACCTCAGAGGTCGGTACGCCAAGAAGAAAAAGTCGAAAACATAACGAAAAGGCAATTCACGGCTTTGGTCATGTGTTTCACATTACATACTATCAATATAATATACGCTGATCAGCAATACAACCTCTCTAAACTTTATTAATTTACAAGCAAAAGAAAAATAGGTATATGTAGGGTTGAAGAAAAAAACTTTTTAACTAAACCTACATATTTAAATGCTACGCACTGTACGCTTGAATTACCGCTATTTTTGCCGGTTGTCAAAATTCGACATTTCGAAACTTCAAACGGATCTTTCAACTGCTGGGTATGTACATGCGCGTGGGACACGTTCTCCGGATTAACCGGGGAATAACACAGTGCGTTTGTTTTGATAAAAAAAGTCTCGAAAGAACGACACCGTGCGACGCTCGACAAATTTCACTGGTTTCTCTAATTTAGTTATTTTTGCCTCTAATCCCCGGCTTTCACATAAACATCAGCTAAGGCCCGGCAGCAGTGCAGTGAAAACTGATTGTATTAAAGATTAACGGACCGGAAACAGTGAGATTTGCAGATATTTCGTAAGAATGTCCTCGTTCACCGAAACGGGGCTGGTGAAGAAACTGTTCGATCTCAACCAAAGTCAGCAAAGTATTCAAACCCTTTCACTGTGGCTGATTCATCACCGAAAGCATCACTCAATAATCGTTAAAACATGGTTGAAAGAGCTCCAGCGAGGTAAGTAAGCAAGGTAGTTGCGTTCATCTTCCGGATTGCTCAATCGCTCAATAATGTCTATCTTCTTTGCAGCACCTTCAGCGAAGAAGCTTACCTTCATGTACCTGGCGAACGATGTGATACAGAACAGCAAGAAGAAGGGACCCGAGTTTGGGCGCGAGTATGAGCACGTGTTGGTAAAGGCGTTCAAAAATGTGGCTCAGTCATCACCAGAACCGAAAACAATCAACAGCCTCAATAGAATTCTCGGCATCTGGGGCGATCGGGGTGTGTACGAGGAACCTAAAATTAAGGAATTCTCGACAGCACTAAACGGAACCGAAACCATCCCTAAGGTGGAGACGAATGGTAGTGAAAAAAAGCGGAAAGGGGATAGCATCACCAGTGAGGTTGATCAGCTAAAAAAGCCTCGCTCAGCCGCCGGAACGGAGAAGAAAGCGAAGAGTGAAGTGGTAGAGGTCAATGGAAAAGTAGAAACGCACATTACACTCAGTCCGCATCAGCCGGACGGAGATCCTCCTGAACCGGAGGATCTGATAAAGGTTATTTTGGAGCTGGAAAATTCAGCATCGAGTGATGCTGCAGTGCGCGAAAGAATAGCCAGCCTTAAACCAGAGGTATCCGAATTAGCTGCACTAGATAAGCTGGAAGACAAAGAAGCAGCTATGAAACTCGCCGCAGACGTGAGTTTATATACACCTTATCCCAATGCGGTAGAAAACCATTTGCCATATTATTACTTTCCACTTTCCAGGTAAACGATGCCATAAAGATTCTAAACGATTATAACGCGAGGTTGGCAATAGAAATGGATGACCGTAAGAAGCTGACTACCATGCTGAGGGATTTCTTGCGCGAGCAGCAGGAACTTCAACAACAAGTGGAAAACCGGCTAGTGGTTAGTTGGTTGTTATAAATGTTTCTCTGTATTGATTTTACTTAACGGTAATGTTTGGTTATTTTTAGGAATATCAGAACAAACTTTCGAAAATCAAAGAAGTACAAAAGGAGGTTCGAAACCATATGAACAATCTACCCGACTTGACCTCCCTCCCGGATGTGACCGGTGGTTTGGCACCATTACCTTCGGCCGGAGATTTGTTCAACGCACATCATCACTAGGACAGCGAATATTTGATGATCTGACTTGTAAACGGTGACAAAGTCCGAAATCTACTTTCGGGGAGCTTTATTCCGTAAGACATTTATGTTTTTACGAAGAATTTCTAAACTAGATGAACATGTGTAGNCCATTACCTTCGGCCGGAGATTTGTTCAACGCACATCATCACTAGGACAGCGAATATTTGATGATCTGACTTGTAAACGGTGACAAAGTCCGAAATCTACTTTCGGGGAGCTTTATTCCGTAAGACATTTATGTTTTTACGAAGAATTTCTAAACTAGATGAACATGTGTAGTCGAACAGTAACTATTGCTCCCGTGTGCGTTTGTATATCTACGTGTTTGCGCATGACAAACAGTGCTTTCGAATTTCCAAACAGGCTCCTACAAGCAATTTAGAACCTTCTTTCGGCAAGGACTCAGCGCAAAGTATTGAACATAAGAACAACAATCAAGAGACCAAATAATATGTAGTCGAATCCGAAGCTTAGTCCAGCTTAGGATTTAAACGCTGATAACCGTCATAGGAGAAACAGTTTGTTTTGTACAATTTGTTGCAATTTGTATCCTTAGTGCAGGATATGTTGTCCGGAAAATGTAGAAAGCAAATAAACGACTGTTTTAGTCAAAAGTTAAATATGTGTTGATAGAACAAATAGAAAGCATCGAGGAAGTTTCCAAAACATGCTCCTACTCTTTCACCCTAATATGAAGTAATTAATTTGTCATATCTTTTTAAATTCTGTACCAGCATGAGTGTCAAACACAAACAGCTCTGCGGGCTAAAGCAAAAAAAAGGTGGAATAATGTTTAACAATATTAGTTTTCTTGTTTGAAATGCCAGCACTACTGAAAGGTAGAGTGAATAATGTTGAATCATTTTTAAAAAATAGTTTTCATATTATGTTGTATTCGAACAAATTGGTCTGTGGACCGGGCCGCACTTTTAACGATCATGCTTTAGAAGAATGCCTTAATTTCTTTTGTTATTTGCTTGGTAATACAATTAAACAACTAACATGCGCCCAACCAAACCATTAATGAACTAAATCACTAACACATGCGCTATTAACGATAACAACCTGTTGCATGGCGACATGTCAATGCATTAGCGCGAACCCCAACCACGTGTTGCTGTTAAGAACCTCGGACAGTTTCCAAGGACGGCCGTTTCTAGGAGACCGAAGAAACAACAAACAAACAAACGCTGCTACGCTGCAAAATCGATAATATCACTTTCAAATGTGTTACTCGAGGGAAATGCTCGCTGTCTTTGGTTTGTAGGTGATTTCATTTTTGGAAAACAAGAAAATGCAGTTAAAATTCATGAAAACTATTGTCGAGGCACAGGTAAGATGGAAATGTTTCCGTATGTTTGCCACTTGTTCACCAGATCCTTATCCTTAGGATCATTTGTACCGCGTTGCTGGATTATGCTGGTCAGCCAATAATCAGAAGCTGGCAGTGGCCACGGCTGACCGTACCATCCTGCTGTTCGACGAAAATGGCGAACGCCGTGATAAATTTTCGACCAAAGCAGCCGATCCAAATGCAATGAAAAATTCCTACGTAATCCGGGGCATTACGTTCAGTCCGGATTCGAGTCGGCTTGCGGTAGCCCAAAGCGATAGCATCGTATATGTGTACAAGCTGGGCGAACAGTGGAATGAGAAGAAAGTGATTTGCAACAAATTTCCGCAGGGTTCGGCCGTTACGTGCATTTCATGGTTAGTTGGGGGGCTAATCGTGGCCGGACTGGAGGATGGCAAGGTTCGTTCACTGTACTGTAAAAACAACAAATCGAAAACACTTTACGGAACGGATAGTATGGTGGTGACTTTGGCGCAAAACACCAAAGGTACCGGTGTCCTATCCGGACATGAAGATGGATCAGTGGTGCGTTTTCTGTTGGTAGAAGAACCCGGTGAACCAACCGGAAGACTGCTACAACATCCGGTTGCACCGGTAGCACTGGCCTGGCCGCAAGGTGGCATCGTTGTAGCGGGCTGTGATAAGAAGATTTGCTTTTACGATCTACAGGGACGTCCAATGCGCACCTTTGACTACGGGCGGGATGAAGTGGAGCGAGAGTTTACCGTGGCCGCAGCCAGTCCGAACGGACAGGCAGTCGCCATTGGAAGTTTCGATCGTTTACGCATTTTTAGTTGGAGCCCGCGGCAAAATGCTTGGACAGAGTCCCTGTGCAAGACGATCCCTAATCTGTACACCGTAACGGCAGTCTGTTGGCGAAAGGATGGTTCCCGGCTTGCCGTTGGGTCGTTGTGTGGAGCCGTACTGGCATATGAATCGGTACTGAGACGCACCATCTGGCAGGATAAGTTTGAGCTTACGTTTGTAGCTCCGAGTCAGGTACTGTTGCGATCGCTGCACGAACCGATCACAACCATGTTGGTTGAATCACAGCTTGGGTTGGAAATTGACGACATAAGAATAATGGGCAAGGATTGCTATCTGGTCGGACGCACCGAAGACTCACTGATCTTGTGCGATCTTACGCGCTCCCTAACGAGCGAAATTCCTTGGATTGCCACTGGGCGTCACGAGCGGTTCTACTTCGAAAATCCAACGGTAGCACTGATATTCAACGCGGGCGAACTATCGCTCGTCGAGTACGGTGAACACTACATCCTTGGCTCAGTACGAACGGAATTCGTCAATCCACATTTAATCTCGGTACGCTTGAACGAACGTGGTAACACGCGTAACAACAAGAAGTTGGCCTACCTGCTCGACATGAAGACGTTGTGCGTGGTCGATCTAATGCTGCAATCGACGATCGCACAAATATCACACGATTCCAAGATCGATTGGTTGGAGCTAAGCGAAACAGGTCACAAGCTACTGTTCCGTGATCGCAAGATGCGTCTCGTGCTGGTTGACGTAGGCACCGGGCAGAAGCAAACCCTTCTGGCGAAGGTCGCGTTCGTGCAGTGGGTGCCCTCGAGTGATGTGGCCGTTGCACAAAGTGACACCAATCTGGCAATCTGGTACAACATTGATCTGCCCGAGCACGTCACGATGATGCCAGTACGGGGTGACGTGGTCGACGTGTTGCGTGAGGATGGCCGAACGGAGATTATTACACGAGAGGCTGCTTCGGAGCATGTGTACCCGTTGGACGAGGGACTGGTAGAGTTCGGCACCGCTGTCAACGATAGTGACTTCGGACGTGCCATATTCTACCTCGAGTCTCTCGGCGATCGTCCAGCGGCCAAAGCAATGTGGCACAATCTGGCCAATATTGCACTGGCTCAACAAAATCTTCGAGTTGCACAGCGCTGTTTTGCTGCACTGGGTAATGCGTCCAAAACCTTCTACATCGGAGAGATGATCAAGATCGCTGAAAGGTACGAAGAAACAACAGGACCCGGCATGACGTGCCCTGAGGTGCGCGCTATGATGGCACTTCTTGGTGGAGATTTAAGGTAAAGTTTGTACACTAAATGTAAGCGAAACAGGATGCTCAATAGTTTTGTTTTTATCTCAACAGAACGGCGGAACGTATTTACATCGAGCAAGGTGATATTGAAGCCGCCCTGGCCATGTACACCAAGTTGCGCCGTTGGGATGATGCTATAAAACTGGCCGAACGTCGTGGATATCATGGACTTCCTGAGTTGAAGGAAGCACAGATGGAGTTTTTGCTTTCCACCAGCCAAGAGGAGAAGGCTGGAGAAGTACTAGAGGAGCGCGGCGAAAAAGATAAAGCCATGACGCTATACATGAAGGCTAACAAACCGGTGAAAGCTGCTAAACTGGCATTGAAAACACCACATTTGCTATCAAATGAGAATTTAGTTACAAGAGTGTCGGCATCTTTAATTAAGGCGGGTAAGTTGAGACGGACGATGTGGAAATGCTTGATAGTTACAACTGAATTCCCTATCGATTACTTTAAGAACTTTTCGAGCTCGCCGCGGAACTTGCAAACCGTACCGGACAACAGCAAACCGCAATCACCCTCTATCGGAAAGGTGGTGCCTATGCAAGAGCGATTGAGCTTGCCCGTTACGTTACCCCGGATGATGTGACAAGCCTGGAAGAAGAATGGGGCGATTGGTTGGTGGGAAAGCGGCAACTGGATGCCTCGATAAGCCACTACATCGAAGCTGGCTGCACAGTTAAAGCACTAGAGGCAGCAGTTGGTGCAAAACAGTGGCGTAAAGCGGTCCAAATTGCCAAAGTCGTTGATGATCCAGAAGAAATTCAAAAATACGCCGTTGAACTGGCTGAACATCTGTGTCAGATAGGGGACGTGAAAACGGCCGAAGAACTGTTGGTACGGGCCGAACTTTATCGAGAAGCGGTACAGCTACTGAACAAACATGGACAATGGGAGAAAGCGTTCGACATTGCCGACCGATTCCTACCCGGTGCAGACGTACGTGAAATGTTTGTGGAGCTAGCGAAAGGACTGGAGCAAGAAGGAAAATATAGAGACGCGGAACGGGTCCTTCTCACGGTCAATGAGCCTGATTTGGCGATCAACATGTACAAAGAGTTGGAGCTATACGACTCGATGATTCGTCTGGTCGAGCGCTATCACAAAAGCCTGCTCGAACAAACGCATCTTAACTTGGGTCGTCAGCTAGAATCGAAGGGCCGGCTGAAGAATGCGGAGGTACATTTCCTGGCAGCGGGTGATTGGAAGGCGGCCGTCCATATGTACTGTACAGCTGGCAAATGGGAGGAAGCACACCGCGTAGCTAAACAAAAAGGTGGTCAGCCAGCTTCGGAGCAGGTTGCTTTTATGTGGGCAAAATCACTACCCATCGAAGGTGCCGCCCGATTACTCACCAAGATGAACCTGCTGGATAGCTGCATAGCGTATGCGTGCGAGGCGGGACAGTTCGATTTTGCCCTCGAGCTGTGTAAGGTGAGCGGCCGTTCGGCCGATGATGTGCATTTGAAAATTGCGATGGCATTGGAGGATGATGGTAAATTTACCGAGGCCGAAGCGGAATTTTTGCTGGCTAACAAACCACGTGAAGCCATCATGATGCATACACACGGTGGAGATTGGAAGTCGGCGATTCGTGTAGCGGAAAAATATCTTCCAGAAGCGGTACATGAGGTGTTACTTAGCCAAGCAAATAGTGCGCTCGAAAGTCGCAACTATCCCGAGTACGAGGCGCTAATGATTCGTGCCGATCGGCCAGATCTGATCCTGGAGCACTACAAGGAATACAACATGGTGGCGGATGCATTGCGTATTGCCAAGGAATATGTTCCAGGTGCGGTAGCAGAGTTGCAAAAATTGTACGCCCGGATGAACCGTGGCACCGGAGAATCAACGGACTCACGATATTTGTTACAGAAAGCATCAGAGCACGCTAGAAACGAAGAGTTTCGTCGGGCTACCGAATGTCTGCTGCAGATTAACGAGNNGCAAAAATTGTACGCCCGGATGAACCGTGGCACCGGAGAATCAACGGACTCACGATATTTGTTACAGAAAGCATCAGAGCACGCTAGAAACGAAGAGTTTCGTCGGGCTACCGAATGTCTGCTGCAGATTAATGAGGGAAATGCCGACGAGCCGACAGTAGCACGTGCATTGCTACGGGCCGCAGAGATATGTAACCAGTTCCTCGAAGGTTCGGAAGCGATGGAAATGGCCCGAGAGCTTGGTCCACGGTTGATCGAGATCAACCAAATAGGACCTGCGGCCCAACTGTATCTAGCCGCGGAGTTACCTCAGGAAGCGGTTGATGTGTTTATACGTACCGACAACTGGGCGAAGGCGCGACGCCTTGCAAAGGAAATAGACCCACAGCTGGTAGTGTACGTAGAAGCCCAGCAGAAAGCACGCCTGCGCAATCAAGGCAATGTGGAGCAGTTGGCGGACATCGATATGGTGGGAGCGCTGGATCTGCTAGCCGAACAGGGCCAGTGGATGCGATGTATCGAGAAGGCCAAACAGCACAGTGTGCCGGTGCTACAGAAGTACATGGCACAGTATGCGGCCCAACTCATTCGCGATGGAGACTGTGTGGCGGCACTGAACCTTTATCTCGAGCATGGCGTTCCACCGGTGAGCGCCAACTTTAACATCTACAATCGTATCGCGCTGGAGTGTTTTGCCCTGCGAGAACCTGATGCAGTCACCGTGTGGAAAAATGTCCGCACCTTTTTGCTCAATCTCGTTCAAGCGTTGCGTGGTTCGGATCAAGCCGATGCAGAAATTATTGATCGTTTCGAGCAGCTGCTAGTGATTGCGCACTATTACGCAACGAGGGCTGCATGCCGTCAGGCACCAGCGTTACAATCAATCGCGGTAAAGATTTCGGTTGCTCTGTTGCGCTACACGGATATCATTCCGTGTGACAAGGGATACTATGAGGCGGGTATGGATCTGCGCGGAATGGGCCGTGAATCGGAAGCGTTTGTAATTCTCAATCACTATCTGGACGTTTGTGAAGCAATTGAAGAGGGTTCGGGCAATTTGGTGGATCATTCCGACCTGTCCTCGACGGACTTTCCCAGCTCGGTGCCGATTCCTGCGGAACTACATTTGAAGAACGAGCTTCAGCTGCACGAGGAGATCCGCGAATGGGTGCTCGCCGTCAGCATGGATCAGAAGGTTGATCAAGCGTTACCTACGGACGATCGGAATCTGTACGAGGCCAGTCTGGGGTTATCGGATCAACCGTGTTTGGTGAGTGGATATCCGGTGATGGGACGCCAACCAGTTGTCTTTCAGCGCACACACCGGCTGGCCAATCGGGATGCTTGGAGTAAGCTGACGGTTGCTGCTCGGATGGCACCACAAACGGACATTCCCGGTGTGATCGATTTCATTGAAAAGTGGTGCGGTCCGGCCAACTTCTTGTCGGGCTAGAAAGTGCCATAAAAACCAATTCTTCTTAGTATATTCCTTGAAGGAGTGTTTTCATGCGTGCGTTTGGTAGTATGCTAACTATTTACAATTTTTCAAAAGTGATGAGTGATGATTTTATAGTTTTATCGTTACAATAGTGAGCTCTAGTGTTTTATTTTTCGCTATCTATTACTACTAGGTTGTGGATAACATATGCAATGCCTGAACGTGTGTTATCATTTTGTTGACTCCTTTTCTATTTTATGTGTTTAACAACAAATAAAATTTAACTTTATTAACAATAACGGCACATAGCTACGATACGTTCTTGCACTTCAGCGACTCGTAGATCGTTAATCAGGCGCGAACCTTGCTAATCAGGCGCGTGGAAATCAGGAGCACCATAGGATGGATCCTAACAGCTACATTAGAAGATTTGCATGAAGTAAGGAGCAATATTATTGCCTTTTTTACTCCAATGAGTGAGCAGGTGGTACACGTGGTAGCTGCATAGGTATCGCACGACAGGACCGTGTATCGAATCTTATCCAAACCGTAGGCCCGTACGCAGGTCTGTCTATTCTGCTTCGAGTAATTATAGTCAAGAAAAGCTAGAAATGGCTAGAGATGATGTTGTAGTAACACAAAAGAAGACGTCAAAAGGATGTAGTAAAACAGTAAGAAAGATAATAATAAATCATATATTGCCTAACTGTGTTGAAACAAATTGCCGATAAATTAATTAATAACTTCGAAATAGAAAGTAGCGGGGTCCTATGTAATTGGTGAAATGGTATAAATTTACAATAATTTCCTTCCAATTTCCATCATCACTACAGGGTTAATGTGTGAGTTTACCCCAGCTAGCCGCGAGCTATCTTATCTTCAATATTTCCCTATCGTACTGTGGATAACAGCATCCGCCGAATGCCACCGTTTGTATTTTTTGTGTTTGTACCGAAGCTTTTGTTCTACTCCTTGTAACGATGCCCAGCGACGAGCAGGTGCGTTATTTCCCAATGTCTCGCGTACCTTTCCCTTCCCGAATGATTCACAAAACAAATACAAAACACCCCGACAGTCCCAGATGGGCTGAAACTCCTACTCCCCCACCGCCCTACCCTTTTTCCCTTCCCTAAGAAATACGGCAGGATACGGCTTGATATCAACGGATACTGTCAGGCGGATGTTGCAAGGAAGGTAAAAGAATTGTGCGAGAACGTTCTCTACCAAAGCCTGAGAGCCATGGCAACAATATCAACAATAGAAATTCTGTTTGAATAAAAAAGACGAATGGCAAAACATCGTCATACGAAGTGAGTGCGATGTCCGGACAGGATGCGCGCATGGCACCTGTTGCGAGCGACGGAAACCTGTTACGGATAAACTTTTCCTTTCGCTGATAAAGAGTTGAGGTTCGCTCTCCGAACACCGAGCAGCAGAGAGATCATGGATTTGTTCACAGCGAGAGTGATGAAGTTGTTTTATGACTCAAATATCTAGAAAAGGATGCTGGATGATTTTTTGCGAAGAAAACTAAGGACAATTGTAAATAAACAACAACAAGAATGCCACTCTAAGGATCATACAAGTTCTTTCGAATAATTATTAAAGGTGGTGAAATTGCTATTATGAACATATTATTTATTAAAATCGTTTTCGACGCTGATTTTATGATACATAAATTTAAATCCCAATGCGTTGAGATAATTCGCCATTTATTGGAGTCAATGATCACAACAAAAACTAGATGACAATTTTATAGAAAAATATGTTATTATAAACCTATTTCTGGTGCAGAAACGCGCTTTTTTCTTTATTTATTTTTGTTTTCATCATTGCATGTTGAACCCACCACACTGGTAACAAGTGGTTTATCAAAACAAAATACTTAGAACATCTCACTCAGCAAACCGTGTTTGAGAACACCCGAGAGCCACTGAGAGCCTACATCTAGGCGTACGGGGATGCTGCCATCTCTCGCAGCTTCCTCGTGTTATCAGGATGCTACTCTCTCCGCTCTTGAACAATACCTAAATCCGACACCTGAAAAGCCTCGCTAGAGCTAAAGTTATCAGTTGTCTTTGCCGTAGCTCAGTTATCAATCTCGGACGGTCGCGAGCGGTTCCCAAGTGTATCGGAAAACGTTGTCCATCCGTTTCGGCACACTATCAAACTTTCATAAGTAATAGTTTACACACTAGAGTTGTGTGATGGTGTACGATCTGAAAATGTAAAAACAAATCATTGCTATCAATCCAATATGCGGAAACACGCTATACAATTCGTTTTTGCGTTAATTTATGATTCCGAATAAGTGCAAATTTGTTTCCAGCAGCCCACATCAACAATCCCCGGGGGTGATTTATCGCTATTAATAGGTGTAATGCTTCGAGCTTTCCATTCCCTAATCACTCAGCATGAAGCATGATGCAAATGGAATAAGAATAATGGTTTCAACAACACAATCTTTTCTTTGTGTGCTATATACATATATGTGTGTGTATATGAATATGTATAGGTGATGTGTAAACGTTTTATAGTGAAATAATAATTTACTTCATACGAATTTTGAGTAGCTTTGGTTTAGTTTCGGGTATGAGAAATATTAAGATAACAAAGTGCAAATAATAAGTGTGAATTCGAATGTGTTAAATGCTCCCTTTTTTCACCAAATGAAAATATTTAATTGCAAATAAAAAATGCATACTTACTTACGTCTTTAAGCAAGATCGCACCTCAAATTGTGCAGCGCTGCTTTAATAAAGCTATTCCAGTTTATAGTGCAAATAGAAAGCAATCCAAAGCTAACAGAAGAGGATTAAATTTATCCCTTTTCGGAGTGATCATTGAAAATGTGTTTTAGCTTATTAAAAAGAAGTCAATAATGTTTGTGAATGTTTGTGTGTTTTTTCATTAGGTTATAGAAAAACATAAGTGCAGTGCATAGTAGCTATTCGGTGTAATTTATTTTATTATGAGTACAATAAACGTGAAGTGAAATAATGTAAGCATTAAGAGAATGGGTTAAGTTAAGTGATTGCGAAGCATAATTAAAAGCGTATGAACGCGTAATATAGTGCAACGTAGTGAAAGTTAATAGGGAAAATTGACTGCACCTTACCGAAAAGGTAAGTCTGAATATCCTGTTTCCCCCCATTTCTCCACATGATTTGCATCGGTTTTAATTACAACGAACTAACTTTTAAGTTCATACATCAAACGTCAGAGCAAAACCACTCAAACCGCAAACATCGTGGCGCTATTTTTTATCTCGTAGTTTACATTTCGCGTTTACACAAACACGTTGCCTTTCCTGAAGGAGGCAAAAAAATCTATATTTAAGACATTTCCAGCATCCATCATTACGGTTCCCGGGGTTCATTATGTCGCGCATTTTGCGCTCAAATAATTTCACCAGACACAGTTGAGTTCAACAGAAAATGTTAACTTTGTTCAGGTGGGTGCAATTTCGAGCGAAAAAGGAAAATGAAGAGAGGAAATATACGAAACCAAAACGACACGCGCTATACGCATACACACAGAAATGGTGTAGACAACGGTGAACAACGCTGAGGAAAGGCGAGGGAAAGGAAAGATGAAAAATCCGTTACAGACCAAACCGACCGCCCCGGGGGCCACGCTCTTCATCAGCATGGTCTGAGGAGTTTCTGGCTGGCAACGGGAGCAAACCGTACGGCTACAGCATCCCTGAAAGTGACACCTGACTGTACTCTGAGCCTGTGTCGAGTACTGGTGAAAGTGGGTTATATTTTCTGTTGTTCTTTTTTTCTGCAACCTTTTTTTTCTCAACGTCAGTATTTTTTTCCCTATTATTACAATTTCTGTCCCATAGGAGTATACAGCAATGACAAACCTGGGAAAGGACGGTGCGCTTTTTTGTGTATGATTAAACAGAAAGTTTCAGTTTGTTCTGTGCTTCACAATTGTTAAACAAGTTATTATGAAGTTGATCCATTCGAGAATTAAACATAAAACAAATATGTGTTCTACCAACGTCTTACACCGAGATTAAAGCGAAAAGGTGTAATATTTATTCTATTTCCTTCCCGTTCTGTTACCGTACTAACTCAATTACCGTTTATCTGCCAATTTCATTTTATGACCTTTCAACGTCGAAACGTTGTAACCATAAAATGTGGGTGAGGTTAGATGCACCCTACTACCGCTTAAAAGAAGATCACTGATCAAATCAATGTCCCTTCCCTGGGGGTGTAAAAGTGAAACTCCTTCACACACACACACACACACACACACACACACACACACACACAAACACGATATCATCCGACTAATTGAACGGTCGACCGAACAGCACACGGTTAGAGCCTGTAGCCGGTGTGGCCAAATGCTTTACGACAATCGTCGTGTATAAACCATTCAATCCTCGGGAGATTGTCACCGAGCCCACCCCGGTATGTTTCCACCATTTTATCTTCAAGAGATGACCTTTTCTGCGATTGCGGTGACGTTCTGTGATTTCCTCTTGTTTGTCTCTCTCCCCGGGAGAGGTCGTAGGGTAACGTATCTAGCATTTGATTTGGTTTATAGGACAGTAGCCAAACGCCAAACATTCATGATTGTTAGTTGCACGAAGGTACGAACCGTCACGTGGTGTTCCTGTTTTCGAGAGCAGTTCGTCCTCGGAGCGGTTGCTTTTTTTAAGGCTTACTGGAATTTTGCTACTGGGGAGAGTAATTTATTTTCATTTTCATCGTATTGCATTAAATTATGTTTTTTACTGCAATCCAGTTGGAGAAGACCATGCCGCTAAATTCGACGTTGGGATAATTTCAGTACATTAATTTTTTATGATTACCTTTAAGCTTAATATTCTTTCTCAAAATGTAGATAAATTTCAGAAATAAAAACCAAAAAAACACTCTACAATACTAGGATGCAACTCACAATAGTTGGAAGACATACCGATTAGTAAACGTGTAACTTCCCAAAAATTCCAGAAAAAAATTAAATAATAAATATGCTTTAAAGAAAAAAACAGATTGCGATCTATGTTTGTATTCTTAGAATTTTCATTTAAAAATTTGCATAAAATTTTGTCTTTTTATTAGATTTAAATGAGTACATATTATTTGAATGTAGATGAATGGAGAAGTAAGCTGCTTGTTTTTTTTATTCGTTTGGCGAAAATTGACCACATGCTACTATTGATTTGGAATAAATATGAATTTAAATTTAATTCAGAATTCTGAATGGACTGTGCTCTTGAAAGTAAATCCATATATATCGTTTCCTTTTCCTCTTGTATTATCAAGCCATGTATTCCGGGTAAGCTAGTATAAACAATTATCAGCTCCTAGGTTATATACAGTTCCATTTAAATTACTTCCGTTTGCCATGGTTAAACAAAAGTTTTACATTTCAAATTTATCTGTAACATCAACCATCACCTTTTTCACACCCGAATTGTGGTGTACTGTTTTATCCAAAAATTCATGAAATCCAGCATCACACTGCGTGGAAAGCGTGCGATGTAAACGGTACGGCCGGGAACCCCCATCCTAACGCCTTGCCGTTTGAGTTTTCTCCCAAACCATTGTGCTCATTATCGCCCCATTATCTCTATTGCTCCATTAGCGTACGCTCCGTGGGGCTAATTTTCACCTTTCGACTTTACCATCTAATCCACGCTGCAAAACTTCCAACCCAGTGGGACACCCAGCACCCAGGCATGAGTTGGGCAGGCACGACCACATTTAGTTGCAATTAATATTTTATACCTTCATGCTAAGCTGTCTACGGGAGTGTCCCGTGTTCCATCGGTACCGAGAACATCTTTGCAACTTTAAAAACTGTTATAGTTTAATTAATTCCACCCAGAGTCCCGTATCAAATGGCAGTGATTCAACCGATTTATTGTGGGTTTTGTGAGATTTAATATTCTGCCAGGATAAAGCAGGGAGGTGAATTGAATCGTATTGTAATAAAAAGCTTACCACACCAAACGCAATATGCCATTTCGTGAGACCACCGATGAAATCGGAATCTATCGGC
>CM028106.1:47742137-47753756 GCA_016170015.1 Anopheles longipalpis
CTCACATATAGCAGGGGGCCGCTCCATTCGTATTCCAAAGTTCCATTTGCAAAATCTTATTTCGTCAATAATATCCATTTAACATTTAAATTCTACTCAGCAGTAATTTCGTTGCGCACGTTCCAAATAAACTACTTTTCCATCATACGATACGCCTTCATCTGTAAGGTTACACACCTTTTCGATGATTAATGCCATCGAGGGTATAGAATGTAGAAAGAACGGTTCACAATCACCGAGCCAAGTTTTCCGTCTTAACAATTTCTCAATGCAAAACGGTACGACAGCCAGCGCGAACCGGCAAGAAATATTCATGTTTAATGAAGTGATGACTGCACGAACAGGCTGTGTGTCTTGGGTCCGATTCGGGGTGCCATCACCACCATGGAAGGCATCGCATTGATGAGGTTTACATGAAGAAGGATCACACGCTTTGCATCCTTTTGGCGAACCAACGCCGGTGGTGCGAAATTTCTCTTGATGGTTTTATCAAAGGAAAACATATATTTTCGGTGTTGATGATGATTCTGTTTGGACAGCCGAATATATAGCTAGTCATCGTTTGTTACTCTGCACCCAAGATAGAACCGTTCTGCCAAAAACATGCATTATGCTACCGTACGCAGTGCGGAAGAAGGAGCACAGTTTGTATGATTAAATTTATGGTTATGTATATTTTATTGGATGAGACTATTTTAAAGCTACCAGCGTACAATGCTGCTGAGTTTAAAATGTTTTAAATCGGGTAATATGTATGTACATCCCATTTTATAACATTGTTGTAACGGTTCCTAAGAATTCACTAAAAATTCGTTTTTACGATTTGGCTTATATTTTTGTGGCCTTTTTTAGACAAATTTTTGTATTAATTTTATTTTAGTTTAAACTAACTAATTCCACAAATCATTTGAAAGGTAAAGAACGAAATACTGTTTCAGTTATAAATCTAATTTATTTTAAATAATTTCATACCTTTTTCACGCACATTATGCTTATCATTTAACAAATCGTCGTTCGTGTGAAAACAATTAATAATCATCACCAATTAAAGGCTATATTTGCACATGTGCCCAACATCCAGTCGGTCCATTTTTTAGCATTCCCTTTACTTCCCTTCTAATTCCATCGAATCATCGTTAAAAGCTTTATCAGACAAACGCTCCGTCTGATCCACTTCAGTTTGGCTGCAAACATATTTTGCACACACACACAAACAACACAGACAACAAGGAGCTTCCTCTTCCCCTTTGCGTGTGTTATTTCAAGTTTTGGCCCCAAACAAGATAACGATACCAAGCAAATCCAAACCGAATGCCAGCAGGCATTCTCACACCATTTAGGATGAGATGAAAATTCCACTTCACGATCCTTTTCACCACGGGGTACCTTCTCCAAAAATGGTAAGAGGAAAAAAAATTGAAAGCGTGTTTTTCGTTTGCTCAAAAAAAAGCATGAAGCGCATGGTATTGAATGGAAAATAATATGTTTGAATTGAACGTATCCGTCTTTTGCATTCGAGCCGGTGCTATCTTATTTATCAGGATTATGAAAAGCAAAGAGAGGAAGAGAGAAAGTTAGACAGATACATGTGATATCGTACACTGTTTAACATATTTTCATTTTTTTTATCAAGCTCTATTTACGGTCAAGTATGAGCAGAAAAAAAGTCCTAGTGTGACAAACGTATGCAAATTGGTTCCACTTGTCATCTGTATCTGTCAATCTACGAAGGGTAAACTTCCGTGGGAATGGAAACTGTGAACGATCGACAGTGCCATCTTTGGGATGTGTTAAATTCATCGACAAGGGAAAAATTATGCTCTATTGTTGCCAAAAATTTGCAGTTTAGTGTAGCACGCTTGTACTTATTTTCCAATTTCTAATCAAGAAAATGTCAAGCTTTATTCCTATGAGATATGTTTTGATATTCTCTAAATATATGAATTAAAACACACGTTCTATGAAACAATTATTGGTAAACAAAAATGGTTTCTAGATAATTTTCGGCCACCCTTTTGATTATTGTTATAAATGTATAGTTATGTCCAGTCGTCGCAACACAGTACAATCATACGTGCGATCCTTTACTGGTGTGCGTTCAGATCGGTATCAGCATCCGAACGACCAACAAGGATTGTTAATAAAAGCTGTATATACTTAACCGTATATTCAAAAATTAATTTTTGAGTTATGAGAGATTATGTTATGCATTTTTTAAAAAAAAGTTAAAATATTCATTTGTTGCCATCACAATGACCACCATCCAATCACATGAAATAAAATATCGCATAATTAAATTGTTACCCTTCCGTAGCAATTAAATAAATCCCTTCCGTAGCACAACATAAAACATAGTACAAACATAGATAAATGAAAGCTTATCAAGCATTGAAACTTTTGACATTGAATTCCATAAGCTGTTCCCTGTTCAGTACAAACATCATGTCAGTCATGTGTTCACTGACGCGCCAACCCAATGCTTATCTAAATGATACATGCATCTAGTCCGCAAGTAAACCCATCAAGCGAAAAAACATGTTTGATGTTCACTCGTTACACATTCGCTTGTCTGGTTAGGTTTACTAATTGTGCGTTCTTTTTACATCTCGGTGATTTTGTTGTCACAAGTAACAAGTAACATTTTTCCGTCCTACTGGCCCCATGCAACACGCTGGGATGGATTTAAATGGTTTTACTTCTTTTGCTACAAGCCTTTTTTTTTGTTTCGTTCTTGCGAAACTTCTCGAATGGCTGTTTTCGGGCGAAAAAGATATGGCCATGACCTCGAACAAAACTCCACAAAAACAAATCCCAACCTTTAAAGAAACCTGATAGGATATGGAGGACGGGAAAAGAACGAATATAAAATTTCGACTGACAAATGGAAAAGATGTGTCAGACATTTAAACGCAAGTGAATTGTTAATGCGCAAACTGTAGCAAACGCGAGTGTTGCGAGTTCCGTATAAGCTCTTCATGCTTTTCATGCTAGAAAGGGCAAGTGAAAGTATAGCTAGAAGATACATTTAAAATTAGAACAACAGTCATCCATGTAGCGCGAAATATTTCTTTTAAAATCGCTCTTTGTTTCCTTATGCTACTTTTTACAGGTTTCATCGTGGTGGCCTCGTGTGTCATGACCTTCGAGGCACGAGACTCAGCGGCAAAGGTAGTCCCGGCACGGTTCAAGCTGAATGCCCAAGGATCCGCCCGCAATCCTAGTCGTAACAATAATTCTCGTCGTTCCACAGGTGAGTCGATATAGCAGGTGCACCGATTGCTTAATTTGCTGCTGTCGAAAAATCGCGAAATGTATCATTTTAAGTAGGGTGAGATTATGACGAAGGCACAATATCCTCATCATCTTGAGATGGGTTCAAGAGAAACAAATCAAACGTCATTGCAAAAGGTTCACCTTTTCGTGAGCAGGTGTCTTTCTTTGATAGAGCCGTTCTTATCTATTTGCACATAAACACTGAAGCGAGAATATCCTTAGGGAGCAATGTGTAGATGTTCTTATGCAAAGTATTTGTTTTCTCGCATTAGCACAGCGATCAGTTTGATATATGTATGTTTTTATTGCTAATTGACACATTTTGGACGCCTATTTTGTATGTTCTATGAATACTAGTTTCCATTTCGATAAAATAAATCTACTGTTTTTAGTAGTTATTACTCCTTAATACTACTATTTCTTCAATTTATGTTCACTATGTTTTGTTTATAATTACATTGTTTTTAATTTATGTTTGTTTTGTCAAAAGTGATAACAAATATCCATAGTTGGGAAAGGAAATTGCCTTCGAATGGAGACGCCTAGTACTTGCAGTAAAAGGAATACTCTGAATATTTTGAATGATCAATTATTTATAACGCAACGCAAAAATTGATAGTTTTTGGCTATCTTTGATAATATTTACCAGTAGATGGATAGTATGCTCTGTGTATGGGAGTGCGAACCGAACGGAATTTGGCATCACACCCATCGTGTAAAGATCCACCATCTACGAGCCAAAACATATGTTAACCTATCATTCCTTAGAGAATGATCTAATCATTCCTTAGAGAATCATTCCTCAGATAATCAGTCAGATTAGATCATTCCTTAGAGAATAAATGATGAGTATCTCATCATTCTCATCATTTTAATTAATATTTTGAAAATCGACTCATGATTTCAATGATTCCTCACTGAAAATTTATATGGACAGCACTAATGCTGTGCACCAATGAGTTTCTATATTGGATTTTGTTTAGAATTAATTTAAGATAGATTAAATAATATTAAATATAAAATATTTTTTTATGAAACATGATTTTTCCTCAAACAAGTACTTACTAAATCTTTTGAAAAAAAAAAAAATATAATGGTCATTTATGATCACTCGAAATCACGCACAACTGTTAGTTTTTGCTAAAAGTTGGAAGTGATTCTTGATTTTCGCTTACCGTTAAGCTAAAAAAACTTCTCGAAGAACAAGGACCCATCATATGTCATATTCGGTCCATATGTGACAGTCAATAGACGGTACCCTTTTTTAACTTTTATTAATCGGCAATTCCCCAACATGTTATCCATACAAACATATCAAAGCGGCAAATGTGTTTTCCATATACGATCCACAATATCGTTGATAGGAATACCATTGAAGAAATAACCTCAAGCTCACGGTTATTGTAAGTGTTGGTAAACTGATTCATAATATGAAAACCGGTGAGCACATGANAGTTACGTATCCACGGTACGACACGGTACACCGCCACGTCTAGACGGCGTGTCAGCGTCTAACGCAGCCGCAACCCGATCCAGCGCATGGCCACGCGCACCTGGTCTGCGTCAGCAGAACCGACGCGCCCGAACCAATTCCGACGCGTTAAGCGAATTCCGTACGTTAGTCTTGAGAGAGAGCTCCGCGAGAATAAACGTTTTTGAAAAACTTAAAACCCTCGCGTACATAATTGGCGCAGCCGAAGGGCGTGTTTTGGAGTGAAAGGTTTCATGTGTAAACAGTGGCAATAACCTATTATAAAAGGTTACAAAAGTGGTTCCCGCTTCAGGCATCCGCGATATTGAGGAATATTCCATCGCGAGATTTGTGGACCCCCCCGCTTGACACCTGTACCGGGATTTCCCGTGCATCCAAAACCGAACTCCGCCCCACACGACACAAAGGAATAGGCACGAGCTGAGGACAACCAACGGAGGAACATAAAGGGTAAGAGATTTATTTTTTATACTCTTAAAAACCCTATCGTGACGAGTGTTACACTTCGTCACATCCTCTTGCGCACTACCAGATAGACGCATAGTGTGATCCCAGCAGTGTTAATCCAAAGCCTGCGTACTACCAGATAGGCGCAGCAGCTAATCGTTTGCAACAATTTTCGTAGCAAACTTTTGAACGCACTACCAGATAGGCGTAGAAAACCAGATTTTTTTTCGGATTAGTGAAAAGTTTCTTATGCCAAAAGTGAAAAAAGCATTGAGAAGAGCAAGAAAACTTCTCAGCGGAAAAAGGTACGAAGCAGTCTGTTCAAGTTCAGAAGACGATTCAGATTCAACTGAATCAAACGACTACATTTCGCCACAAAAACCAACAGTAAAAATGGAAGAACAAAGAGACGCGTTACAGCAACTTTTCGCTCAGTTGCAAACGTTATCTTCTACGGTAAACTCGTTGGTAGTTAAACAAAACGAATTAGAGGGAAGAAGGGAAAATCTACCATCCACTTCCAGAGAAAACACGAACACTGCAACCGTGCTAGGAACTTTTCAAGGCGATCCATTTAGGATCCCTGACCCCATTAAATCTCTACCAACATTTAATGGAAATAAAAAACAACTTCATAGTTGGTTAAACACTGCCGAAAAAACCTTGAAAATTTTTGAAAATATCTGCTCTCCAGAGATGTTTTCAATTTATCTAACGGCAGTCACAAACAAAATCGAGGGACCAGCAAAAGACATTCTCTGCACCAATGGTAACCCAGAAACATTCGAAGATGTGAAGAATCTTCTTATAGATGCGCTAGGAGATAAACAGGAATTATCTACCTATAATTGTCAGCTTTGGCACAACAAAATGGAAGGAAATATTCTAAAACACTTCCAGAAAACCAAACAAATTGTTCAAAGCATAAAAAATATTGCTAAACAGAATCCGAAATATAATGGTAGTTGGGACGCAATAAATGATTTTATTGACGAGTACAGTCTCGCAGCCTACATAAGCGGCCTACAGAAACCGTATTTCGGCTATGCGCAAGCCGCATGCCCGAAAAATATTGATGAAGCTCATGCATTTTTATGCAAATTTTCATCACATGAGACGTCTAGAAATATTAGCCATAATAGTATGGACAAGAAAGAGTTTACCTCTAATATCTCAAAAGACAGAAGCATTGCAAAACAACAGTTTTCGAACCCGCGATTTGGCCAGGTTCCTAAAAGGGTAGAGGACAGGAAATTCGAAAAACCTTGTAGTACTCAACAGAAGGTTAACAAATTCCAAGACGAACCAATGGAGGTCGACTCATCCAGACGCAGTCGTCTGACGGTGAACAACCAAGAAATAGAAAACGAAACGGAAAATGAAAATTTTTGCTTTTCCGAGGAAGAAGAGACGGATACGTGAAACATGATTTCTTGCCATATTTAAGCATAACTAGTAAACGACACGGCAAGTTAAAAATCCTTATCGATTCAGGAGCAAACAAAAATTTGCTTAAACCTGGTATAATGAAAAATGTCGTACCACTTGAAAATACTATGGTACGGAACGACAAAGGAAAAATTAATATTCTTTCCAAAGGGAAACTACAACTTCTAGGAACAAAATTTCCAGCAATGACATTTTACGAATATGACTTTAATCCAGCATTTGACGGATTAATAGGGTCGGAAACATTTTCTATGTTAAATGGAGATCTACTCTACAGCGAAAATGCTGTTAAATTTGACAACAAGAAAATTAAATTCCATAAACATTTTTCACAGAAAAATAACAGCGATATAAACTCATTCAATTTAGCGGAAATAGATGAACTTATCCGCACGGATCATCTATCTCTTCATGAAAAAGATTGCCTCCTCAAAACATTATGCAAAAATTCAGAGGTAATTCCTGAGAAAGATGGGAAATTAACGGCAACATCAAATATAAGCCACAAAATTATTTCCTCTCACAACAGACCGATTTACACAAAAACATACAGGTATCCTCATGTTTACAAGGAAATCGTTAGGGAACACATACAAGACATGTTAAAAAATGGAATCATTACGCACTCGGAATCACCATGGAATGCCCCAATCTGGGTTGTCCCTAAAAAGGCAGATGCCTCAGGCAAGAAAAAATTTCGAATGGTCGTCGACTATCGTAAACTAAATGAAGTAACAGTTGATGACAAATTTCCCATTCCCCAAATTGATGAAATATTAGATAATCTAGGCAAATCAAATTATTTTACAACTCTTGATTTGAAATCTGGATTTCATCAAATCCCAATGCACATTGATTCTAGACAAAAAACAGCGTTCAGCACAGACACAGGACACTTTGAATTTTTAAAAATGCCATTTGGGTTAAAGAATGCCCCAGCAACGTTCCAAAGATCTATGAATGCAACACTTGGTAGTCACATCGGGAAAATTTGTTACGTCTATTTAGACGATGTTATAGTATTTGGCAACACTCTTCAAGATCATCTAATAAATCTCGAAACAGTGTTAACAAAATTAGCAGCGAGCAATTTCAAAATACAGCTCGACAAGTGCGAGTTTTTGAAAAAACAGTGTGAATTTTTAGGTCACATTGTTACCCCTTCCGGTGTTAAACCTAATCCTGAAAAGATTAAAGAAATTCAAACATGGAAATTACCAAGAACAGATAAAGAAATTAAACAATTTTTGGGACTTTTAGGATATTATAGGAAATTTATACGTGACTACGCAAAATTGACCAAGCCAATGACTAAGTATCTCAAAAAAGACATAAAAATCAATTTAAAAGATCAAGAATATGAAAATGCCTTTGAAAAATGTAAAACAATTCTTACATCGGATACAATACTTGCGTATCCAGACTTTAACAAACCGTTTTTGCTGACCACAGATGCATCCAATTACGCCCTTGGTGCAGTTTTATCGCAATTAGACGATAGAAAAGATCGACCAATCGCTTTCGCATCGCGAACCCTCAATAAACACGAAGAAAATTACTCTACAACAGAAAAAGAAGCCCTAGCAATTGTTTGGTCTATAAATAAATTTAAACCTTACTTATTTGGAAATAAATTTACATTGATCACAGACCACAAACCATTAGTCTTCTTAAAAAACTCAAATAAAAATACAAAATTAATTAGGTGGCGTTTAGAATTAGAAAACTACGACTACACGGTCCAATATCGCACTGGAAAAACAAACGTTGTCGCTGACGCTCTGAGCCGGAAAATTGAGATAAATAACAGCCAAACTAGCTCATCTAATCTTTCTACTGTTCATTCCGCACGAAGCTCAAACGAACATTACATTCATTTTACAGAAAGACCAGTGAACAATTATCGCAATCAAATAATTTTTAAAAATGATGGTTCGAATTCAATTACAACAGAAAACATTTTTGAAAAATATAAGAGGACAACAATTTCTTGCAACGATTACACAGAAGAAAAAATAGTGAACTTTTTAAAAACATTTTGGTGTGGAAAACAAACAGCTATACTAGCCCCCGAAAACTTGTTAAATTTGATTCAAACAGCTTATCGCAATCATTTTTCCCAATCTTCAGCACATCTTGTAATAACACAAAACATAGTAGAGGACATTCAATCTGAAGAAAGACAGGACAATATCGTAAGGCAAGAACACGATAGAGCCCATCGTGGAATTCAGGAGGTCGAACAACAAATCAAAAGATCATTTTTCTTTCCAAATATTGTGAAAAAAATACGTAAATACAATAATTCTTGTCAAATATGCCTACAACACAAATACGAAAGGAAACCGTACAACATAAAAATAACTCCAAGACCAATAGAAACTGCACCATTTCATAGAATCCACATTGACATTTTTGGAATAGATAAAAATAACTATCTAACAATAATTTGTGCATTTTCCAAACACTTGCAGGCAATTAAAATTGACACAAGAAACACCATTGACATTCAAAATGCGTTAAGCCAGTACTTCTCTACCTTTTGCAAACCAAAATTAATTGTTTGTGATCATGAAAATTCATTTAGAAGCATTCAACTACAAGACTTCCTAAATAATTTAGGAATAAGAATCGAATTTGCTTCTTCATCCGAATCAAATGGGCAAATTGAAAAGGCGCATAGTACGATCATAGAATTGCTAAACACAAATAAACACAAATTTCCAACATTGAAAACCAACCAGCTCATGCCAATCATTATATCACTTTATAATGAAACTATAAGCTCAAGCACAGGATTTACCCCAAACGAAATTATTTTCAATAGATCTGATTCAATCAATCCCGAAGAAGCCAATATTAATAAACAAAGAATGTTTAAAACAGTTTCAGTGAACCTTTTAAAAACAGGGAACCGAATGAAAAAATACAATGATAGAAAAGAAAACCCTCCGAACATTCCCGAAGGAAAAGAAATTTTTATAAAAAAGGGTGTTAGGAAAAAATTAGATCCAAGATACAACACAGCTTGTTGTCTACAAAGCAACGAAAAAACATTAAAAATCAATAGAAATGTTAAAAGAAGTAAAAATAAAATTAAAAGATTTCGTCGAAACGATTAAATACAACATAATACAGGAATAAAAACAGCTCAAAATATTAATCTCTTTTACAGAAACAGCATGACCCGAGGATTACATTGCTTAATCATTTTACTGTCATACTTTTACAAAAATTTCGGCCAAGAATTGGAAATCACAAACTTCAACGAACAACCGGTACTGTTTTTAAAATCCGGAAAATGTAGAGTGCAAACGGGCACTATAAATCTAATCCACCCAATCAATATAACGAATCTAGAAAACAATGTAAAAGACCTACTAAACTTAGCCTACGCGGACGAAAATAGTAACATCAAAGAAATTGTCCGTATCAAAGCCAGAATGATGTTTTCAAACCTCATGCAAATACTACCGAAAAACCATCGTACAATCAGGAGCATAGAAGCTATCGGCCAAGTATGGAAATGGATTGGTGGCAGCCCGGACGCAGATGATCTCAGAATCATAAACGGAACGCTCAATGAACTGATTGACAACAACAACCAACAGTTCCAGGTCAACGAACAACTAAACAAAAGAATGCAGCATCTCACAGAAGTCGTCAACGAAATTGTCTCGAAAAGCAACTCGAAGGTAGACGATTTCAATTCGATCATAACGCTTATCAAGGTCGATGCGATGAACCACTTTCTTGAAGCAATTCAAGAAACGATAGTTTTTACACGAGCTTCGATAACAAACAACAAATTACTCTCCATGCACGAAATCAACACCATCAGAACAATGCTCGAAGATCAAGGAATACGTACAACAATACCGGACGAAGCCCTTAATCTTGTTCTCCCAAAAATCGCCATAAACAAAGATAATCTTTTGTACATTCTAAAAATACCACAAATGGAGGAAGTGGAATCAACAATTCTGGAGGTGTACCCACTCATCGTTAATGAAACAACCTTGACCGAATATTCACGGTATTTGGTAAAAAGAAACTCCAAATTATTCACTACAACCCATCCTGAAGAGTACATACAACGGGAGAAATTCCTTAGTGAGTATTATAATACATGCATTTCCAATCTCGTCTTAGGTAAAACAAGTAATTGCTCTACAAGAAGGGAGACCGGGACCGAAATAAAGGAAATCGCTGAAGGTATTATACTCATAAATAACGCCAAAACATTATCGCTGAAATCCGACTGCGGGCCGGATGATAGAACTATTAATGGGAATATGCTGATCAAGCTCTCGAACTGCAGCATGGCTATAGAGAACAAGACTTTCACATCTAAGTCGATTATTGCGGAAGCAGAACTGTTTTGGGGAGCTACTCACAATCTTGTGATACATCGTCATCAGTCGGTAACTCTCGAAAATTATCATGACCAGTTCCTTAATCGCAAAGAATTGCAGCACATCAGTCTACAACAGTACAACAATTTCCATTGGAATTGGGGTTTGCTTGGAGGAATAACCGTATCAACATCTATAACCTTAACGATAGCTATTATCATTTTTTACTTATACAAGAGAACCATTCGCATGCTATCCAACGCACTGAGACCAACTGTAGAAAACGTTAACCCGAGCAACACGAAGCATCAACTTACAGAAAACGCATGAGGACACGCTCATCTTCACCCCCCGGAGGAGTTACGTATCCACGGTACGACACGGTACACCGCCACGTCTAGACGGCGTGTCAGCGTCTAACGCAGCCGCAACCCGATCCAGCGCATGGCCACGCGCACCTGGTCTGCGTCAGCAGAACCGACGCGCCCGAACCAATTCCGACGCGTTAAGCGAATTCCGTACGTTAGTCTTGAGAGAGAGCTCCGCGAGAATAAACGTTTTTGAAAAACTTAAAACCCTCGCGTACATAATTATATACTTAAC
>CM028106.1:47764782-47822813 GCA_016170015.1 Anopheles longipalpis
TCTTTCCTGTCAATCGAGCTTGGAACCGTGCGTACCAGAGGAGGAAAGCTCTCCCGAGTGTGAGCACGCGGGTGAAGAGGGCAATAATAACGCTGGCGGGGAGCAGCAGAACAAGAAAAACCAACCCTCCCCAACGTCCACGGAGCCTCTTTCCGTAGCAAATCCACCCCTGAGACCGGACACACTTGTACTTGCAGCGAAGGGAGCGGATAAACCCGAAGAACATCGGGATCGACATCAATCGAACCGACAGATGCCTCTTTATCGTAGCAACTCGAGCAAAAGCTTCCGCAAACCGAAACCAAAGGTTGCGAGCAAAAAGCTTAGCAACGAGTATGACCAGATCTACGTAATTAGCGCCAGTGGTTCGGGTGGAGTGGCAACCAATGGGGCCGCGAGCGGAAATGCGACCGGAAACAATCGTTATCCCAATTTCCAGACGCGTACAGCCGAGGACGACCATTACGATTCGATCGAGGTCATACACGAACGGCGCAGTAAAAATTTCAGCAAATTCTCCAGCATTGTGGGTCCACAGGATGATGCTGGCGATAGAAGCAACGGAACGGCATACCTGGGTGCTTCCGGTTCGATAGAGGGCGAATACCGGAAAATGGGTTCGAACGTGATTAGCGTCGTAGCGGATATATCGCCAGCACCCGTAAGCAATATAGCTGGCGTGGAACTTCCGCAGCAAGAGCTCCCCGCTACGGATGAACCAGAAAGGACGAGCAGCTGCAGTATCGGTCCGACAGGCAAGCAGGATGAGTGCATCGATGAAGGGAAAACCATTACAAACACCAACACCATCGAGCAGTCGATGGAAGAGAAGCAAAAGCAACATAACAACCACTCAGTGTTAGCGCAACCGTTAGAAGATGCTGCGCTGAAGGACGAGAGAAAAGACTCACAATAGAGCCAATGGCAATAGTCTTTGGTCGTTGCTTGCGGTTGACCGGTGGGTCGAATCCTAAACGAAGTCTAGCTCTTAACGGACTTGCAACCGATCGGGAACGAGTCAAGATGGATGTTAAAGACGATGTGTGCGAATTTGCTCGATAAGTGTTGAAAAGTAGCTTGCAACATCAGTTAGCAGCTTTTCGCTACCTTATCCGCTTCGTTGGAGAGAGAGAACGGAAAAAAGTGGGAAAAATGTTTATTTCTGTCGAATGCAGTTGCCGCACCGTAGGGAGTTGATGATGTCCTGCCGTGTGCCCGATAGAGTCAATTGCATCATGGGAAGCTTTGCGGGAAGTGCATGGGAAAAACGTTGTCCTAGAGGGTACTATGTTTGTAAGAGACAGAAAAGCATGATCGCGAGATACGTTGCCTAGAGCAATTTTGAGTCCATAGTTTTTTTTTCAAATTTTGGTAATGGTTATCCAGGCAATGGGTTTTTTTTTCTTTTAGCACATGGAGCGGTAGAGTTAACAGAGAAGATGGTGCAATTTTTGGATTACGACACGATAAAGGATGTGCTTGGAATTTCAATGGGTCATGGTTCTGGAACGTTTTCTCGATTAGAAATACATCAAAAGAAAATTGTTCAAACTAATCATACTGATACACTTTAAAATAGTAACTAAAAAACGACAATTCACCCATCAACCAGCCAAACCTCAACGTTATTCGATTCTTGTTTTACAATTCTACTTTTCGTGTTTAATTCAACGTCATAAATCAATGTATAGTCAGTTCTTGTTTATATTTTTTGTTGTCAGATCTCGTTAAATTTATTATAATCCAAAATATCCATCATCTGTTAGTTGACATTATTTTTTTAGATACTTATTATAAAAAACTTAAAGGATTGGAATGCGAAGCTTTTATCTTTCTTCAAATTAAAAAAAAACCATTCCGATGTGTGCAGGACTAAATTTAAAGGACTTTTTTTCAGCATTTGGCTACTGTTCTCTTGAATGGATTTCAGAAATATAGTTTACTACATAAATTGAATTGCTCCCAACATGTTTCAGTTCAAGATTAAAAATGCTGACCGTTTGTTCAGCTAAACTGCTGGAGGACGATTTGTTATGACAATGTGATTTAACATGTCTAAAATTCTCCCGTTTTGTTGATCTTCATAGAAGTAAACGCCAATAGCAATGATTAGAAGAGACTGAATTTACTAAATTCGTATAAAAAATTAAAGCAAACATTATTTTAGTTGCGTGAAACAATATGTTCATTTCTACAATCAATACTTATTATTCGAAGTTAAAAAAATCTCCAAGCAACGTTAACGGTACCAAAGAAAAACTCTATATCTGTTGTAATCCATACTGTGGCAATACAAGTGCTACATCTCATCACAAACACGAACATTCGTGAACTGTAATCACTAACATCACGCTTGACATGGTGCCAATGACGAGGGTGTTTCGTGATAGCAAAACCTTTGGAAAGTTTCGGACAGTTTCCTTTGTTACATTAGAACATCCATCATATGTGAACATATCTTGGTTTAGTTGTGTCTTGTGTTCGGGGAGGAAAAGCTCCAAGATTTTGTTCTAGACGGTTCAAATGCTGACCATGCTGCTTTACTGATGGGAAACGATTTTGGTCACGATTTATGTGTGGGAAACAACTAGAACCGCAAAACCAACTCACTCGCTATCTACCGTTCGTATCCGAAAGCATGCATTAGTTTGGATAGTTCGGTCAAATCGAGGTCAAGCTATCGTGCTTTTTATATCACACACATCTTTACAGAACAATCTTCGTACTTTTCATCATCACCGTTGCTACCGTCTATATGCGGGACGTGTGTTTGTGACCCAGGGAAAAAAACGTTAGTGAAACGACAAAACTAATGATATTGTCTGCATTTGTCTGACAAAAAAAAAGCTCTGAGGCAAAAGTTTTAATATGTTCCGCTGGGACAGATCAGTCGTACGTGAAACTTCTTGGTATGTTGTATTATACGGGACGGCTTTGCCTAACTTTATAACCACCGAGGTTAACCGTACGGTAAGTGAGTTAATTTGTGCGGTAAAAGCAACAGCCACCCATCATCGTTTGTTTTCTCAGGGGAGCAACACTAAGGGATGATATTTTAATGTGAAGAAAAGGCATCACATTTTCTGTATTTTTTATTGCTTGTGCAATTTTTTTTTAAATTTCTATTTAACTTATTTCTTATCGATATTTTTATTATATATTATTTTTTTATATATTTATTATATTAAAAGTAGTGTAATGATAAATTAAGAATTTAATTTGCAGGTGCACATACCAGAGTAAATTATTCGATTCTTAAGAAACGGCTATTGTACCAACAAGCATTTATATTGATAGCTTTCTCTTCTAGCTTCTTTTACAAACTGTATCATTCCGTTGCTCCTTTTTTGCAGTAACGAAAAACTCCAACTAAAAAAAACACAACAAACCCAAACAAAACTTCACTTCAAAGCTATCGAGCCAGAACCGATTCGATTGGGTAAAAATGGTAGCATGAAGTGTAATCGAAATTGCTATCTCTAGCCAACCGACGGTTACCCATACCGTGCCGGATCGAACCGTCGACAGCTACACAAGGTCTCAACACGCTTACACAGTCGGGTTGTGAACGATAAAAATGAAACAAAACGGAAAAAAGAAGGGAAAAAAACTCGATAAACTCAATATCTAACGAATGTTTACGCTCAACACAAGCAGCTATAACAGGAAAAGAGGGAAAAAGCTTATATCCACTACGAAAGGCAACGAAATCAGGTGGGGGTCAATCGTGAGTCAATGCCAAACAGCGCAGCAAGTTTCCAAAAACAAAGCCAAAAAAAAATTACAAAAACCAAAGCTTCCGAAGAAAAATTTGCGGTAAAAAGGGAGAAAAACTTTCATATGGGTCGTGTGCGTGTGCAAATTGGGTAAGGCATAAACTAACCACACCACACTTTTTAAGTTTGTTGAAGAAGTTTTTTTTTACCGTAAAACGGAAAATCCTTCACACACTGAGGGAAGGCAAATGGCATGAAAGGATGCAGGCTTGTTTTAGGATAAATTCCGGTAGGTAAAAATAAGGATATAATCACATGACGACGCGCCTCTCGTTGATGGTTTGATGGTGAGTTGTGGCAAAGTGTGTGCGAGAATTGATTATGTAGTAGTAAACTCGATGTGCACGTAATTTTACTTCGTTTAAGTGAATGTTGTTTTTCATTTGTCTATCTTTTTTTTTGAACTCACAACCACCACTCATAGTCATAAGTAGCGAGGATAAAGGAGGATAAAATTTAATAAGATCGTTAACTTCTAATGTATAGAAATGTGCACACTTGCCTTCTGCGTGTCTTCTTTGTCCTGGTGAAAAAGAGAACGTTTTAGAAACTTCTTTCGTTCGATGTTACATTGTAAGCTAGTTTGCGAGAGTTACTATTGGATATTTACAAAAACAAGTTGTAAACGGTTTTGCGGAGCACAGGAAGGTAATAATAACTTTTGAAGAGTTGCTCAAAATGGTTGCAGGAAACGACACGATAAAAAAAACGGATCAAAAGCACAGGCAAAGTGAGCGTTGGAATAAAAAAATATTTACAACCGGTTTACGGGTTGACATCAGTTACCATAGCCTACTACTGTCTATCTAGCCTAACACTCTAGAAAATATGCATTGAAGGAGCTTTCAGAACACAACGGTCTATTAGAAACAGCTGCACGAAATGAATCACTTACCATCCCATTTTCCTCCACCTTTCCGTCACGGATCAAAACCGATCAATCACCGAAAACTCCTTCGCCTCTGTAACACATTGCAAGCAAATCCATAACACACAGACACACACAAACAATACTTACACCGAAGACGCTCGGAAAACACGAAACCGAAATACGTGAGAGCGTAGCTGGATGTCTATTTATTGGATAGCGTACTACACAAAACGGTAGCCAAAATCTATGTGCCAAAAAAACGGAATTGTGCGCCGAGCGGATAGTAAAACACGGAATGGTACACTGAGCAGGGTAGAAAACAAATCCAATGTTGAGTGGAAAATCAAATTAACTCCCCTGCGTAGCCAACAGAGCTTCAAGTATATGTTGTTTGTTACGAGCTTTCCGACCGTGGTTCGGCAAACGTTTGCGTGTGGTCATGCAGTTGGGTGTGGATTAGTTAACGTAACACACGCAGAGCTGGAAACTTGAAGCAAAGAATCAAAGCTTTCTGTGGATGTTTTTTGTTTGACATTCACAGAATTTATTTTGATTTTATCTTCTTATGATAATTTAACATACACAATGTGTGTGTTATCTTAGTTTCTTTTAAAACATTCTATAAAAAAGATTTAATTTTCCAGCTCTGTATGTACGGCTATTAGCTTAGAGCATAAAGAAGAGAAAAAAACACACACGCGAAGCAACGACCAGAGCAGCATACGGAGCAATTGTTAAACGTAATAGTTATACTCCCGGCACTGTTCTAGCGTTTGTATACGGAAAACTGATATTGATTACTTACAAAGATGGAGATCATCTGTTGCCTATGGAAAAAAACAGTAAATAAATGTGGTTTTGATGTAGTTACGAGTGTTTGTTTACTTGTACTACCAACTTGCTTGATTTCATATTTATGTTTTAAAATGTTTTTCTTTTTAATTTTTATACTGATTTAAATACTTTAAAGTTAAAATATTGAAATACGATTAAAATGTGTTCCATATTGTAAGAATGAAGCATAAAATATTGTATGCTAATTATTTAACTTTAAATCTTATCCAATACAATGGAGACGCCTGGTAAGTCATGAAGGTACGAATTTCAAATTATCTATCAAACACATGAAGACCTTTTTTTTCTTCGTCATTAAATTCTTTACGACACCATCTATGAAGAACATTTTTTCTTAAGCACTTTGCATATTTCAAAATAATTTTTAATACACTCACAACTGTTTATTCACATTCATCACGGACGAAAAAAAGGCGAACATCAACATTGCACCCTGTGCAAATGCTGTTAAGTGCGTAAAAGTACCACACATATTATGTCCCCATTTGCCCGTTTTACGTGACTCAATAAAAATGTATGTCGTTACTACTAAAAAAAAAGTACACTCCATCCGAAACGACGAACGCAAATATCTCTCACAAATACTCGACCACCAGAGGTGGCCGAGATATGGAATAATGTTAATAATAAGACCACCACTTGGATGATTAGAACCAGCATCTTGCCACCATTTTGCATGTATCATCGAAACCAGAACAACAACAACGACAGAAAATATCCGCATGACATAATCAACCAACCAACGTTACGAACGCCTTCAGCTAAGGTAAGCAAAGGTAGTCTCCGCTGGGAAGCATTTGAGTGTTTCCTTCGCTCGGGGAACTATCGCAAAAAACAATAGGGAAGTGAGAGAAATGGTAGACTTTGACGGCGCTTCATCGTGGTTTATTTGTTCTACCGCATTCCACACCAATGCTCGATCGGTTCGTGACTAACGAGCCGTCGACGAGTGACGAAGACACAAAAGAATTCCGCACGGAAAACCACATTTTGCCGCCATAAGCGATGCCATTGCCCGTGGGCGATGCAACGTTGCACCATTGTCATGCGACAGATGCGAGGGAATGAATGGCCGGAACGCGCCTAGGAATTCCGACAAAAGGTACAATAATCCTTCCCGAAGGAAATGGTTTCAACTTTTACACCATTCGCATCCTTTGTTAGTGATTTTCAAGGGTACTACAGCTTTTTTTTGTCCACCGCTTTCCACATAGCAAACAAAAGCCCTGCTTAATGTTACTACGCGTCCATTGTTATTTTTCAAGGTGAATTTCTAAGTGGTTCGTAATGAACCATAATGTAAAACGGTATTGCTTACGAAATATGTATTGCAAAACAAAATTCTATAACATGTGGTTGATGCATAACTCAAAAGTTGTGTAAAGCTTTAGCATAAATGTAAACTAAAAGTTTCCCTTTTGTATCATTACAGCAATTAAACTATATCACATAGGTGTTGCTAAAAATGATCCTTCCTTTGCACGAGCATTATTCATCTTCTGTCAAGTGTGTGGTGTTTGCGTGACCGGAAATTAAGCCATGACTTGTACAAGATGGCTTTTTTCTGTTCCTTTTTACTTTACTAAAAGCATACCTCGCACGTCAACGACACCAAGGCATGGATGAAATAAAAATACAACACACAAAATTTGGCGCCATTGACCTTCTCAAGGTTTTCACTGATATATTTCCAACCTAAGACATTACCCAACAAAACAAGAAAGTATTAAATGTATTTTTTTAAAGGGTTAGTTAACTAAGATCTTATGCAATACAATCATTTTTGGTATGAGAGTTGGTATTAAAAGTGTTAGAACTGTTAATATAATTTTAATCACCAAAAAAAACTTTCAAGTGCGAATACTTAGAAAAATAGAGACCCCAAAAGTTCCACATAATCTTTTCATCGCCGTCGGACATAAATATAGCCCAACTTGCAAAAATATCCTATTATGCCTAACCGATGCCTTGTACTATTTACCGAAAAAAAAATCAGTGGCGTAGGGTCACAACGATTCAAACCAAGAAGGATTGCGAAAAAGCAAAGTTCGTCGTCATCAAATTCGATGACGGCACAACTTTAGTTTCCCTCCTTACGGGTGAATTTTGAAAAAGGAAAAACACCCGTTAGAATACTTATTTCTATTTCCTACCACATAACGTCACCTCCGGATTAGGCAGGGGTCGAGTGAGGACAGGAAAATATTAGTACAAAAAACAAAAACCTAGACAAGCTAATATGAATTCCGTTCGGTGAGAAGGGTGAGGTTTTATTGCTAGAAATAGACCCCCTCTGAAATAGGTATGAGCGACGCTGAGAAAAGAACGGGAGAAAAGTTGTGGAAACCCATCTATAAACGTTCATGATTTATGCTGGCACGTAGCACCAGCACAAAACTTGTCGTGCGCTTCTTCGGCATTAACCTTCAAGAAATCGGTACCCATGCCCTTTACGGCGGGCGGCAAACCAAAGTTCGTGCTTCATGTCGCCCGAGCACGGGAACGATAATTAAATCAGCCACCATGGATGTTAACTCCGTTACTCTCGGTGTGCCTTAAAGCGTCGCTCCCAAAACTTTTACCGAACCGAGGGCAAAGCTGACAAATGAATCCACTCGGGTGTGATTTCCTGCTTGATTGCTTTACAATCAACTACCGATTGGTGTTACTACCATTAAAAAGGAAACAAATCGTTTCGGGGGGTGTACGCATAAACATATTTTAAGTTCTCGAATTTTGCACTCCCAATGCGCGCCCTTTGCGAACTCAATTGGAAAGGAGTTGTCTGGCACTGTTGGAAGGTGGAGTGAACAACAATATCAACCCCTCACATTTGGACACGATAAAATGGTCTGAAATATGATTTATAGCACCATAATTCTCGGTAATCAGCTGAAACGATTGCTGCGACTTCTGTTGTCAAGTTTTGTGGTCTGTGCAGCGAATCAGTTTAATGTGTCTGTTTTCCTTTTTTATGACGTAATTAAAATCTTTTTAAGTAACTATAAAGCATTAACAATTTAAAGATAGATTTAAATATTCATTTAAAAAAATAATTAGTGGAGCATAACTAACACAACATGAATTATTATTATTGCTATATATTATAATTGCTATTGTAAGGTAAATATTAAGCGGAACTTTTCGTTCCTAACACAGAAAAGATCATTAAAAGAATTTGTTTATAATTGTTTATATAATAGCTTTAACTACGTAAGTGCACAAATCAACAACTATGATTGCCTCGTAATGTTTACATGAATTACTAAAAGAATTTACTTCGAGAGGTTCTGTCCCTAGAAACATTTACCAACTATTTAGCTCAATAACCATTGAACTGAATGACTTTGTTGAAGTATAGTAATCTCTTTTAAATGCATTCCAATACTTGGGAGAAATTTTCCAAAAGCAATCACATATTCGTCTGACGGAGTGTTTAATTATCGATAAATTCTGTTGCACACAATTAAACACAAACTTTACATCATCTGTTCCTCACAACCGGAGAGAAGTGAAGATCGTAATTCATTCAAAGTTTTGAAGCACAGTTTCAACAAAAGTTTCCACCAAAGCAAAGTTAAAGTACGGCAGGTGTGTTTGGGTTCATTCTTACTGGGAAACGAAACCCATCAGCCAAAATCAATGTGCTCGGCAAGTTGTTTCGTCTGGAAAATGCGTTTGTGTATTGGAAAGTGTTGGTGATGGGTTTGAATTGAATTTCCAACATTTATTATTCCAAACGGAAACTTTGAGGAATTGTTACTTTAGGCAAAAGGCTGGTTGAGGCAACATTATTTTATCGGTTAAATAGTGTTGGTTTGATTTTCGATTGCATTGTGGTGGAATATCAAAATATTTTAATAATTTCTAATCAAAATAACATTGAATATGATTTTGTGTAACGTAAATAATGAGAAAAAGAGGCCACTTCTGCACTAACAGCACAGTTCAGTTCATTTAACATCAAAAGACCATTCAAAAGCTTGACACCACCCCAATCGTATCCTTGAAATGCTCGATTTTCATTTTCAACATTTTTTTGCAATTATTAAGCTCATTTAATGTGCATTAGGACCTTCGAGCAATTTTACATGATTATGCACACTCGTCAAGGTTCAGCATGCCATACCAGGCAACACCCTATGGAGATGCATTTATTCATCACCCGCCGGAACGGACCGCACAGTCTGCGTGTTCCCGATGCTTAGCACCGGTCGATTCACCGATTAATATCGCCAACAGTCGTCAACACTAGCCATGAAAGCAACTTCCGTATCCGCACATGCCTTGCCAGCCTTACAGCAGGGGAAAACAGAAAATACAATGGCACGTTTCTGGTGGTTATCGATTTTCTCTAACCGTGCACTTGCACAACCGAATGCAAATGGGCACAATGCTTCGTGAGATGCAGTGAACCTTTACGTGATCTTTTGACTTTTTTTAGTGTGTGTTTATCTACTCCTACCTGCCTCGCACGGGCAAGGTTAAGACGAGAATTAAGCAAGTAGCGTGAGGAGTAATATCCAGCAGTATGGTATGCTTGCTGGAAAGAGCGGAATTAATGGTTTGCACGTGCAATGAAACTAATCCGAAATGCTCACCTTCAGTGAATTCAAATATAAGCCAAACGCTTTACTATCGATTGTAGACAAGCAAGTGCATTTTTTACGACCGGATCATACGGGAATTTTTATAAATTATCTCGAAGGGCGGTTATAATATCTATTTGACAAGTTGTTTTAAAATATATCCTTTAATGAAACTTTTTGAAAAACCTTATTTAATCGTTTGTAAACCATGGTAAAGTTCGAAAACTTATCACTAAAAAAGGTGAATAATATGCACATTCTTGTTGGTAATAGAATAGTTTTAGAACAATATTTAACAATATTTTGATTGTTTCATTGCTAATCTATTTTTATTTTTTAGTCAAGCACATCGAAACGAATTCGATTATTTTTGAAATGAAATAATCTACCATAATAGTCCATTAAACCATTACTATTGAACACTTCAAAAGTTTTCTTATTTCAATATTTGGCATTAACAATAAGCATTTGTTACCTTATATCCGTATTCATGAAAGTTTTCAGCATTATTTGTGTTTGCACATAAACAAACTTTGTCTAGCAAAACCTATACCCGTTCTCCACTAAAGAGGAAGGGAAAAAATTGTTTTACATTCTCAAAGTTTCACTATTTCAAAAGTTTCGAGAGGATATACTAGCGTTCTATAACCATTCAAATATCGCCTGACCGCTTATTCGAACAGAAAAACACTGCATCGGTATGGTTGCATCCATGATTAAAAATACACGAAACTAAACGATAAAAACTCCGTCAGCTACCACACAATCCACGGCCAAGGTAAACGAAACAGTCGTAAAAAAGGAAAACCCCCATTCTCGGCCTGCTTCCGCCATTGTAACAATGGAATTTTTGCAAAAGTTTCCCCCGAACCGATCGTGCATCAGTGTACGGAAATAACGGCCAAACTATTACGCCATGTCCGGGCTATGCCGATCAACATGAAGACGACAACCAAGACGACGACGTAATAGGTTAAATGTCTAGTGTACATTTGTTAACATCAATTTATGTCTCTTCGTCCGCAACAAGACAAACGGTGCGGGTATGTCCTGTCTATTGTTTCTGGCTTGCAATGATGACGCTGAACGTCATTGAACATAAGGAATCTGAAGGAACATAAGCAAAACCAAATTCGTTGTTTTGGTGACATTTATAGGGCATTCGTACAAGTTGACCTTGCTTTCATGCTTAACGGATAAATATATCACATTTTTTAAACATTATTTTTATCTGCGTTCCATTGTTAAGTGGAGCTTGCTTTTATAAGAAAAATAATATGGCAATCAACAGTGAACCTAATCATCGCTGTTTAGTTGCATCACATGTGTGATCCCTACGGTGAAATCAAATCCCTATAACTAATGAACCACACTTTGTTCGGTTTCATGTAAGGGAATGCTCCATCCACACGTGAATTGCGGTCAAACCAACACTCTTTTCGACCGTGTAGTGGTGGTGGAAATATAAACGGGGGTAAATCATCATTGGTTTTTTCTTTATCGCACTTTCCCTACCCATCGTGCACCCAATTATTTTCCACTTTTGAACACCACCAGACGATCGCAATCCGTGGTATATGGTGGTGATGATTTATTACAAACCATCAAACTGTGACACAATTTCTACCTTCTGCTTACACTTAAATAGCGATAGCAAGGATATAAGTTGGTTACTTTTGCTTTCGCCAATCATTATGGGTGCTCTGAAAGTAAATTAGTACAAAAAAAGGAACAATGTAACCCAATTTTTCAGTAGATTTAATAACGAAAATTGATTTTTTTTTATTGTTCAAGGAAACATAAGAAAAAGTACCCATTGTGAAGATATTAGCTGAAATTGGCTACCAGTGTGATACCAGCTATTGGATGGAATTTTCTTCAAAATTTGATTGAGATAAAATACAATCAAATCACACAAGAATGAAAAGTAAAAATAGATAAATAAAAAATACTTTCATATCATATCATTATCTATTTTCTTGCAATACTCTAGAGTTACCAAGATAACTGATCTCATTTCGTTAATAAATATCGAAAGCATATGCATGTCACGACGAAAGTAAGCAAAAAAACTAGCGAAAAAATAATGTTGATTCATACGTCTGTACGTTGCAGTAAATGATGCGTGTAAATTAAACCAAATTTCTGTTACTTTTCGCAAAACATTCATCTTTGACCTCATAGAAAACGTTAGCCAGCAACTTTCATTCTCTTTCACCAAAGGGCTATTAATTGCGTCACGTTCGGTTGCGAAACGTTTTCGTTCCCGTTTGTACATGTCTCCCGGTGTACCTTTTTTCCGCGTGCTTAATGCTTAATTAAAGTCCATTTGTAAGACCACATAGTAGAAGAGCAGCTACATTCTGCCATATCTGCTGATTTACTCCAGTTTCCACAGACGTTTCTATACTACTACTATAGGACGTTTCTGAGTATAAGTGTATGGAGACGGTACCGATCCTATTAACCAAAAACCTGCGCACACACACACACACACCCAAAATGGAAACCAAAACGTTGGTGTTTTACGAACTCCCAACAACGGCGTTCGGACATTATGTGCCTAATCGTGTGTCTAAGAGCCCCGTTCCTCCGTACCATCTCTTTTCTACCCCTTTTTTTCGTTTTTACCACCAAAAAATCACCACTCCGGGGGTTTGGTTTTTGGGGTTACCCAATGACTCGAACGTTCACTCGGTCGCATATAAGACACGCTCACTTCATCAGCTCACAACCGTTGGATGGGCAAATATAGGTCTATCACGAGAGCAGTGAAGCGAGAAATACGAAGCCCTGCTGCCTGTATGTGTTTGCAGTGGAACGAACGCGTACCCCTGCCGATGTTAAATTGCTTCTAGGGAATCAACATGTCACGGGTAGTAGTACACCTGCTTGACTTTCGGAACAGTTTTGCGATTCCGCTAATTTCGTCAACAGCTCTTGAAGGCGAAACGTACACCAAATAGCTTATGACTGCTAGCAACACCACCGAAAATCAGGGCTGTGTAAGACAGATTCATGAACACCGTTTAATGTTGGACATAACCCTTGGAGGAAAGTATTTTCTTCAATGGTTTTAAATCCAACTCACAGGAAAAGCTTTAGAAATAATCTTCAAAATTTATAAAATATTGGAATTGTTTAAAACTGAAATAAAAACTTGTGTAATGTACTGGTTAATACAAGTAGAATGGTAAAGTTAGTGATTTACAAGACAGGTCCAACAGTGTCCTCGGCAATGCACAAAAAAGCAGGATTTAGGTTCGAATCTACACTTAATCGTGCCCTTAATACATGGGACACAGGGACTCATATCTTCCCTTGTTTAAGTTGAAATTAAATGCTTAAATAAATGCATGAGCAGGATAAGAACATTGCCGTTATTGTTTGCATAACCCAAATTTTAACATAAATATTATAAAATTGAAAACAAAGAGAATAGCATACTAATCAATCAATAAATCAATGAAGAGATAATGTTATGCAATATCAAAGATATGGAAAGACAATCATGGGTATGGATTCATGGATATTGAAGATCTTCGTTTGTTAATGTGTGGCCGAACAGCAGGTAGACGCAAAAGTCTTTCATACAACTGTTTCGGTAAATAATCCCATCTCGGACATTACCCATTACCCAGGACTTCATGTTTCAAGTTAATAAAAGTACAGGAAATTTAGGAACGGAAGGTCTAGATATCGGATTTGGAAGTCCCGCAAACAATAAGAATTTCATTCCTGTAGAGCCAATTTATATAAAGAAAAATTTACTGTTTATAATCTTTTTTTTATTAACAATTAGAGTTGTTAAATACTTACCATTTGTTAAGGAAACGAGTTTGAATTAAAAGTAATCAAAATAACTTTCTCATTTTAACATAATTTTTAAAAACACACCTCCCTTAAGGGTTAAGTGAAAACTCTAGAACCCACACAGAAGGAAAACAACAATGAAAGGGAAACGACATGGCACGATATAATTACATGATTGCCTTGTAACACCAGCCTGGTACAGGATTAGCCGTGCACTTCAACACTGAAACAACCTAGCCATACACACACCGAACGTTTCACCCAGACGCCAGACGTTACCAAACAAGCTGAGACCCGAACATTAAGGCTTAAAATAGACCTCCCTTGCAACAGGATAGTGGAAACAAACGGTTGTACGAGGACCGCACACAAGAAAAAAAAATAATTCAAACCTTCCAACACCATCACACAGGTAAACTGCGAACACTAATACCACGTTGATGACCAACGAGTTTTTTTCACCCCCGCTTGAAGACCCCACGTTTAGCTGAAGGTCTGGAATCGTTCAAAGTCTTTGGAAAACTTTTCCAACTCACCCCTCGGGAATGGTAGTGAACCTAAGCGAAACACGCAAAGCATTCTTTGAAAGAAACCCCTATTTTAGTAGCCTTTGGACTCCATCGAGGTCTGGACTTTGGTCAGTTTTGTTGTGACCGTCAGGCGCGACGGTAATAAGTGATTCCAGAGTACAAAGACCTCCGACAACGCGAAGTTGAAAAGTACTTTTAGCAGTGATCCTATTTGATAAAGTATAATTTCAGTTAAATTTAGCAGTGTGCATTAAATGAATCAAGTATATTGAATTAATCGATTTCGACTAGAAGGTGTTTGGACAAAAGTGTGTGACTAATAGTTTTTCTTGTAACTTTTGCTGTTTTGTGATCCTTGATCGAAAAACTTTTTCAAAGTTTTCCATACAATTGATCTTTTTTCAACAAAGTCAAACACAAGTCCAGCGAACAGGTAATGGCTCCACCAAATCTGGGTTACATACATTACCAATTACCTCAACTCTACGCCTTAGAGAGGGATACCTAATAGGGCGGGAACACATTTTTCGTACGCGGAGAAGTTTTCGCTTTGTAAAATGTGGCGCTTTTGCTTTTAGCTGTACTTTTCATCCCTTTTTTGGGTCACCTGATACCATTGTACTCTGACCTAAATCGGAAAGGGGTCCAAAGTTTCCATTTGCATTGGGCCAAACGGGAGCTTATAAGGATTTTTTCCCCTTTTTTTGTTTTTACGTTCATTATTTTGGAGGCTGAATGGGAAAATGAACGACTTTATTTTATTGTCCAAAAATTATACAGCACAACCGCGGTTAGAGTGTGCAGCAATTGGAGAGGAAATATTTCATTTCCCACCACTATTACCACCGTTTATATCTAAACTACAAATCCATAAAGATAGTAAAACACAACACCACAATGTTCCATCAGGTGTTGAAACAATGAACCTGCTACGGAGGTTCGCGAGTGTGTGCCAGGGCTAATTTATTGTGCAGAAGGTTGTGATTTAATTCGTGCCCATTTACAGGGCAATATGTGGTTTCGTACTAAAAGTGGTCTGCATTATTTATATCGTCATGTTTAATTGAAACAATGCGGAAATGTATGCGGTTCACTTTTCGTTATATGTACTCGGCATCACAGCACGATGAATGGCGGGGAGAGTGTTTTTTTTATCATTTTAAACTTATCAAGCAATTAAAAGGTACTTGTTTTTATTATATTTATCGATAAAATATGTTTATTGAAGTGATACGTTAAGAAATGATGGTGAAAACTCCCACAATATTCACTTTATAAATACGCTTTTGAAAAGTGTTGCATTATAAAACCTATAAAATAAACCAAGAAAATTAATTACTTCCGCAGTAAGTTCCAATAAACTGTATTAGCACTATATCATTTCACAAAAAGAATTAAAGGTTCCGTTTTAAAACCCATTTGAACAAAAACTGCCGTTTATTATGGCAAATATTGTTTAAGCATTTTCCATATTAACAATCAGAGTATTTATGCGATTCATTTTATATATTTATTATTTTGTGGAAAAAATGGTTATGTTGGAACGATAATTACACCTTTTTATTTGTTTATTTATGTTAATTAGTTTATTATTTTTTACTTTTATTTATTTAACTTTTAACATGTTTATTACATCTAATTTTAAAATCGATTTGTATTGAACAACACTGAGAAATTTGTTTGTTTCAAAACATATCAATCGAATGGAAACAATAAACATCGATCCACCGATCCATCGTCTTGAATTTACTATATACATAGCGGAGAAGTGGAAAACACAAACGTAAAGTAACATTCAATTCCGATCAATCAACTACCTTGCGAACTTTATCGTCACTTTTGCATCGTCTCGAATTTCGTATAGAACTATGCTGAGGCTATATTAGTGATTGTTCTTTTTCCACTCTTCCCTGATTCGCTGGCCCATATATTCCCATTACAAACTTTGACTTCAACTGACATTGAGTTTTCGCTTGTGTCTTTTACAGAACCAACAGGAAAGGAAAACTTTTCGGCCACGTGTTTCTCCATCTTTGAAAGATGTCCAGACAGATTCCGTTCGTGTAACAGTGTTTGAACCGTGCAAAATCGTGAAGCGTAGCTTTTAATGATCCCGTAAGAAGGGTAACGTACTGAACGACTCGACAAACTAAACCCTTGGCCCTCGAAGAGTTTCTTAACGANTTACGGCCACGTGTTTCTCCATCTTCGAAAGATGTCCAGACAGATTCCGTTCGTGTAACAGTGTTTGAACCGTGCAAAATCGTGAAGCGTAGCTTTTAATGATCCCGTAAGAAGGGTAACGTACTGAACGACTCGACAAACTAAACCCTTGGCCCTCGAAGAGTTTCTTAACGGTTACTTAGTGGCATTTGTGCAGTGGTATCAATTAGAAGATCCGAGTATAGCGAAACTTTATCCGAATGAGAAATTGAAATCATTTCCAAAAACAAACACACAAACTCTAGTGGTACACCATTTTCGGATGCAACTTCGCAGCGGTGCAGCTGAGAAAATCAATCTACCAGCAGCAGCTCGCAAACATTCTGCCATTGGGGCCAGTGGGCCAGTAATTGAAGACAATTAGTTAAGTCAACGGCTTCGCAATCGCTTTCGTTATCCGTTTGTCCGTGTTGTGAGCGTTGCTAAAAAGGGGCAAAGTTTCACCCCAGTTCAAAAGTGAAGTGCAATTTATCAGTGCTCCCTATCGTCCCATATACACGGGTGTACGGGTAAACACGATAGAAGTCTCTACGTACCACGTGATCTTTACGAAGCATAACGTTTGGCAACGAAACGATGGGTTGTGCAAGCAGTTCCCCGTTAATCAATGGTGGTGGTCCCGGTGGTGTCATCGAGACAGCCAAAGAAGCAGCCAGCAAAACCGCCAACGATGTGCTACATGCCGGTGAAGCGGCAATCAATGGTAGGCAAGCTTATTTAATGCACTCGATGCAAGTGTGAATTGTGCCATTTATGTTCCCATTTTGGTAGCTAAAGGGTGTTAATTGCTCATACACTAATAAGTTCATGATTAAATATGATAATCAAGTAGATATTTTTTTCGCAAGGAAAAGTTTTTGTACATAAAGAGTTTTCTAAGTGTTTTATTTATTAGTAAATTAAACGAAAATTTACGGATAATTTTACACTCGGCATACATCATCATGGCATAAATAAATATTTTATAGCGCCTTGAAGCCATTTTTAGGTAATTAAAATCATAATTAACACTTATTTCACTTATAAATTTGTGGACGAATATATCTTAATTTTCTAAAAAAAATAATGATGATTTAAGGGTAATGCTTCGACAGCTCTTTATCTGAGAACTTGCTACTGACTTCAATTTACAAATTTCATCGCAAATTAATGGCTAATTCATTGCAACTCGACAAATTACAAGCTCCCAAGTACCGTTTCTAAATCAAGCTTCATTGTTTTGTAAATGTTTCAAAAAATTCAAGTAAACTCTCCATCTTTTGCTAACAACCACAAACTATTTGATAAAAACCTTCGCAGAAATGTTACTTTTTGTTGTTGATTTTTTCATTAAAAATAATTTCATACCAAGCTTGTGCATTTCATGCTAAAACTCGCTATGGTCAGGCGGATATCGACCGGAACGTTACGGTCAATTAATACATTTTTTCTTTCCCATTTACTCCGCCTTTTTTATTTTCATTCAACAAAAAATGTGAACAAAACGAATGACTCTGTTGATTTATCGTGAACTGTCCAACAAGTTTATAGCGTTGCCTAGTCAGAATATTCGCTTTATGTTATGTGAGTATAAAGATGTTGCTTGTGTCAAAACTTTCGCCTGAACTCGATTGAACCTGCGCAAAGCTACAGTTGATAACATAAACGTGTCATAATCGCTACCGAATAACATACGAGCTGTGATCATTTTTAAGTTTGCTTCAACTACTTATAATGAATAAATTCTTAGATACAAGTACCAACCTACCCAATTTTGCATAATAATGTCTACAGCGTCCTGCTGTAACGTTTCTCGTGTGAGTTTGCTTTGCGTTCGACAGGCTGTGCAAACAATACATTCTTCTTGAGGCCATCCGACAGCAGTACACACACGATTTACTTTTCAATCATTCTGGCAGCGTGTTGACTGACACGGCTATTTATACCCGCCCGATTGGTCAACAAACCCGGGAAAGGGGATGGAATAGACGATGGCGCTAGTACCCATTGTTAGCTCAGTCACCCAATTTAACAACCAGCGCCAACAACGAAGGCCTGCTGGAATCGCCAATTCCGTTCCACGCACCCGAATGGATGTATCATTACGAGCAATAAACTCCATTACGCTAGCGGACACTGGGCGTCTCCATTTCATTGGCATCCATCAAGCACCAGGCGTCTCCATCGTACGATCGATAGCTCGATTTTTCAAACCTCCTCTGTAAATGGACTACAATTCGTTTGCTAAAATGAATTGATTTGATTGTCGTTGATTGGCCCGCTGGGATTAGGTTTAGCAGTATAAGCAGGCTTTTCTGATCATTTTGTTCTAATATCGGCTACAGCATGTGTTTTTACTTTTGGTTTTCCACATGCTAAAAGTTCTCGCACATCTCTGCAACCGTACAGTAAGGGCAAATAACATTCTGCTCCTTAGCAAAAGGTCAACGGTTTTTGGGAAAGCTCACAAATCCACTCAAGTGAATCCTGCCAAATCAACAAATTTTCACATTGACGGTACTAGACCCATCATAAAGCGTTTTCTAGCGTGTTCAAAGTTATGGTTGAACAGAGAGAGAGAAAGAGAGAGAGAGAGAGAAAATGCTTTCCTTTACCTTCTTTTTCTCTGTTCACCGAGGTGACGCTCATTTCCTTCCACCATTCTCATCATTCTGTGGTTCAATCTTGCTTACATTCCATTTTGGGTACCGCCGAAAGCTAACCATCAATCTAATCATTGATGCATATCTTAATTTTATTCATGGCTTAATTTGTACACGCTACCCGCTATCGTTTCGGGTACGGAGCAACATTTCACAGTTTCACGTTTGATTTTATATATTTTTGGTTTTTTTTGCAATTCTATGACCAAGAACGAATCACCTCAACTGTCACGATAAGATGTGCACTCAAGGGCTATACTTACCACTCAGCTAAGTCAGTTACTTGCAAGAGGAATACTTTTGGTTTATTTTATCAGTTCTGAGACAGGTTCGTCAGTTCTGGAACATACTGTTTATAATTGTAAAGAACATTTTGTTTCGTTTTCATTCACGTCAGGAAAATAATATTTACACTTCGAATGAGTTACATAGTTAGTAAGTACGTAAATAATTAGCTAATGTCACGAGATTTATAAATAGTACCACTCAGCTTAAGATGCGAGACGCCATAATTCATTGCCCTTTTAACAATATGGCCAGGTTTGAACCAGACTAACCAATGCTTCACTGCCGTCACCATCTTTAACTACAAGTCAAAATATGCTCCATCAACGAATGTTGTGTTTAGGAAAATGGCATTCTAAAAAGTTACTATTTGTTGTTGATGTTTTTTGTTTGCTCCTTCAAAAAACAAATAAACATCCAAAGCTCCCCTGTGACATTTGCAGTCCCTTTGAAGTGGCTCTATTCGGTTTCGTTTTCTTTAAATAATGTCCCGAAATATAAAGCATAACAGTCACTGCAAGGCAAAAGGTATCAAATTTCACTCTCTCTCACACACACACCTACATACACGCGTGCTAGTCGTTTCACATTTCATGCCTTTTCTTAAACCTTGACAAAGACGAGAAATCATGAATAATTAATGAGCTTCCTCCAATATTGGTTGTTGTTTCCGTTCGGTTTTTGTTTTGGGATTTTGTCTTCTTTTGAATTGTTCGTATTTTCCTTTTCTGCTGCCTTTTTCTTTTTTTTTCGTTTTAGTGCACTTTTTCGAACCTACGTTTTTTTTTGTTTTGTTTCCCTTTACCGACGACACATTTGCTCTAGTATTGTGGCTCGTTTACCCATTTCCTTCCGGTTGTTTTTGTTTTCTGGCAAAAAAGAAGACAGAATCGATTTCACGTGTTTCGGTTGTTGACTTTTTTTGTTTGTTTGTTAAATCTTTGTATTCTACCGCCCAGTCTGTGGCGCGTAAATGTGCATGCCTTTCCGTTCTTATGTGTGTGTGTGTTTGCTTTGTTTTCTATGTTTGTTTTGCACCTGCCAGCTTAATTCAGTTGTTCTCTACAGTTTAGCTGTTCGGTTCAGGTAACCTCAATTAAAGTTCAATGTCATTGGATTTGACATTTTCAAAAGAAAAGGTCCCTTAGTTGTGAACTTACATGTTTTGTTTTCTTTGTAGTTGTATGTTTTTTGTGTGTGTTATATAATATCTAATATTTATTAACAAATATGTTATCTTTATTATTTAATGTTGCTTTTTTCAGATGTTATCAAATTAATTTATGACTTCCATTAAATTTAATAATTCTCGCAAATTTCTTGGCACTACTTTATCATTCTTACATCATAGCCCTAACATTGTCTTGTCCCAAAAAATATGAGCCTTACTTCCTAATTCTTCCATACCTCGGAAACAATAAATAAACAATGAGCTAACGAAATACAACAAGTAAACCACATTGCCACGAGCAACTAACTAGGAAAAGGATAAAGCGTGGAAAAAAACAGATAAACCAAAGCATAATGGAATTATCGCACGGGTATGTCCCACGAGGCTGGGAAGGTAATTGAATTTGTGTGCCCTTGCCTTAAGCCTTAAGCTGTTTGAAATACGCAAGACGTTACTTTCAACACTTTGCTGATGATCGAGCACAAAGGAGAAGATTCTGAAGTGATAATAAAATTTCTCTAAGAATATCTTTTATCAGTTCCGGATCCAGTTATGAATAGATTGCGGTGTTAGCTAATAAGCACCGCACTTTCCCTCTTAGTGGAACTAATTCAGCTGATGCTTAAAAATGTTGGCCACAGTTTCGCAACCATTCAATGACCGTACTTTTTCGAGGCACACTTCACTGTGCTAACCCATTAAGAGGTATTGATCGTGCAACCCAAAAACCAGACGCCATTACCCATTTCCCGATAGTGGTTCGCTCCCAATTGGCTATCGTTTCCTCACTCACTTTCTTCCACTTTGCTCTCGTACCCTTTTTCATAGGAACAAACAACGCAATTACCCAACCGGAGTGCCTAAAAGTACACCTGGGACACGTGTTCCTTATGCATGTTTTAGGTACGGTGCGTTCGCGTTACGCTTTCTGTCGATGACCTTTTGGGCGTGGCGTTGATGAATATTCTTGTCACAGGTCAAGGCAGTTCAACGTTCTTCAGTAATACCGAAAAAACATAGGCCTAGAGTGCCTTTGTACTACATTTCCAAGCATCAGTTTGACATAAACATTGATGAACATGTTACAATTTTAATTATTTAATTTTGACGCCGGCTGGTGATTCTATCAACGATCAATCGATCTCATATTTGTACAACCGCAATAAAAGTTTAATTAACTATACATATTAGCTATTTGATAAGTACATTAGAGTATGAAAATATAGTAACTCAACTATCACTGAATGTTGCTAGTGTCTATTGAACTTGTTGCGCCATAACGGTGGTAAAGAATGTTACAGTGTTGCATGGCCTAAGGTACGATGTTTACCATTCATTTACTGCAGCAGGCCGTTGAAATGGTCTCTTCAGCCGCTACACAAACCGAGACCAAAGGTCAACAACGTTTTAATGAGCAAAAAGTTGGATGAAAATTAAGAATCCGCTTTTATAATGGAGAATTGAAGGAAATTCCAAAGAAAAATTGTGTTATAATTTTTACTAGATTGTTAAAAATACGATGATCCCAAATATAAATTAATTTTGTGCAAATTATTCTAACTGAGGTATAATAATTTTATCTGTGAAAAGTTGTTTAGTTTAATAATGGTCTAAAAATAAATTTGAAATTTAAAACATACATTAATCTAGAGTAATTACTTGATTTTCTATGAATCGTTGTGCACAATAATTTGGAAAATCTATTATAGCAGCTTTAAAAAAGCTTCTCAAAATAAACCCTCGTTACACAGCGCGCCACTGCAATGCAACCGCTTTCATCCGCATGCTTGAAGCAACCGCAAATCGTCTGACCGGATACCAAACCAAAGACCGGCATTTACCAGTGCTTTAGAATACCGCTGTGGTTTTCACCAAGCGGGCTGCTTTTGTGAATGTGTTTTTTTTGCGCTTTACAAACTCTAAAGCTAGCGTTCATATTGGGCCGGAAAACGCATACAAAGGTAATGGTGCAGCAAAGAAGCAAGAAAAGTTCTTTTTTTATGATTTTTTAATTTCCATGTATGCGCCAAAAAAACTCTCTCGTTTTCAAGCTGGTTGAATGTTAATTAATGTAATACACGTCTTCGTCCCTGTTTGAAAAAGCTCCCAAAGGGCTCGGCTCGGTCTTTGGCAGACCCAAAGAGAGTATTGTTCTCTTTGATATTTTGTTCTTCTTTCTTCGCTTGTAAAGAGGTTCTTTCTGTTGCGTACAATGTGGGATCGATGAAAAAAAAAGCAGCATAGATTTATGCATATCCTTTCACTTCAAGCATGTGTTGCGCTTTCGCCTTCTGGATGACGAGCGTAAGCAGACAGGTTACTTATTTATGGCTTCCGGATCTAGGAACGCCATTTAGCCATAGCGTTACGTTTCTGAATGTATGTACGTGATTCAGCAATATGTATTTGAAGCATAAGAGTTGATTTTTTTTATTTAAAAAAAAAATGAAATAGCAGTAACTGTTAACTATCCGCTAATAAGTCCGACTTTCTTTAATTCATTTCCACAGACGTCGGTGAACACATGAAGGAGGCGGTCCATAACGTTACGCACGAGATCGAGAACGTGCTCGGTGGCAAAAAAGATAAATCCGATCACGTCAATGAAGACGACCAGCCCGCAGCGAATGGACACGACGATCCGGACAACCCGGACTATCAGATCATACGGCTGAAGGGCTCCAAGCAGAACAGTGTGGAAGAGACGGAAAAGATGGAAAACATGAAAAATGATCTGCTTACCAAGGCGCAAAGCTTCGGTGACGACACGGACCGGATGGCGGACGATCTGATGAAGGAAACCGAAGACCTGATGCGGGACGCCGAGACCGGTATCGCTCACCACGAGATGACAACACGCATCACCTCCTCTGAGGACGGTACGATCGAGATCCTTAATCTGGAAGGTAACGCACCCAACTCTCCGAACCATTCGATTGACAGTTTAAAAACTACTTCACCAGAGCCCGAGATCGAACGGATACTGGCCGGTGCTGGGACGGACGATGGTACCACACCCGATTCTCCGAAGGCAACGCTCAACACACTGTCCGTTCCCGCCAACAAGGACGAANGATTGGGATTGATGGACGATTGATATTTTCATTTAAAACGTTTTTTTTTTTGGAAAAATATCCTTTTGTATGTGAGACCTTAGAATGCTTCAAAAATAGATTAAACTTTAAGATTAAGGCGCTGCTCTGGGATTTGTCGTATACGACGAACGACAAATACAAACGTATGGAGCTGTATGAAGGTGCTCTGTCAAATCCTGTAAAACATGATCATACATCTGTCGTTATACAAATCAAGTTGTTTTTTCTATAAACCTCGTAAAACTTGTCGTAGGCACATCTTTCAAAACGTGCATCTTGGTTGTCAAAACAGAACAAATAGTTGCAGCAGAAATTTAATGGACGCAAGTTGTCCGATGTGTCTCATTTTTAACTGAATTTTAATTAAAGCGGCCAGTCTAACAAGTTTAGGCAATGGAACTCAGATTTTAGGACGCTTTATTGTTGGTTTTGTATGTTTGATGATTTGATGTTTTTCTTCTTATTATTACGGTTTGACGTCCCTTCTCTGTTTGACAGTTTGTGTGACGACAAATCCTAGAGCACCCATAAAACTTGTCGTTGTCGTTCGTCGTATACGACAAATCCCAGAGCAGCGCCTTAGCTGTTCGGTTCAGGTAACCTCAATTAAAGTTCAATGTCATTGGATTTGACATTTTCAAAAGAAAAGGTCCCTTAGTTGTGAACTTACATGTTTTGTTTTCTTTGTAGTTGTATGTTTTTTGTGTGTGCTATATAATATCTAATATTTATTAACAAATATGTTATCTTTATTATTTAATGGTCCTTTTTTCAGATGTTATCAAATTAATTTATGACTTCCATTAAACTTAATAATTCTCGCACATTCCTTGGCACTACTTTATCATTCTTACATCATAGCCCTAACATTGTCTTGTCCCAAAAAATATGAGCCTTACTTCCTAATTCTTCCATACCTCGGAAACAATAAATAAACAATGAGCTAACGAAATACAACAAGTAAACCACATTGCCACGAGCAACTAACTAGGAAAAGGATAAAGCGTGAAAAAAAAACAGATAAACCAAAGCATAATGGAATTATCGCACGGGTATCTCCCACGAGGCACGGAAGGTAATTGAATTTGTGTGCCCTTGCTTAAAGCCTCAAGCTGTTTGAAATACGCAAGACGTTACTTTCAACACTTTGCTGATGATCGAGCACAAAGGAGAAGATACTGAAGTGATAATAAAATTTCTCTAAGAATATCTTTTATCAGTTCCGGATCCAGTTATGAATAGATTGCGGTGTTAGCTAATAAGCACCGCACTTTCCCTCTTAGTGGAACTAATTCAGCTGATGCTTAAAAATGTTGGCCACAGTTTCGCAACCTTTCAATGACCGCACTTTTTCGAGACACACTTCACTGTGCTAACCCATTAAGAGGTATTGATCGTGCAACCCAAAAACCAGACGCCATTACCCATTTCCCGATAGTGGTTCGCTCCCAATTGGCTATCGTTCCCTCACTCACTTTCTTCCCCTTTGCTCTCGTACCCTTTTTCATAGGAACAAACAACGCAATTACCCAACCGGAGTGCCTAAAAGTACACCTGGGACACGTGTTCCTTATGCATGTTTTAGGTACGGTGCGTTCGCGTTACGCTTTCTGTCGATGACCTTTTGGGCGTGGCGTTGATGAATATCCTTGTCACAGGTCAAGGCAGTTCAACGTTCTTCAGTAACACCGAAAAAACATAGGCCTAGAGTGCCTTTGTACTACCTTTCCAAGCATCAGTTTGACATAAACATTGATGAACATGTTACAATTTTAATTATTTAATTTTGACGCCGGCTGGTGATTCTATCAACGATCAATCGATCTCATATTTATACAACCGCAATAAAAGTTTAATTAACTGTACATATTAGCTATTTGATAAGTACATTAGAGTATGGAAATATAGTAACTCAACTATCACTGAATGTTGCTAGTGTCTATTGAACTTGTTGCGCCATAACGGTGGTAAAGAACGTTACAGTGTTGCATGGCCTAAGGTACGATGTTTACCATTCATTTACTGCAGCAGGCCGTTGAAATGGTCTCTTCAGCCGCTACACAAACCGAGACCAAAGGTCAACAACGTTTTAATGAGCAAAAACTTGGACGAAAATTAAGAATCCGCTTTTATAATGGAGAATTGAAGAAAATTCCAAAGAAAAATTGTGTTATAATTAGAGTGTAAAAATAAGATGATCCCAAATATAAATTAATTTTATTGCAAGTTATTCCAACTGAGGTATAATAATTTTATTTGTGAAAAGTAGTTTAGTTTAATAATGGTTTTGCTGTATAAATTTGAAATATAAATCATACCTTAATCTAGAGTAATTACTTGACTTTCTATGAATCGTTGTGCACAATAATTTGAAAAATCTATTATAGCAGCTTTAAAAAAGCTTCTCAAAATAAACCCTCGTTACACAGCGCGCCACTGCAATGCAACCGCTTTCATCCGCATGCTTCAAGCAACCGCAAATCGTCTGACCGGATACCAAACCAAAGACCGGCATTTACCAGTGCTTTAGCATACCGCTGTGGTTTTTACCAAGCGGGTTGCTTTTGTGAATGTATTTTTTTGCGCTTTACAAACTCTACTGCTAGCGTTCATATTGGGCCGGAAAACGCATACAAAGGTAATGGTGCAGCAAAGAAGCAAGAAAAGAGTAGTTCTTTTTTTATGATTTTTTAATTTCCATGTATGCGCCAAAAAAAACTCTCTCGTTTTCAAGCTGGTTGAATGTTAATTAATGTAATACACGTCTTCGTCCCTGTTTGAAAAAGCTCCCACAGGGCTCGGCTCGGTCTTTGGCAGACCCAAAGAGAGTATTGTTCTCTTTGATATTTTGTTCTTCTTTCTTCGCTTGTAAAGAGGTTCTTTCTGTTGCGTACAATGTGGGATCGATGAAAAAAAAAAGCAGCATAGATTTATGCATATCCTTTCACTTCAAGCATGTGTTGCGCTTTCGCCTTCTGGATGACGAGCGTAAGCAGACAGGTTACTTATTTATGGCTTCCGGATCTAGGAACGCCATTTAGCCATAGCGGTACGTTTCTGAATGTATGTACGTGATTCAGCAATATGTATTTGAAGCATAAGAATTGATTTCTTTTTTAAATTCCAAAAAAAATTAAATAACAATAACTGTTAACTCTCCGCTAATAAGTCCGACTTTCTTTAATTCATTTCCACAGACGTCGGTGAACACATGAAGGAAGCGGTCCATAACGTTACGCACGAGATCGAGAACGTGCTCGGTGGCAAAAAAGATAAATCCGATCACGTCAATGAAGACGACCAGCCCGCAGCGAATGGACACGATGATCCGGACAACCCGGACTATCAGATCATTCGGCTGAAGGGCTCCAAGCAGAACAGTGTGGAAGAGACGGAAAAGATGGAAAACATGAAAAATGATCTGCTTACCAAGGCGCAAAGCTTCGGTGACGACACGGACCGGATGGCGGACGATCTGATGAAGGAAACCGAAGACCTGATGCGGGACGCCGAGACCGGTATCGCTCACCACGAGATGACAACACGCATCACCTCCTCTGAGGACGGTACGATCGAGATCCTTAATCTGGAAGGTAACGCACCCAACTCTCCGAACCATTCGATTGACAGTTTAAAAACTACTTCACCAGAGCCCGAGATCGAACGGATACTGGCCGGTGCTGGGACGGACGATGGTACCACACCCGATTCTCCGAAGGCAACGCTCAACACACTGTCCGTTCCCGCCAACAAGGACGAAGCGATGGACNTTCGATTGACAGTTTAAAAACTACTTCACCAGAGCCCGAGATCGAACGGATACTGGCCGGTGCTGGGACGGACGATGGTACCACACCCGATTCTCCGAAGGCAACGCTCAACACACTGTCCGTTCCCGCCAACAAGGACGAAGCGATGGTCTCGATGCCACAAACTACGGACAAGCCGGACGTGTGAGTACGGTAGTGCCATCACATCGGTTAACAACGCCCTCATACATAACCACCAACCATATCTCCGTGCCCTTACATCAACATTCTAAACTCCTTTCCACATGACCACCATTTTGGACATCACCCTAAATTTTGTACATCACCTAACTGCAAACCATCTTCTCTCATTTTATCACTCAAGCAGCAAATTTATAACAACCAACCAACATTCAATGAACATTATGTACATTTTAGAATATTTTCTGACATAATTGGAACATCTGTGAGTTTGTAATTTCAGTTACTTAGATGTACACGACGTACCGGAACATTTTCAACCAAAAACCATCCATATCGATGTATTATTGCATTACTTTTGTTATACTACCACCCATTGTCATTATCAGACAACAAAACTTTTACCACTGTTATTGTAAATAACCTTTTTTCGATGTAAGTAATTGTAAAAAGAAACGTTTGAAAATAAATAAATGTATCATTACTTTAGAAATAAATATCTTTCTTGTGCGCATACTGTGTAAAGAAGGTATGACATGGATGACTGTAAAGCTGGAAAAAATAGACTTTTTATTTCGTTTAGATTATTCTTTTTGTTCTAGTGTTGTTGTTGAGGTATAATAATAAATTTAAAAAATAAAAGGAATATTTTTGGTAAGTTGTGTTTTCAAAAGTTTGTACAGGAAGGATTTTTTTAATACCTTCGTCATTCTCTACACTTTTTAACGTTAATAAAGGGTTTTTTTAAACAACTAACTAATAAATAACTAATATCTGTATTTAAATAGCTCTCAGAGAGTTGCGATGAGCTTTTAGCCTTCGTCACAACACAAGTCACGGATCAATGTTCTTTACCGTAAGACATTCTTTAAATGAAGGTACCAAAATTCAGATAGTTAATATGCTTGTATAAATAAGCTACGGTAATAATTTGAATTATAAATTTATTTATGTATAAATAGTTTAAAACCTCGTATAAACAAACATTTGTTGTACAAATATTGCTTAAACAAAAGCTATTACATTGTAATTAAATCATGATACCATGTCATGAGTTATTATAGGCTTAATTATTAATTAAGGATTTATTCAGGTACAGTTCAATAAACACAAAACAATCAATGCAAGAGAATAAGAAAGATGTAACAATCGTTTCAAGTTTATTCGAAACGAACAACAACGAATTGTTGAAACAATTCGGATTGAAATTCAATTTAATAATATAATAGTCGAATATATAAGTCGAGAAATTCAAAAAAGGAATTAGACTCATTTTATAATCTAGAGTAATTTTATAAAAATGACGTTTTTCCATCGGAATCTAGAAATTGTAAAATATTACGAAACCTGATACTTAAACGTAGTATTGTGTGAATATTTGTATAAAATTCCAAATTACTCAGTTCATATGTCTTCGAGAAATTTTTGCAAAACTGTAATTTAGCTATTCGTATATTAAGATGAAATTTTGATGAAGATGCAGGATATTCCAGAAACCTCAAATTAAAGACAACTTTTTTTCGAGCCATTTCGAAAAACTCTCTTTAATTAACGTTAAACGTTAAATATTACAAAAAAGGTAAAAAAACAAATTCTCATTGAACACTGAATTTAAAGTACATGAAAGTTTTTTCTAAAAGAAAAATAACTGTACAAAAAAGAAGATTATGACGCGAGGAACAGTATATTAGTTATGGCAGTTAAATGAAGAAATTTTGTTTTAAAAATAAATTGTTCTACAGCAATCAAGTTTATTAAAGTAATAAGTACTGGTCGTTCTTAAATAATACAAATCGATTACAAAACGAAACAAAGAGTGCATTGTGACCCCATGCGCCATGTGAAAAATACATGTAAATTTACTTGTAATCTAAAATGTTAACTAAAACAAGAAAAAAATCCTTTTACCATACCAACAACAAATTATCTCATAAAGGTGACCTCATTCAATACACCATCGACTGGTTCGGTTAACCTAACCATAATTCTGTCCTCCCGTCCAAATGCATGATTAATGGCCTTATCACATTTCTTTTCCCCACAATTCGCTTATGCGGAATGCGACACTTTCACCCTCCAAAAAAATACTCTCTTCATCACCATTACTTACCTTCACGGTACAGACAGCAGGACACAACAACCCTACCCAGTGCACAGGCATCGATCGATGGTGAATCGGTGACAAGCAGCGAAGAATACTTCCGTATGGAGGTCCTAAAAGCGACATCCACGCATACGCCGGGCCGATCGGTACCTCGCCGCACAACCAACACCAACCGTGCTCCACCACCGTCCACTGCGGCCTCCGACCGTGTACAACGGTTCATTTTCAAACTCAACTCCATCATTCTGAGCGACATCGAGGAGCGGGTGGACGAGGACGGTAGCATAGTGCGGCAGCTCGAACGAAACCCAGACCAGGTGGTTGAGCTACTCAGCAAACCGTCCCTCGATGCTGACGACGATGATGACGATATTGACAGAACAAACGGGACAGACACCCGAAAAGGACGTCGAAAAATGCTCAACGGAATTCGGAGACAGCAATCGATTTCGATTGACGAGACCACAGACCTGGACCTTACCGAGCGTACAAAAACGCATCTCAACAACCCGAGTCTGAGCGTTCAAAGCGAAGATTTGGACCAAGAACAGATGGTGCTACTTCGAGACATCCCGCCCGTAGTGAGACTGAGAGCATTGATGCGATTTAAATCGCTCGATGGCTCCGACCGAAGCATGCCACCGGAACGGAAGGGTCGACAACGAATGAAATCCCTCGATACGATTGATGCCAACGATGAGCAGGAGGAGATGGAAGCGGATGGAAATGCTTTCACTGATGTGCCGTACGATCCGGAAGAGGAAGAACGCATCTGCGAAGAGCTTCTGGAGGAACTACGGTTGCTGGAGCAGGCGGATCGACACGAAGTCCCAAGCGATGAGCAACCTGTAAACGACAATGAGCTTGAAACGAACGGCTGTACGACCGACACGGAGCAATCGATTACCCAAACCAATGATGACCACAAAACTGCCTGGGAGAAGCTGCAGGACTATCTGCAACGGGTGCCGAAGCGACGGAATAGTAATTACGATCTCTTTTACGACAGCGACGAGGACACGCTCAAGACACTGTTCAAGCGCACCAAGCTGAAACTGTTGTTTCACTATAGCGACAGTTCGAGCGAAGCCTCCGACGACACGCTGTGATGCAGTGAGGTGTTCCAGTTCTTGCGTAATATGTACTACCGGATGATGGAGTTCTACAATAGCCAAAGTTTTACGCACGCTCTTGCTCTTGCTCCAAGCCCTCCCGGGGCACTACTCGTGTCAAACTACAAAAACATGCAAAGGAAGCATTATTGCATAGTAAATTAGCGCTACTTGCCGTCTGTTATGAAGGTCACCTAACATTGGCTCCGAAAGCACAGTTACAATAAATTTACCATGCATCGATTGTGTGGAAAATTCCAATGGATTCAAGAGTTTTTTAAACTGTTCCATTAGGGTTTACATCATCATGTTTACCGTTTAACGATAAATTGGTAAGTATCCTCATTAACCGCATTTAATAGTAAAGCTTGAGGGCGCTATTTCGCCTAAAGACGCAAACCAGTTCTTTAGGATCTTAACTTTGCTTCACAGCAGGGTTTCTACAAGGAACAATTGATGACCTCTCTCTCTCTCTCTCTCTCTCTCTCTCTCTCTCTCTCTCTCTCTCTCTCTCTCTCTATCTATCTATCTATCTTGTTGGCTTAATGACCTCTAAGGGCTCTCTCTTTCTCTCTCTTTTGTTGGCTTTAGCGACCTCTAAGGTCACGCAGGCCATTTCTGGTTTACTAGACTTGTAACACGTACCGGATACTCAGTCCTTGCTACGGGGGACGGTCCGGTTTGAATTTGATACCCAGTCCTGTCGTGTAGAACCGGCGCCGTTTATCACATGCACCACCGTGTCGTCCCTGACGACCTATCTCTAGTAAATAACCTGTTCTTAATTGTTTGAACCAATGATAGAGTCGATACGCGCGAGAGTCCTTCTGTTTCCAATATTTTTTTTTTCTTAAATTCAACGGACTGTAAGTGGCACCCTTGAAGCGGTTTTTTGTGTTGAGAACATTTAACAATTGAAAGGCACACAAGGAAAAACGAGTACTACATGCCCTTAAGTCAATTCTAACATCTAACATGAAGCGATCTCACCAGCACTTAAATGTTTACTCCAGACAGCAGAACACCATCGTGTTCGATCCGATATGCAAGTAGTCCTGCAACGAAAAGTCTTTGCACGATCCGCTGTTTCAGCGACTTGGACACTTTAGCAACGCAGAACAAACCGCTGAATGAACTCCAAAATCAAACATTTACGCTGAATGGACTGCAGATGGGTGTGTCGATGAAGGCCACCACACAACGGATGAGTATTCATCCTAACGGCGACCGGGTTGGTTAGATCAAGCACATGTTTTTTCAGTCAACTCAGTATGCCAACCAGCAGATTCCCGTTACCTGCGATATGCTCTAGCTGGTCATGGAAGTTCAACTTATCGTCAAGGAGCACTCCTAGATTTCTGGCACAGATTTTACGATCAATTCAATGCCATTCATGGAATACTCGTAAAATTGGTGATTGCGCTTTGTTGTGAACGAAACGACAACATGCGTATCGACGCATGGTTTGCTCCAAACCATTCGTACAGCACTGGAACGCATCCGGAACATTCTGAAGATGGAGCATGGTCTTCATGGTTGCTTATCGGAAGGTACAGTTTCGCGTCGGCCGCGTAGAGCAGATGACTACCATGAAGAAGCACACGTGTAGCGTTGTTTAGATAAATCACGAAGAGAAGCATTGAAGCTTACCCTCTTCTACATAGTAAGCGCTATCGTATCTTCAGTTTTCTAGACATTCACATAGTTTCATTTTTTCTCCGTTTTTTCTTTGGTTTGTTAGAAGCATGCAACATAACGTTAAATTTAATTCAATCCCCTGAACTCGATACCTTTTCTATTTTAATGAAAAAAAAATCCGGTGTACGATTTGTTTACCATTTATTACGGCTATGCTAAACCAATTGCCTCACTGTTGGCAAATGTATGTTCCATAGTGCTGCAAGGAGAAAGATGTAGAAACGCTAACCGTAACCGCAAGCCATTAGTTCGCCGGATCGATCACCCGGTTTGACCATCGCTATGCTACATTTTCGAATCCAGTCATTCGGAAATGTTAACCACGGCACCGGTTAGCGCGATGGCCTCTATCTCCACGGCAGCACCGAGAGGCAACTTGATGCCTCCGTAGCATGTTCGTGCTGGGAAGCTGCTGCTGAACACTGGAAAAGAAACGTACCACCCCCAAACAAGATCCATCCATAAGTTGTGGTGAAACATTTATGATTTGGCTTTTCGATTAGCATCGAAATTATTATTTTCATAGCTCTGGTGCTGGTGTGCAAACTGTGCACCATGCTAAATGGTTCCGCACAACGAAGCAGCGAAGGTAATGTAAAGGCAGGAAAGAGGAACATCACACAAACAACGGTTCAACGCTTATCATCATCGAGCCCACTTTGCACATATGACCCTACCTTTCTTGTACTCCTCGTTGACGGTGGCGTAATCGTTCATATCGCCGATCAGAACGGTCGTTTTGACAACCTTATCAATTCCGGATCCCGCCTCGGACAGCAGGGTGGTCAAATGTTCAAGCGCTTTTGCGGTTTGTGCTGCTACACCGCCCGGTACCAACTTCAGCGTATCCAGCTCCATACCGAGAACACCGGAACAGTACACAGTGCGGTCAGCCACGATGGCTTGGCTGTAATTTGCAAAACAAAAGACCAAACATTAAATCATCACCATCCACTGTTGCTAATAACGAAGGGTTTTGGCATCTGGACTCGTTACGGGAACGATAGGGGATCATGAATCCAATTGAACTTTCTAAACCATACACGTACCTGTACGGTGCCACTGCTTTCGGGCACTTCTTGGTGGAGATCACTTTGCGTACGATCGATGACATTTTGGGAAGAGGGTGATACACGGTCACGATTCAACTGAAGCTTCCGGAGACTGGTTACGGCTGCTGCACAAGCAAGAATGATGGACACGGCAATCAAACCTTGAGATACGGACCACCAGTACCCAAATCGCACTTGTTAATCAGTTGTTGATGTTGTCATGTGCACACCGCCGAAGAGAAGCTTCGTTTGTACAGGGGTTTTTGTTTCATTCAGCTGTTGCGATCACAGTGCAACTTGTTAAAGTTAAAAAATTATCGCATCTCGAAAAGTATGAAAGAAAACGCTTTCTATTTGACTGTTCGAATGATTTTGAAACATTTTACAATATCTATATACAATTCAAAATGACATACCACACAACTAAAGCTTCACTGAAAACCCCTGTAGATCTGGATTGGTTGGGTTCTTCTTTTACCAAACACTTGCTATACTCGTCTAGATCGCTTGAGAAACAGCAGAACCTGGGGTAGGGAACACATAAAATTCCTATACAAGTGTAAGTGAATTTATGAAGCCGACTTAGCCGATTGCATAAATTAAGGGGGCCAACAGATCAAAAACCGATCAAACGAACTTCACAATCAGTACAAAAAATGAGCATATTCAATAACTTTAAACGAACGTTTCTTAAACTCCACAGTAATGGATTTATTTTAAACCCATAAAACGAGAATAATCGATAATCTTCAATTTGCGCCTTGCAATAACATTTGGTTTTGTTTTCCAAGACCCTTTCGCAAATAAATGCATATTTTCCCTTTTTTTAATTTTTATGCTTTCTATTCTTACAGAATAAAAAAATCACATTGACTTGTTTCTGCTGTATTTATCCCTGTCGATCCAAAGAAATACTGCATAAAATACTGTTGTAGGCAATTAATCTGCCGTCATCTGATTATTTTATAAACCCATACAAATATCTATTCAACTCTAACCCCATTTCACAAGCCAGCTTGTTGGATTTGTTCTTAACGGACACGTTCGCTCCATTTTCTATTAAAAATTCTACTATCCCCCATTGCTCATGTTGAAACGCATTATGTAAAGCCGTATTACCCTGATCATCCTGCTCGTTTAACTTAATTCCACGCTTAACTAGCGACGATGCCAGTTCTAGCGACAACTGGTAACAATGTCTCATCCACCCGATTCCATTTGTGAGTATCATGAGTGCGTTTTGTCCGAATTGGTTTGTAGCATTAACATCAACGGATTTTTGAAGCAACATTTCAATCATACATAACTGATCCTTCATATCACATTGTACATAGCTAAGTAACCCAAAAAGTGGTGTAGAATGGTCCCATAAACGATAATTGTAGTCAATATCGTAGTCATACTCCAAAAACCACTGAACGCAGATCGGAATTGCTTTGTGGCAAACCCTTGCAAACAGTTCAGCCATTTCGGTCTTGGAGTGTTCGTACAAACTGTCGAACAATAATCGTCGAATATCGGGCTGTGTCTTCAAAAACTTTTCGGTACTCCAGGAAAAGAAATATCTGCTCTGTTTGCCTATCATCCACGGTAAGTACATGTGGGCACACTTGCGAAACCACGGCAGATGAATCAATTGTGGTATTAATGCTATTGCTGCACAGTAATGCATATGATTCAGGTTACTGCTCAAAAGATCACAATTTAGAAGATCGACACGTGCGCCACGATCAAGCAAGAATGTTACCGTCGCACAGCATGATGCCAACGATAGTGGTAACTGTCCATCGGGTGTCGGACCGTTCACGTCCATACCGTAGTCAACTAGTGATTCTAAGACCGCACCATGCAGCCCATTTCTGCAGCTTATATGCAGCAGGTTATATCCTGCTTCGTTTACATACGATAGCTGTGCCAATTCGCTTCTTCGTAATAGCATTTCAAATATGCTTTCGCTTCTGTAAACCAAATGTATCGGCAGGCACCCTCTGTCGTCCAACTTCATAACATCCATATTGCGAGCAAGTAGTTTTTCTATCAACGATTTATCGCTCCACAATACTGCTGCGTGAAGAAATGTCTTCCGATTACTATCCAAATAATCATCCAACCGTTTTCCATTTGCCTCGAGTATGGTGACTGTTTTCTCGAAATGCTCACGAAGATGACGTAGATCATCGTAAAAATCTGTAAAATAATTGAAAAAAAATAATTCAACCATTTGTCACCACATGCAGTACAGTGCATACCTCTTTGTCCGGTATCATTCTTCAGTTTGACTGATTCGATGTATTCCCGTAGCTCTGGTATTGTTTCCGCAATCACCTTCAAAAGCGTGCTGTACGATCGATTAGAACAATTGTGTTGGTTAACGGTGACTTGCCGAAGTTTGGTCATATCTTTCGTGTAAAAATCTCGATGATATTTCAAGACAAACTTTATTCCTTGTTCATCCGCATTGTTCATCAATATACGAAGAAGATCGAAAGCGCCATCGTTCTCCGGTTTCGATGCTTCGAACAAGTGTCTAACAATCGAACCATGCTTTCGATAGAGAACTTCAACAAATGCTAAATGTTTGCACTTAATCAAGTTATGTAGGATGTTTAATTTTTCACCACTTTCTTGGAGCTGTAGAAGGGACAAGTCTCGTTCAATTTGCTCAAAACAGTATTGCAATGCTATGCCACGGCCAATTAAAACAGCAAGTGTTGTTGTATCATACAGTCGTTCCCGTACATCAATGTGGCATTCTGTTATATATTTTTCGCACAGTTTCTTCATGGGAACCGATCGTACTAGGTGCCACATGTTCTGCGGTGTGTTCTCTGCATTTTCATATGTGAATATTCTGCTCAATGCCACCGATTTCGATTCATGCAGCTTTCTTGTGCGATAGTCCAGTAAAAAGTTCAGAAAATACTCCACTAGTGGTGTCTGTTGTCGCTGCATCATTTGGTGTAACACGGTGTATTTGTTTCGATCGCTGGCACAAGGATCAAACCGATCGGCGTATTTGGTAGTTAGCAATTCGATCACATCCTTGCGCATCTTTTCGCCCGCAGCCATTAATGGTGTTCGACCCTGAATACCAGATGCAACAGTCAGTGAGGCTCCGCGGCTAATAAGCTTCATTATTATTTCCTTTGTCGATATGGCACAGGCAAGCTGCAGATAATTCTCAACATCTCGTCGCAAATCGCACCGATCTAATGACAGGACACCGTTTGGTAACAATCGACGGACAAGCCGCATTATATCGCACCATTTGTTTCGATTACAAACGTCCAATGCAATGAAACGATGGCCATGATTTGGGGTTCTTAGAAGCACAAAAACTTGCAAATTGAGTGGAATTGCTGCTGGGCAACGAGACATAACCGTCAGTGCCGCTTCGCATTCCTCTTCTGTCCAGGCAATCAGTATCGGTCTACTTTTCCATCCCATTTGTTCCACTTTCCACAGGAACTGGTGTTTGATCGTTTGCTGCACGATTGTCAAGTCTTGCTCGTAGCGATCAAGTAGTAGATCCACAACATTTTCTGCCTTGTTTGCGATCGCTGCGTGTAGCGCTGTCCAACCATCCTCCGTCGGTTGGTAATGATTAGTTACACCGGATAGGATTAGTTGTTCACACTCGGCTAACGATCCATTTGCTGCCGCACGATGCAATGGAAAGCCTTTGAAGCAATTCGGTATAAACTTAGCAGGATACATTTGCAACGATTTTCAGTTGCATGTTCACTGGAACATTCACTGTTAACTGTAGAGGTTAGCGTAAGCTCTAGCTATATTTAAAGGACAATTTAATTGCACAAATGGATGAAACCCGCTGATTTGAGTACGTAACATTGCGACAAGTGGTACACAAAAGTGACTCATGACAGCCGATTATTGTTGTTTGGATTTTCAAAACAATCTTCAGTTTGGTTGAGTATACACTCCAACAGAGCATAATGAAAATTTGCTCACATAAAGGAATTTATAAAAATTGTAGGAATCAATCAATATTGGAATTTAGTCAAAATGCTACCCTTTTATGAATTTTAATTATTTTTTTTTAAATTCACACAGCACTGGTAGTATTCTACGCGAGAAAACATGTTTGTTCAATGTGTTAACCGATTCCAAAATGTTATAGTAAATTTCTGTTCAACTCCACGCTACAGATTTCCATTAACCGATGAAGTTTTAAATGCAATATTTTTTTCATATTTTGAATAACGGTTCTGCAGAATACACGCACGTGTGTACATGTACCCTAACTGTCAAATATCTTCGAAAGCGAACTAATTTAAAATGGCAGTTGGAAGACATCTTGTGAGCACATGTATTTACTTATCCGGCGCTACAGTCACTACGAGGTCTTGACCTGCTGCAGCACTAAAAGTTCCAAGTTCACAAACATATCACGTTAATCGACAAGTACAAACGTTATCAACTGGTGTGTTTCAAACATAACTGTATTACCTTAATAAGGAATACAAGATCTTATCACATAAAACTCAGAGAAATTAACACGTGTTGTTTCGATTTGAGAATAAACGAAAATGTTGCTAACAATAATTCACATATTCACCAACCACGCACAGATTTTATTTTTGACTTAAAGGGTGACCCCGAAAGTATAAGCACGATTTCTAAATGACGTTTCTAGTAAAGGGATGACGTAAAACAGCTAATTCTTGATATGCTTGATTGTTTACATTCAAAGCTACTAGCTAGTGCATTGAAACTATTNCAGTGCCGCTTCGCATTCCTCTTCTGTCCAGGCAATCAGTATCGGTCTACTTTTCCATCCCATTTGTTCCACTTTCCACAGGAACTGGTGTTTGATCGTTTGCTGCACGATTGTCAAGTCTTGCTCGTAGCGATCAAGTAGTAGATCCACAACATTTTCTGCCTTGTTTGCGATCGCTGCGTGTAGCGCTGTCCAACCATCCTCCGTCGGTTGGTAATGATTAGTTACACCGGATAGGATTAGTTGTTCACACTCGGCTAACGATCCATTTGCTGCCGCACGGTGCAATGGAAAGCCTTTGAAGCAATTCGGTATAAACTTAGCTGGATACATTTGCAACGATTTTCAGTCGCATGTTCACTGGAACATTCACTGTTAACTGTAGAGGTTAGCGTAAGCTCTAGCTATATTTAAAGGACAATTTGATTGCACAAATGGATGAAACCCGCTGATTTGAGTACGTAACATTGCGACAAGTGGTACACAAAAGTGACTCATGACAGCCGATTATTGTTGTTTTGATTTTCAGAGCAATCTTCAGTTTGGTTGAGTATACACTCCAACAGAGCATAATGAAAATATGCTCACATAAAGGAATTTATAAAAATTGTAGGAATCAATCAATATTGGAATTTAGTCAAAATGCTAACCTTTTATGAATTTTAATTATTTTTTTTTTAAATTCACACGGCACTGGTAGTATTCTACGCGAGAAAACATGTTTGTTCAATGTGTTAACCGATTCCAAAATGTTATTGTAAATTTCTGTTCAACTCCACGCTACAGATTTCCATTAACCGATGAAGTTTTAAATGCAATATTTTTTTCATATTTTGAATAACGGTTCTGCAGAATACACGCACGTGTGTACATGTACCCTAACTGTCAAATATCTTCGAAATCGAACTAATTTAAAATGGCAGTTGGAAGACATCTTGTGAGCACATGTATTTACTTATCCGGCGCTACAGTCACTACGAGGTCTTGACCTGCTGCAGCACTAAAAGTTCCAAGTTCACAAACATATCACGTTAATCGACAAGTACAAACGTTATCAACTGGTGTGTTTCAAACATAACTGTATTACCTTAATAAGGAATACAAGATCTTATCACATAAAACTCAGAGAAAATAACTCGTGTTGTTTCGATTTGAGAATAAACGAAAATGTTGCTAACAATAATTCACATATTCACCAACCACGCACAGATTTTATTTTTGACTTAGAAGGAACACACTCGTTTGTTTTCTAATCAAATCTATTTCATAAATGGCAATATGTTTGGACAACCTACTTCTCTTGCACCATGTTACATAGTGTTTGCAACTTTCGTTCTCTTATGGTGCTCCTTCACTTACTAGCAGTCACGGCCGAATGTTGGGTTAGCACACGCTCCAATATTTTACCATACCGCGGAAGAGTGCAAAGTATAACCAGCCATTTTTCATCCATAAGTACACTCTGCAGAGTCAACATTTAAATTAAATAAGAAACTCATATCTAACTAAAACTATCTCTTACTCAGCGTGATAACTTTTCCATTTGTCACCGTTTTTCAAAATATTTTAATCGGTTTAATTGGTGCATACTTTCACATACACACATCTGTGTATTAGCATAAGAAAACCACCAAGTAACGATTCGTACCGTGATGAGCTACATATAAATAAAGATGAACAAAAAAGTTCTATGGTCGTCGGTGTCAGTTATTCGAAACAGGAGTCGAGATACGTATATGCTTTTCCACCTATCTAACCGCAACAGTACTGTACCTATGCGTGATTTCATCTATCATATTCTGCTATCACTGTCCAAGCGTATGCAGGAAGAATACGGGGAGATAATGTTACTTTGCTCAATCTACAGTTTTCTTCTCCATTCCTCATTTCTTTATCCTTCTGAACAAACTTTGGTAAAGCTGTGCCTTCCACGCGTTTCATTGTTAAATGTCTTGTTTTCTAACAAGCAATTCCATTAAGTAGTTTAAATAAGAAGTACTAATTATCGCTAGGATGTAATGCTTCCTAATTGTGCTGCTATCGTGATTCGATTAAACTGGTGCTACTTGCAGTCGCGTGTGCCAAAAGCATAGTTAGCGGAGGAAACATGTCTAGGACTATTGCTACCGATAACATTAGCAACTTTATATCAAATGTGATGGCGGTGATGTTGATGGAACAAAGTCAAACGCTCTCGGTGGCACTAGCGACTNAAATTAAATAAGAAACTCATATCTAACTAAAACTATCTCTTACTCAGCGTGATAACTTTTCCATTTGTCACCGTTTTTCAAAATATTTTAATCGGTTTAATTGGTGCATACTTTCACATACACACATCTGTGTATTAGCATAAGAAAACCACACAAGTAACGATTCGTACCGTGATGAGCTACATATAAATAAAGATGAACAAAAAAGTTCTATGTTCGTCGGTGTCAGTTATTCGAAACAGGAGTCGAGATACGTATATGCTTTTCCTCCTATCTAACCGCAACAGTACTGTACCTATGCGTGATTTCATCTATCATATTCTGCTATCACTGTCCAAGCGTATGCAGGAAGAATATGGGGAGATAATGTTACTTTGCTCAATCTACAGTTTTCTTCTCCATTCCTCATTTCTTTATCCTTCTGAACAAACTTTGGTAAAGCTGTGCCTTCCACGCGTTTCATTGTTAAATGTCTTGTTTTCTAACAAGCAATTCCATTAAGTAGTTTAAATAAGAAGTACTAATTATCGCTAGGATGTAATGCTTCCTAATTGTGCTGCTATCGTGATTCGATTAAACTGGTGCTACTTGCAGTCGCGTGTGCCAAAAGCATAGTTAGCGGAGGAAACATGTCTAGGACTATTGCTACCGATAACATTAGCAACTTTATATCAAATGTGATGGCGGTGATGTTGATGGAACAAAGTCAAACGCTCTCGGTGGCACTAGCGACTTCACGCTGCACCTGGTAAAACACCCATTCCTCCATAAATGATGGCACGAATGCGGAACTCTTAGTGTACTTCACCTTTGGCGTTAGCTTTGCGAGCTGATCCTCATACATTCGAAGCGATTCCGGGCAGCTAACACCGTTACCCTGTGGAGCATTAGGATTGGACATTTTAAATAAATCAGAACATCTAATCTTCTAATCCATTACGATGTTCTACTTACATGGGTCATAAACTTTCCGTCCGGTTTAAGTACTTGGAAAGACGATTCCAAGATCAAGCGAATAAAATCCCATATCTCTCCGGTCGGTGTGTCGGAAATTGGTATGTCTGTCAGATCGCCAAACACGTAATCAAACTTGCGTTCCTCCTTAATGTACTTCTTCAGGTACACCATACAATCTCCGACGATTATTTCATAATTGTCGTCCGTGCGCTTTTCCAGCACTTCCCCACAGATGGAGTTCATGTATTTATTGCACGCCTGCATGACTATTTCGTCGATCTCGAGCATTACCACAAACTTGGGACCTTCCTTTAGCAGCTCATAAAGCAAAGCACCGTCACCACCGCCCAGAATGCATATCTCCTTTCCAGCATAATTTTCGGCACCTCGACACATCAACGTTTCGGTATAGATAAGATCCGCTTCGGCAATGTCTGTAAAATAATGCAAATAATACGTTATCATATTATCAAGCCTTCCTCGCTCTCTGATTGGAAAGTCCAATACAAGAATTGTTTCATTTTTTATCTATCACGTGTTATGGTACTAATTGCATACATACTTTGCAATTCATCCAACACCAACATATTGCCCAAGCTTCTGGAGTGAACGATTTGTATCTTCTGGAACTCTGAACGCTTGTCGAACAGCACCCGATCGATGTCGTACTCGATGACACGCTCGTCTGTAAATGAAAATAAGTCAAGAAAGTTCAGCAAATTGTAGGTCAAATAGAAAACGCACGGTTTTAAGCATAGCCAAATTAACCATGCAACTTTAAATTACAACATTCAGTGGGGCTTTTGATCAAGCTTTAATAAAGCTCTTTTTTGTGATTGCCATTTTTTACTATAAAATATGCCAAACTGTTAATTGCCTGATTATTTTGGCCGTAGGGAGATGGCGGGATAAAAGCATACATTTATCTTAATATAGTTCATAGGAATAGGATATACACATATACAAAGAATAGAAAGCAGAGTAGTAAACCTTACTAAAAATTTTAAATAATTTTGCTAGTCAATGATTTTATATGATAAGATAATTGTTTACCATTTATATTTTTCCTAACTACTATTACTATACATGCATTTCTTTAAGGTTTACCGAACTTATTTGGTTGTTTTCGTAATTACTTTTTTTAATGAAAATCCCCATGAATTTGTGAACATATATTCTAAAGCAATACTAAGTTTGATATTCCTAAGTGACTGGGGGTACGAAATAGACAAAGTCATGCAAACAAATGTTTCTCATCTCACAGGAGCCATTTTATTTTAATACAACATGAAACATTATACGCCAAAACATCCATAGCAACAATCATACTTATTATTATTAAGCAATATTACAATAATTAGCAAGAAAGCATACAGAATTTTCACAACAAAAACGATTTAAATTGCGGAAAGCACAGGGTAGTAAATGGCAGTTAAGCAAACAACAAATAGTGGGGCTCTCTTATTACATTAAGATTTGCTAGTACATCGATGATCGCATGTCTTACCTGCGGTCGGGAAATAACGGGTTAAGGGACCCCGTTGGAGCGGTGGTAGCGATTGGCCATGGTTGAGTTTTAGTTTTTGCACCAAATTGTTCTCGAGCTCGCGTATTTGCTTCAATGGAGAATTTTTGGTGCGGTAGGAACATGGATGTGATGATGTTGTGTGGTGGTGGTGAAGCATGGTATTGATGGTGGTTGCATGTATGGTGTATTTTTTTTATTCATTTCGTTCAATTTATTTTCGGTTTGAGTAGCAAAAACCAAATAAAATGAAGAAATGAAAAGGAAAACAAGAAAAGGAAAAGAACAAAATACATAAAACACGTTAGTTGATCAGAGAACGGTTTGTATATTACAAAATCACGGAAGGATAAATTAGATCGAGCTATTATAACATCGACGAAGCAGCAAGAGCTGCAGTTGGATATTCGATTTTTGTCAATATAGCTAAAGAAAATATTCTACGTAAAACTGCTATAAAATTTGTTCACATTTATTATCCCACGACAATTTCAATCCAGCAGCAAATTATTTGTAAATTTTCCTTTAAATATTTGTACTTCATTGAGTAACCTCTAGCTAGCTGTCTCCAATGTTTGGTACTACAAATCATCCATACCAATCATTTTTACACTACTGAAAATGTACAGGCTAAAATAATGCCCTCAAACAAAACATTTACATAGTACGAACGTAAGTAACAAAACGAAAAAAACGCATGTGTTTAAAATTAGTCCAGGAATGACATGTTGCGCTAGATCGCTCATTTCCTACAATGTTTCGATTGGTAAAAGAAAACATTAATGATGCTCCAAACGGGGTTCCCGGGAAATGGTAAGAATGAATGTATCGTGAAATGTGTAGCTTGCCTAATACTAGCTAATATTCAATAGATCAATAGAAAGCATTCGACTTTGATAGAGAAATAAACAAACGCAAAACTGAACTCATCACGATAAAAGAAGAACAGTTGAAAGAACTATAATCAGTTAGAGGTGTAACAGAAGACGGAATAAAATGAAGATTCCGGTTGGAAGGAGATTTCAGAAATACAAACATGTTAGAACAAACTTTAAAACAATATCAAATTTGGGAGTATAAAACGGAATCCAAACAATACAATACAATAATGTCAAAAAAAGGAGAAAACCATACACATCACAAACACAGGGGGTGGTAGTAAGTATGGAAACATTGTGGCAATAGCTAGTAGTAACGAGAAGGGAAGAAAAGTATTGGAGGGGAAACCAAACAGGTTTGTGCCGTGTTCGGTGGTTCATAAAATTAATAAGTATTGTAGTAAAATCGAGTAAATGCAAGCTATGGCTGACCTGAGCTTGTTAGGTAAACGTCAACGCTACTGCCCCGTTTAATCGGTGGAAGGTGCTTGGAGCGTATAGCTTCCAGCCTGATGCGCAAACCATTTTCTAGCATTTTCATGTTCTACGGAAAGACAAACCGTTTACGAGCAAAAACAAATACAAAAACCGTATGTGCGTATTTAGGTGTGGTCAAATAGTGTGCATTGGGTATTAGAAGAACACAACAAAAATGCATATAAAAACATAAAACATTTGAAAAAAGAAAAATGATAATCATGTTAACCGAACCTACCACAACTAACTGAATAAATGTATTAATTTACGTGTATAACTAACAACACCTAGACAGCGGATCCTTCATAGTTTTCCATAATTGTATGTTAAGACATTATGTAATTGCTGTAGGGATTTTTGTGCAGATTTTTATGAAATCAGAACGCAAATATCATTTACCCTCGAAATGTGAAATTAGCATTGTACGGAGAGTTCATGTTTGTGTGCCAAGAAGATATGCAAATAGCAGGTTGGCATTTAGCATGGTTATGGCCGCAAAAAAGGGTAAGATAGTTTGAGCCTTTCAACAATTACATGCGTACATATAACGCACGAATGATGATGCAACGAGTGCAAGTAGTTTCCGAGATAGACATTATTACCGTATCATATAATATTAAGGTATATGGCCCGGCCGGTCTTCAGCATATAATAAAAAAAAAGGTGCTATCTCTCGTAAAATAAACACAAAACAAATGATGTACCGGCAGTGCAGGTAAAATTTGTTCGCCACTGTTTCATCACCGAGCACATGTCAGAATAAAACTGTCAAAACAAATAGCGCGGTTTTGCTTCCAATACATACAAAAGAAGAGCCGGCTTTTCATCGCTAGCCTTGTGTAATGACCTTGCCCTTATGTATGTGTGCGCGTATGCTAAATCAACGTGACTGCGCCGTGTGAGGCGTATCCTATATCCTTTGCTTGTATCGATTTTTCCCATACTGGGAAAAACTAGAACTTTGACAAAGCATGGAAAACTCCAACAACAGAAAATACACGAACTCTTTGTTCACAGCTTTGCTTCGCATACGCACACACACACATGCGAGTCATTCGCATCTGCAGTAATAAATAGAACGAGAAAAACTAGGCAAAACACCCGGGCAACGAGCTGCATAACAGCGACCTAGTTTTCGCACATAGCAGAACTTTTTCTGCGGCCTATTCACAACAATGTGACTGAGTGGAGGAAAGGGGATAACGTTTTTGTACAATCAAATCACAAGCCCAACGCATACTTCAAAGGAAATCTTCGCCTCATCGCCATCCTTCCGGTAGTATTCGACGTTGATCGTTATCAAGCCCTGCTCGAAGAAGCGAATCGTCACAATGGTTCCGGTACCGGTTTCGTTGAGAATGCAGAGATACCCGTCGGCCGTCAGCATGTCGTAGGATATCTTCAAACCCGCCAAATACTTTTCAAGACCTTCCTTGCACACCCGTACTATGTCCTTGCGTGACACCTCGTCAATGATACGGGCGGGGTCTAGTGAAAAATCTAGCAAAATCGAATTCGCCGACATGGTGCAGTATTCCTTGTATCACTAAGCTCCGTTACTTAACCACACTTTTCACAGATTTTGTTTAGCGTTCACGGCGCGGTAAAGAGCGCTGGTTGCTGCTAGCCAAATTCACACACTGCACGCGCCTTTACTGAAAAACTCGAGACCGGACCGAATACACGCGCTCAATACGATGATCTGCCTCTTCTTTGGCAAGACTGATTCGTGCTATATGTATAAGCTCGGAGAGATGGAATGGCGTTCGTTGAGTGTCAGAAAATGTGGTAGTGTTTGTGCAACCCATTCAACATAACAGTCCCGAAGTTTGCCGAAGATCCACTTTTCGAAAATCGTACCCAATGCGATTTCGAAATCAAATAACGGTCAGATAAATCTGCCCTTTTGACAGTTGTTGTGACTTCAAGACAGTCCGATATTACCGATGTGAAATGGAGTTGACAACAATGACAATCGATATCTCATGTCTGTATTGCAAAATTTATGTATACGTACACGTGGATTTACGTTTTCATGCGTGACATATCATGTAGAAACTGTAAGTTAGTTAAAAAAAACAGCTGAAATCAAACCACAAAATCGTTTGCTTGACAACTGCTAAGTCTGTGATAAACGTCGTGTAAGGTGTTCCTCACATCAAAGAGAAGAATCAAGAACATGAAAAACAGTCAAATTACTCAAAACCACAAATCGAAGAAATCTGAAAACGAATGCACGATTTTGGAAACGAAAAAGAGAAATTTGTCAGTGCCACAGTGAACAATAATTTATATTGTTCTGAACTAAACCAGTTTCATTAATTTCCGTTTGTTTTCCTTACATACAAGGACATAGAGAAATGCAAAATTAGAAACGCTTAATGTTTTTTTTTTAATTTAATATTTGAATGTTTTTAGATTCTAGCTCAATGCTTGAATTATTCACTTTCAATTATTTTTGAAAAATTCAACTATTTAGTACATTTAAGATATTGAATTTATTCAACTATTCAAATAAGAACGTACGTTGCAAATAACAGCGGATTTGAAAATAAAAATTAATTTAAATAATTAAATAAAGAAAAAGTTTAAACTTTCGTCTTTTAGCAATTCATAATGTTCTTGTGTTTCATAGAAATAAAAAAATAGTGTTGAGTAAAACCATAAAAGTTGTATTTAATTAGCAAACGCAGTAGTATGCAAGTAATTACAAATACAAATTAGCGAGTAGTTTGTTGAATCGAGATTCTATTATGTATTGAGGATTTTTTGAGGTGATGATTGTCTAGCAGAAGTCGTGACTTTTTTTTTGACTTCAATTGCACAATTGCAATTTTCCATGCAAATTGTGTTCAGTATTCAGTACATTTATTTTCGACATATTTTGTCCGTTCGTAAAATTTTCGAAATGTCACAACACCCGAGGGAAAATGTTCGTCATTTTGGTACTTCCACCGGACATCAACTAGCTCTTCTTCCCTAATTAAATTTTCAATTTCAAAAGGAAGCCACGTGTTCAGCTTTTTTAGGTCCTCATTTGGCTGGAACTGCTGATCAGTCAGAACATATGCCATCGAAGGTAATATCGGAACGAGTACAGATTTCTCATTAACAAACAAACATAACAAATGCAAGTTAAGAAACAGAAAGCAAAATGAAAGACATAAAACTTTAAAGGTACTACTCCGATTCAATCCTTAAAACAAGAGATCACACACAAATAAGAAACATATAAGAAAATGAGCCGGTTTTAATGCAATAAACTCCAGAACCTACACTCAGAATCCTCATTTTTTATAATTAGTCAAATACAAACATGCCACTAAATAGATAATTAGAGGAATCTCATCCTACAGGATGTTGAATGTAGCACGAAGCGGTTTTATTCTAATGCTCGCTATGTGAAACGAGAAGGAAGATCCTGATCGGACGAGTTGATCGACAGGTGCTACTTCAACACATATCTGAATGGGACAGATGCAAGAGATACCGAACCAGGCGCAAGAACCAGAGCAGAGCAATACTACGACATCAAACATGATGATGACGAAAGTGCACCCGCCATCCTTGGACGAAGTCATCAGTGCCATCAAATAGCTGAAATATAACAAGTCAGCTAGCGGCGACGGTCTGGTGGCCGAACTGTTCGAGATGGGCCCGGGTGTCATACACCCAGTGTAAAACATGACGACAGGCTGGACTGTGCTAACTTCCGAGCCGTCACAGCCCTGAATGCTGCCTACGAGATCCTGTCCCGAATACTCTTCTGCAGACTTGCGCCCGTCGCCACAGATTTCGTCGGAAGCTACCAAGCTGGATTTGTTGGAGGCTAATTGACCATCGACCAAATTTTTACTCTACCGCAGATCCTCCAGGAGTGCCGGGAGCACCAGATCCTACGCACCACCTGTTCATTGACTATAAGACGGCCTACGATACCACAGATAGGACCGAACTATGCAACTGTACTTATTCCCAGGTAAGGTGCAGTGCAACGTGAGAGTGTCGTACATGACGTCAGAATTATTTGAATCTCACCCTGACCCCTGTGAGCAAGGTGCCGGGCTCTCTTGTTTGCTGTTTAACATCGCTCTGGAAGGTGTCTTGCATAGCGCGGGATTCGATATCCGGAGCACGATTTTCACCCGTTCTCTCCAATTTCTCGGCTTCGTGGATGACATCGACATCCACGGACGGATATCTGCGGCGATGTGCCAGGCGTTCACCCGACTGAAACGTGAGGCCGATAGTATTGGATTGAGGCAAAGAACTGCTTGTTGGAGGCTCTGACCGTGATACGCGACGATCTCGAGATGGTAGAAGAATTCTGCGATCCAGAAGACTCCAGCAACACATGAAATGCACGATATATCGCACACTGATACGTCCGGCAGTTCTCTACAGGTACAAGTCCTGGACTATGCTAACGGAGGACAACCGAAGGAAACCAAACCCGCTAAGTAAGCTCAACCGACACCAAAGCGGAATATTTGCTCGCAGAAAGGATTAATACAGAAAGGAAAAAAACCCGGAGAAATGTTCTGGATTTGGTGCGATTCGAAGGATATCGTATGTTAATAAGTGCTACACAGTGGTCAAACCGTCAGAAGCGAATAAAAGCGAACCAAGCTCATTTATTCCGAGCGATCATTGAAGGAAAACCCAAACCATGAGAAAAAGCTTACTCACAGTGAAATTCCTGCGTCCTAGCTTGTGTCATTTAATTTAAGAGGATCGAAAGTCCCCCTACACAAGGTAAGACCTTAACAATTTCATATCAGTAACATACTAAAAGAATTAATTGTTAGGCAATTACGATAAGTAAGGTATAAGCATAGTGCAGAACATACAGTGAATAATGCAAAACATATTTCACACGTTGCATACATTCTCATTTTCTTTGGTTCATTCCATAGAACGAAACAATAATTATTCTTGTTTATTGATAAGAGATAATTGCCAATTAGCATGTATCTATCTAACGATGGACTATGATATTCCTTCCACGGAACTGAAACTGTTTAATGACATGCAGAATGATAAACAGAACAACTTTTAAACTTTTGTTCTAATTGCAAGTAACTCACAGTTAGACTCATAAACTTTCTTGGGAATAAGCATGCACAACAGTACCATTATTAATTGCACAAATCAAGTGTGATTACTTGCCCATTGAAGTATGGTGCCTTAATTTGCAAATGCTCGTAATGCTGCCAAACAAAACAACCAGCGGCTGTCTTTCGCTTCATCAAGAAGCGGACAACAGTAGCAACAGAGAATTGGACTGAGCGATATCTAGAAAGTGTTTTTGCATCTAGATAAATGAAAATTTCTCCCCCGATGTATTCATCATTGCTCGTTTTATAATTGTTATTTTTCCAGACTTTCGTCAACGGGAAACGAAAACATAAAAACATAGAAATAATATCTTACAGAGCGAAAGAGAACTTGCGGAGAACTGTAGTAAAAACACAGGTTCTGTTAGTTTTCACGAGCTGAAGGTTGGTCATCAGCGTTAGATTGTTATTATTCATGAAACGATGACGACGACGGGAGCAACGATACGACAACAGTAGCAGAAGGACTTTGCAAATGAGCGACAGCACCCAAGGTAAAGTGCGCAATGTTGTTGATGTATATTTAATTAGCCCTCCTGCCCCGTTCATTAGAACGGAATGTGCAGTCTTGCAACGTGAATTGCAAATGCAACCGGGTCAGCTTTGCAAAGATTTTGAAGCAAAAGGCGCACTACACCTTTGAATGTCAGCAGAGATTCTTCCCTACCAGTGTGTATACTCAATGGACCGGTGTGCCAGGAGTATGGTAATTTCACGGTAACTGACCAAATGGTATGTCAACAGATCCATTAGACTGTCGCACCTGGATAATGCTGATGTCGCAAAGCTTTTAAGTAGTACAGAATATGTGCCATACAACAATTCGATACAAGTGAATGATGCGAAAATTATACAATTTTTTAAAATTTGGAGTTTTTTAAAACCTGGTTTGTATGACCAGTATGCTCGATGTAAAAAATAGATAAGATGAATTGCAAAAAAAACTTTATGGCAAATTATTTTACGATAACCATTATTGGTAAATTTATTCAAAAACTTTTAAAAACACACACATTATTTTCTAATTTATTTCCAATTTTTTATAATATTGTTAAACTACAATCAATGCATAACCACGAAATCAGCCAAGTAGCTAGGCGTGTTTTTTTTTCAGATAAAGTGTTCAAACGGATGCCCACCACGTGCTAGGTGGGTTTTGCTAAGACGGAGTGAAGATTAAATCATAATTCACATTACAATCTTTATCAAGAAATGATTTTAGTTAGTTATTGTAATTGTAGGTTTATATCTTTAATTATCAACGCACCCTTAGGCCCACTAAATACGGGACAAGATAAAATCTTAAAATAAAATATTCTATTAAATATTCGGTAGAGACACACGCAGGACATTCATGTTATGACAATTGCCGAGTGTGAACAACCTGTACTAGTGTGCAGCAACCTTTATTCGAGGGATAAGAGTACAAGTAGCATAGTCCTGATCCGATAGTCAAGTCGCCCATCTCAGGAGCTTAGAGCGAAGCGAAAAAANTGTGATTTTCGGTAGGGCTCATGAAAAATCGGTAGTTTCAGGGTGCTTGTCTGTGAATCGGTAGGCTTATCAAAAATCGGTAGGAATACAGATAAATCGGTAGTTCTGGTCACACTGCATGTCAGAATAAAACTGTCAAAACAAATAGCGCGGTTTTGCTTCCAATACATACAAAAGAGCCGGCTTTTCATCGCTAGCCTTGTGTAATGACCTTGCCCTTATGTATGTGTGCGCATATGCTAAATCAACGTGACTGCGCCGTATGAGGCGTATCCTATATCCTTTGCTTGTATCGATTTTTCCCATACTGGGAAAAACTAGAACTTTGACAAAGCATGGAAAACTCCAACAACAGAAAATACATGAACTCTTCGTTCACAGCTTTGCTTCGCATACGCACACACACACATGCGAGTCATTCGCATCTGCAGTAATAAATAGAACGAGAAATACTAGGCAAAACACCCGGGCAACGAGCTGCATAACAGCGACCTAGTTTTCGCACATAGCAGAACTTTTTCCGCGGCCTATTCACAACAATGTGACTGAGTGGAGGAAAGGGGATAACGTTTTTGTACAATCAAATCACAAGCCCAACGCATACTTCAAAGGAAATCTTCGCCTCATCGCCATCCTTCCGGTAGTATTCGACGTTGATCGTTATCAAGCCCTGCTCGAAGAAGCGAATCGTCACAATGGTTCCGGTGCCGGTTTCGTTGAGAATGCAGAGATACCCGTCGGCCGTCAGCATGTCGTAGGATATCTTCAAACCCGCCAAATACTTTTCAAGACCTTCCTTGCACACCCGTACTATGTCCTTGCGTGACACCTCGTCAATGATACGGGCGGGGTCTAGTGAAAAATCTAGCAAAATCGAATTCGCCGACATGGTGCGGTGCAGTATTCCTTGTATCACTAAGCTCCGTTACTTAACCACACTTTTCACAGATTTTGTTTAGCGTTCACGGCGCGGTAAAGAGCGCTGGTTGCTGCTAGCCAAATTCACACACTGCACGCGCCTTTACTGAAAAACTCGAGACCGGACCGAAAACACGCGCTCAATACGATGATCTGCCTCTTCTTTGGCAAGACTGATTCGTGCTATATGTATAAGCTCGGAGAGATGGAATGGCGTTCGTTGAGTGTCAGAAAATGTGGTAGTGTTTGTGCAACCCATTCAACATAACAGTCCCGAAGTTTGCCGAAGATCCACTTTTCGAAAATCGTACCCAATGCGATTTCGAAATCAAATAACGGTCAGATAAATCTGCCCTTTTGACAGTTGTTGTGACTTCAAGACAGTCCGATATTACCGACGTGAAATGGATTTGACAAATAAGACAATCGACATCTCATGTCTGTATTGCAAAATTTATGTATACGTACTCGTGGATTTACGTTTTCATGCGTGACATATCATGTAGAAACTGTAAGTTAGTTAAAAAAAACAGCTGAAATCAAACCACAAAATCGTTTGCTTGACAACTGCTAAGTCTGTGATAAACGTCGTGGAAGGTGTTCCTCACATCAAACAGAAGAATCAAGAACATGAAAAACAGTCAAATTACTCAAAACCACAAATCGAAGAAATCTGAAAACGAATGCAAGATTTTGGAAACGAAAAAGAGAAATTTGTCAGTGCCACAGTGAACAATAATTTATATTGTTCTGAACTAAACCAGTTTCATTAATTTCCGTTTGTTTTCCTTACATACAAGGACATAGAGAAATGCAAAATTGAAAAGCCTTAATGTTTTTTTTATTTAATATTTGATTTTTTTTATTTTTTATTTGTTTTTAGATTCTAGCTCAATGCTTGAATTATTCACTTTCAATTATTTTTGAAAAATAACAACTACCTATTTAGTACATTTAAGACATTGAATTTATTCAACTATTCAAATAAGAACGTACGTTGCAAATAACAGCGGATTTGAAAATTAAAATTAAATTAAATAAATAAATAAAGAAACAGGACATTTTAAACTTTCGTCTATTAGCAATTCATAATGTTCTTGTGTTTCATGGAAATAAATAAAAATTAGTGTTAAGTAAAACCATAAAAGTTGTATTTAATTAGCGTACGTAGTAGTATGCAAGTAATTACAAATACAAATTAGCGAGTAGTTTGTTGAATCGAGATTCTATTATGTATTGCGGATTTTTTGAGGTGATAATTGTCTAGCAGAAGTCGTGACTTTTTTTTTGTCTTCATTGCACAATTGCACAATTGCAATTTTCCATGCAAATTGTGTTCAGTACTCAGTACATTTATTTTCGACATATTTTGTCCGTTCGTAAAATTTTCGAAATGTCACAACACCCGAGGGAAAATGTTCGTCATTTTGGTAATTCCACCGGACATCAACTAGCTCTTCTTCCCTAATTTAATTTTCAATTTCAAAAGAAAGCCACGTGTTCAGCTTTTTTAGGTCCTTTTTTTGGCCGGAACTGCTGATCAGTCAGGACATATGCCATCGAAGGTAATATAGGAACTCATTTACATAGGAACTCTCATTAACAAACAAACATAACAAATGCAAGTTAAGAAACAGAAAGCAAAATGAAAGACATAAGACTTTAAAGGTACTACTCCGAATCAATCCTTAAAACAAGAGATCACACACAAATATAAAAAAAAAAACAAATAAGAAAATGAGCCGGTTTTAATGCAATACACTCCAGAACCTACACTCAGAATCGTCATTATTTGTAATTAGTCAAATACAAACATGCCACTAAATAGATAATTAGGGGAATCTCGTAAGTCCTACACATCCTGATCCTGAGAGGAAGATCCTGATCGGACGAGTTGATCGACAGGTGCTACTTCAACACATATCTGAATGGGACAGATGCAAGAGATACCGAACCAGGCGCAAGAAGCAGAGGAGAGCAATACTACGACATCGAACATGATGATGACGAAAGTCCACCCGCCATCGTTGGACGAAGTCATCAGTGCCATCAAATAGCTGAAATATAACAAGTCAGCTAGCGGCGACGGTCTGGTGGCCGAACTGTTCGAGATGGGCCCGGGTGTCATACACCCAGTGTAAAACATGACGACAGGCTGGACTGTGCTAACTTCCGAGCCGTCACAGCCCTGAATGCTGCCTACGAGATCCTGTGCCGAATACTCTTCTGCAGACTTGCGCCCCTCGCACAGATTTCGTCGGAAGCTACCAAGCTGGATTTGTTGGAGGCTAATTGACCATCGACCAAATTTTTACTCTACCGCAGTTCCTTCAGGAGTGCCGGGAGCACCAGATCCTACGCACCACCTGTTCATTGACTATAAGACGGCCTACGATACCACAGATAGGACCGAACTATGCAACTGTACTTATTCCCAGGTAAGGTGCAGTGCAACATGAGAGTGTCGTACATGACGTCGGAATTGTTTGAATCTCACCCTGACCCCTGTGAGCAAGGTGCCGGGCTCTCTTGTTTGCTGTTTAACATCGCTCTGGAAGGTGTCTTGCAAAGCGCGGGCTTCGATATCCGGAGCACGATTTTCACCCGTTCTCTCCAATTTCTCGGCTTCGTGGATGACATCAACATCCACGGACGGATATCTGCGGCGATGTGCCAGGCGTTCACCCGACTGGAACGTGAGGCCGATAGTATTGGATTGAGGCAAAGACCTGCTTGTTGGAGGCTCTGACCGTGATACACGACGATCTCGAGATGGTAGAAGAATTCTGCGATCCAGAAGACTCCAGCAACACATGAAATGCACGATATATCGCACACTGATACGTCCGGCAGTTTTCTTCAGGTACAAGTCCTGGACTATGCTAACGGAGGACAACCGAAGGAAACCAAACCCGCTAAGTAAGCTCAACCGACACCAAAGCGGAATATTTGCTCGCAGAAGGGATTAATACAGAAAGGAAAAAAACCCGGAGAAATGTTCTGGATTTGGTGCGATTCGAAGGATATCGTATGTTAATAAGTGCTACACAGTGGTCAAACCGTCAGAAGCGAATTAAAGCGAACCAAGCTCATTTATTCCGAGCGATCATTGAAGGAAAACCCAAAACATGAGAATAAGCTTACTCACAGTGAAATTCCTGCGTCCTAGCTTGCGTCATTTAATTTAAGAGGATCGAAAATCCCCCTACACAAGGTAAGACCTTAACAATTTCATATCACTAACATACTAAAAGAATTAATTGTTAGGCAATTACGATAAGTAAGGTATAAGCAAAGTGCAGAACATACAGTGAATAATGCAAAACATATTTTACACGTTGCATACATTCTCATTTTCTTTGGTTCATTCGATAGAACGAAACAATAATTATTCTTGTTTATTGATAAGAGATAATTGCCAATTAGCATGTATCTATCTAACGATGGACTATGATATTCCTTCCACGGAACTGAAACTGTTTAATGACAAGCAGAATGATAAACAGAACAACTTTTAAACTTTTGTTCTAATTGCAAGTAACTCACAGATAGACTCATAAACTTTCTTGGGAATAAGCATGCACAACAGTACCATTATTAATTGCACAAATCAAGTGTGATTACTTGCGCATTGAAGTATGGTGCCTTAATTTGCAAATGCTCGTAATGCTGCCAAACAAAACAATCAGCGACTGTCTTTCGCTTCATCAAGAAACGGACAACGGTAGCAACAGAGAATTGAACTGAGCGATATCTAGAAAGTGTTTTTGCATCTAGACAAATGAAAATTTCTCCCCCGATGTATTCATCATTGCTCGTTTTATAATTGTTATTTTTCCGGACTTTCGTCAACGGGAAACGAAAACATAAAAACATAGAAATAATATCTTACAGAGCGAAAGAGAACTTGCGGAGAACTGTAGTAAAAACACAGGTTCTGTTAGTTTTCACGAGCTGAAGGTTGGTCATCAGCGTTAGATTGTTATTATTCATGAAACGATGACGACGACGGGAGCAACGATACGACAACAGTAGCAGAAGGACTTTGCAAATGAGCGACAGCACCCAAGGTAAAGTGCGCAATGTTGTTGATGTATATTTAATTAGCCCTCCTGCCCCGTTCATTAGAACGGAATGTGCAGTCTTGCAGCGTGAATTGCAAATGCAACCGGGTCAGCTTTGCAAAGATTTTGAAGCAAAAGGCGCACTACACCTTTGAATGTCTGCAGAGATTCTTCCCTACCAGTGTGTATACTCAATGGACCGGTGGGCCAGGAGTATGGTAATTTCACGGTAACTGACCAAATGGTATGTCAACAGATCCATTAGACTGTCGCACCTGGATAATGCTGATGTCGCAAAGCTTTTAAGGAGTACAGAGTATGTGCCATACAACAATTCGATACAAGTGAATGATGCGAAAATTATAAAAAAAAATAAAATTTGGAGTTTTTTAAAAACTGGTTTGTTTGACCAGTATGCTCGATGTAAATAATAGGTAAGATGGTTTGCAAATAAAAAAAGTTTACGGTAAATTATTTTACCATAACCATTATTGGTAAATTTATTCAAAAACTTTTAAAAACACACATTATTTTCTAATTTATTCCCAATTTTTTATAATATTGTTAAACTACAATCAATGCATAACCACGAAATCAGCCAAGTAGCTAGGCGTGTTTTTTTTTTCAGATAAAGTGTTCAAACGGATGCCCACCACGTGCTAGGTGGGTTTTGCTAAGACGGAGTGAAGATTAAATCATAATTCACATTACAATCTTTATCAAGAAATGATTTTAGTTAGTTATTGTAATTGTAGGTTTATATCTTTAATTATCAACGCACCCTTAAGCCCACTAAATACGGGACAAGATAAAAGCTTAAAATAAAACATTCTATTAAATATTCGGTAGAGACACACGCAGGACATTCATGTTATGACAATTGCCGAGTGTGAACAACCTGTACTAGTGTGCAGCCACCTTTATTCGAGGGATAAGAGTACAAGCAGCATAGTCCTGATCCGATAGTCAAGTCGCCCATCTCAGGAGCTTAGAGCGAAGCGAAAAAATTTACGCTATATTAATTTGAGTTTGGCACCTATTGGATAAATATGCAAGACAACGTCATAGCAAAAAAGGATACAAAAATCGCGGGTTGGGTTAACAACCAAACTTACCAGTCGATTACCTCTGGCGACATCGTGAATCGAGATGATCCTTGAAGGTAAGCCTACAGTAGAGCAGAACCCCGAAATCTTTGACGCACTGCAACGTTCTGATACTTTATCGTTTGAATTCGTTATTCAATTCGTATATAGTTTTGGTATACTAAGAATAGTGTTCGCACAAGCACTACGCGAGATAGTATAAACCGATACGCGATCGGTTTTGTTAAGTATAAGTTCAGTTGCAGGGGCGCCCAAGTTTGTAAATAGAGGGTGAAATAATTTTTTTTTTTCGACGCAGAGCTATAACCACCGTTGTGGTAACTATTACAACAGCGTCCAAATCGGTAAAGGAGATTGTTCAGATAGATTGGTCCAGTTTGCAGCAGCAAACCATTTGATCGTATGAATTAGACTATTCGCACATACGGCCATCCAGATGCATTCGGATATACCAAGCGGGGGTACCCCACTTAACCCTGTCAAACGTCCGAAGATGTCACAGGGCCAAAATCATTCAGGTCCACTTATAGTTGGCTCAGTGATACGTTGGAGAATCGTTCGTCACCGCGCCTATGAGGGCAAAGTAAACACGCAGGCTTGCTTCAAGAAGGAACCCCTTAAGGACAGTAATGTCCAGTAAGCATCCAAAACGGACTTAGGTGAGACTTTACTATTAGGGAACGAATATAATACAACGCAGATATTCTGACGGTTATCATAACCGGAAGGATACGATGGCTGGGGCACGTGATGAGGATACCGGACTCATGCCCTA
>CM028106.1:47822826-47872269 GCA_016170015.1 Anopheles longipalpis
CGGACTTAGGTGAGACTTTACTATTAGGGAACGAATATAATACAACGCAGATATTCTGACGGTTATCATAACCGGAAGGATACGATGGCTGGGGCACGTGATGAGGATACCGGACTCATGCCCTACCAGGAAGGTGCTCTTCCAGGAAAGCTAACCGTTCGGCACCCGCACACTGGCAAAGGTGCACACTGAGCCCATTGGCTGAATGCAGCCGTGGATTTAGGACTGCAGGCCTAGACCGAGTTTCCTGGAAACGGCCATATCTTCGCAGTGTATTCAACCCTAAGCAGGCCACGAAGAAAAAGAAGAAGAAGAATAAGAAGAAGAGACATTAACGTGTGATTAGTAATTCATCTAAAATAATGCTTTTTGTTCGACATTTTATGAAAGCTTAAGCTTAAGTAAAGAAGTCATTCTGAGGCACCATTAATTTTATATTACTTTTCACGACTTTTGTTGCTTGGCTTTATTTTTTTTTGTATCCATTCAAAACATAATTATTGTTGAATAGAAATTATTGATAAACATTTGGTGTTTTATCTTGATCACAGATAGAAAAAAAAACAAATTGAGGCTATTATTTATTATATTAACTATCCGGCAATGTGGTAAAAATAATTTTAATAAGCCAGAAATGGCCGGCATGACCTCTAAGGTCGCTAAGCCAAGAAAAGAGATAGAGAGAATAAAGTCTGGGAGTGTTAATGAAGTGTCTTTAACGTTGCCTTTGAAATAACCCGCATATTATTGCAAAATCTAATACACAATTCTCGCCTCGGTTCGATGTATAACAAGCACAGATACACTATATATGTCGCTTTATATCCGTAGTGAATTGAAATAATATTCGTTTGGGGCATCCAGTGTTCTGTCCGCCTTCATTTATTGCATTGAATGCACGAACCATTTACCCAGATACCTAGAACCAAAGCCATGGTGTGGTGATGAGAATGCTTTTCATTTCCGGCACTAGCCGACCGCTCCAATGAATACCAAATTGTACTATCCGTCAGGTGGTTGCGGTGATGTGAAATGCAAAAATGCTACCCAACTACAAGGTGTAGGCCGTACATATCGCCCACAGTGAAAATGACAGATGCCTGCAGCGATGTCTGCCTCTTGTGTCGAATGGAAACGAATGGGTTTGGCGAAGTGGAAAGAGATCATTTTTCTAACAAACCCATATACAATTTTACGTTCCAGGTAAGCTAGCTTCGGACTGCCCACATTCACTTCCCCCTGCACATCACAGCTGAACTGAATGGTCAGATATACTTTCGAATGTTTACTCATCTGGTAATGATACGATCTAATGTCGTTCTCATTTTCCTAGAGCGGTGGTTTTTCGGATGTCTAGAACACTTCTAACCATTTGCACACTCATACACAGAGCTTGCTCTCCCCATAAGCAGGAAGACCATGGAGGTGAAGTGGCAAATGGTTAGCTAAGCTGCACATAACCCTTCTCAATGTTTCGAATGGTTCTGAAAGTATGTCGTTGGTACGTGTATCACCCAGCACAAGATGAAGCACAGTGCTGGCTGCAGAAATTGGGTTTGGTTCGCCTGCGCCACCAGAGACTGGGGTAGCAATATATTTTAACCTTCGTGTAAGGTGAAGTTTGCCCAATTTCAGGACCGACGTCTCAAGAGAGCACACAGGCTTTACCACGCAATTTCCCGTACATACCAATTAGTGACACTGATTGTGACGTACCACCTGACCGCAGCAATATGGAAACGCAAACCTTTTTGGTCGGAAAACTGGGCTTGTGGTATGGCATTCTGGAACTGGATACGTAAGTTAGTATGATAAGAGAATTTAAATTAATCGCTATTACTAGCCGTAAGTAACCCAATTGGAAGTGAGATACTATTTATCTAATCTATGGAAAATTTCCCTTCACAATGTATAACTAAAACGATATAATTAATGTAAATAGCACAATACGAATTTGTCTTCCGTAACACAATCCTAATAACGTGTAGTATTGCTTTATAAATTTTTTTTCAAATTTGAAAGATGTATTACAATTAATTTTGAACAAAATAATGTTAAAAAAAGAGCCGTTTGTTTATCGGGTGATTACGTTAAACGAATCAATTAACCAAAAATATTCATTTGATAAATCCAAAACTGGTGTTTTACTGAATCGCAAACCAAAGCATTAGCGTAATGAATATCCATAAAGCAATATTTTCACTTCTCAGTCACACCGTTCAAGCTATCCAAAGCTAATCGCGGGTATTACAATAGCCGCAACATTTAATTAGCTAATATACCATCAAAATCATACCGCCCGAAGGCAACGGTTTGCAACAATTTCAATAACATTCGCTGCCGCATAATAAAAATGTACACCACAACGTGTCCCTTCCCCACGTAGCAGAGTTTCATGCCGAAGAAGCGCCATGGGACGCGTCGTATGACCTAAAAGCCTAGCGCGTAAAGCAAGAGTCGTTTCGAGAGCAGTCTCCCACCGGCTTCGAGCAAATCTCCCATTCTCGCATAATTGAGCTATCGGGCGCAAAGCTGCGAGAAGAATTAATAAATCATCCGTGGATTAATTATGCAAATTTGTGCCGTTAACCGGAGGACGGCGGTGGCGTTATCACATCCAGTATTTTGTCTAGAAAGTGGAAAACCGGCGGAAAGGCATCCGCTACAACAATTAAAAATCCAACGCTTTAAAACAGGCGCTTCGAATAATGTGCATCGGGCAAGACGCTTTCTAATTTCCTCGTATAAATAATGTATCAGTTTGATTTCCGTTTGATGATGTGTTTCGATGAAAACAGTGAAATATAGCATTGAATCTTGTTAATCTTGTTCGTATCGCTTTCCACTGATGTCACATCAGTGGAATCAGTTTAGCTATGCTGTTGCGCACAGTTAATCTTGTAATTGATAAGAACCAATCCATAAATAGTCCGAGGACTGCTTTTAACGGTTTGGCGAACTATCAGCACTACATTGAAGCGAGAAATTCGTAATACAATTTGTGTACATCATATATACATAGCTAGTATTAGCATAGTGGACAGGGAACACACGAGCCATCACAGAGGTCCTTAAAGTGAGAGCTCTGAGTGCGCCATTTTTTTTTGTTTTATGTAGCTCTGCTCTCTCTCTCTCTCTCTCTCTCTCTCTCTTTCTTTTTGGCTTAACGTAAGACATTTTGGGCTTACTAGACTTATTTTTACCACACAGACAGATAGTCAGTTCTTTCTGCGGAGTGACGTTAGCGTTTTGAACGGGCGTCGCTTATCACATACAGTCTCTCAATACCCAATTAGCACCTTTAAATTAAAAATATATATAATCTACCAATATTCCCAATCAACTAACCCTGTTTTTCCCTCCTTTTGCAAGTTTACGGACTCTCGAAGGTCTCTTTATATTACAGGCTGACGGTCAAACTGGTTGACAAATGATAATAGAACAACACGACGCCATATGTATGTAGGAATAAACCTTGGATGTTCAGTCCTTTATTTCGAGTTCACGTATTATTATTATTAAGGAGTATTAACACTCTTTTGCCATTTTCTTCGTCTCTCCTACATGTATATTGCCCAAAATGAGTGAAAATATTATGTATTTCAATTACTGTAACAATGCAGACATTTCAATCCATCGGTGTCGCTCATGCACCGTATGATTTAGCATCAAGAATGATTGTAAATGTAAAGAATGCATGGACGGCAGTGAGGCCTCACTAAGAGGCGGCCTCCAAATGGAAAGAGTCTACCATCAGAAAAGAAACCGTGACAAAGGACTTCATGGGAAAAGAAGCCTCACTAAGACAAGAGGCTTTACTAAGAAAAGATTCGATAATGCGTAAAAAGGGCTCAGGGATGAAGAAAAGCTCAGAGCACAGTTCTTTTACATTCTAAACCTCGAAGCATTCACAACGAACATTCAAAAGACAAATTTTTGCTATCGGTGCATGTTTGAACTTGTCTTCAAATAAAACAAGAAACAAAGTATTAAGGTTATGATGAGTTCATCAACGTACACCATTATGAACGAAATTATAAAATTATTGTAAGTGTTAAGATTACGATCAAGTTATTGTTTTATTAAACACATTTGATGTAGTTTGTCTCAATATTTCACAAAAAAAATTAAAAGATGAACTAGCATTTAGCAAAGATGATCCCTATAACTGTTCTCCCTCGTGTGATATAGAGCTTACCTAGTACTAAAAACATTTTATTTTGCTTGCAAAAAACGTTTGAGTGTTAAATTGAAGCCGAATTCTTGCTTGCATCAGACATTAGAAATACAGAAAAAGGGCAACAAAAAATTGAAAATCATAATTTACTTAGAGAGAAATGGTGAAAGTCGTGGTTCAATAATCTATATCGGATGAAAAAGATTCTCAATTCCATTGTAAATGACAATAGAATTCAAATTATCAGCATCGATGTTCAAAATTAGTCTACCGAAACTGTTAGAATGCATACGGCAGCAACATCACCTCTTGTTAATTTGCAAATTTTAAAACAAAAACAAATTAATTAAGCATTAGTTGTGATTAAGGATGCGGTTCTTCCATATTATTAAGTAATTAACAAAAAAGGAATGGAAAAGGAGGAAAGGAATGAGGTTCTGTTACGATAGAGAGGAGGGAAAATATTCTCTATTTTTGTGTTACATAGAAGTTAAATGATCCCTTACGTGTGTTAGTAAATAAGCCGTTTAGAAGTTACGCTCAAGACGCTGGAAGTTACGCTGGAGATTTTGCCGTTTCCAATGGTAGTATTGACTGTTTTTCGTTACACTTATAGATTAATTTGTATGCTCCACACTTGGATAGTGCTGGCTATTATCTATCTGAGGACATTTCATGTCTTCGAGTCTGGGATCTTTTCGGGTGAATTCATCAGTTTTGTCCAACTCTGTTCGGTAACGTTACTTTCTGTCGCGAATTCGCGTTACCTGTATACAATATTGTAAAAACTCTATGTTCTAATCGTCCCCTGTTATCGAGAGAGCTAAACTAAGCTACACAGTAAGTACACTGTCGCAATAAACCATACCAAATTTTCTCACGTACTGTGGGCCATGCTATTGTATTTTTTCAGAACTTTATACAGATTTATGCTTAAAAACTATTATTATACGATATTTGTATCTTTCAAAACAAAAATACAGATCTTTTTTAGCTTTATGTACGATATGTTTATAAGCCAATGAATATGTATCATGTAGTTCATCATCATCCTTGAGGTGAATAAAATCGAATGCACATATCCGTACAGCTCCAGAACTTTCCCGGTACACTTAACCCCAGTGTCCAGAGCTGTAAATGGACACACGATCAAAAATGTTTGCTTCACTCCTACATGATTTCCATTGGATGGCTAGACACGAGGTTAGCGGAATGGGGCGAATGTAACGATACGCCACAGCACAACACAGCTGAAAGCTGTTGCATCTCGGAAACACCACATCGCGCACAGTCACCGTCGTGTTGAGCAACGTTCACCTAGTTTTGCTTACGCTCGCCGTGCTGGGCCGCCACTGCGTTGACCCAGTTTATGGAAAATGGACCATTACGGCTTACAGTTCGTTGCTGACCTTTATTTCCCCTGGATGAATTGCCAACGAAACACCCGGCCCAGATGATTCCGCAGCGTCGTCCGGCACGACGTTGACTCTCCCATGGCCCGACAGCGTCTATCCATTCTTTTCCCGAAACACGAATTAAATGGCTACGCAAATTTAATGAAACACCGAAAAAAGCTGTCCAGAGCGAAAAAGCTCCCATCATGTTGTTGTCCCAACCGGAATACAGATTGCGAGATGTATCACGGTTCGCATGTTTCGGAGTGCGCGGAATTGCGCGCCCCGGACGATGGTACAGTTAGAGCTTTGTTTTGATTAACAGGTAGTAGTATACCTCGCTTGGGAAGGGTGAATAAACCATGAGCCGACTGGAAACGAACAGGTCGCTTGTGTTTTTCCAGCGCGTGCGCCTTATCGCTGAACTGGAAAGAAACGTTCATTCCAGCATCAACAGTTTGCAGGATGGATGCTTCAGTGTCAACAAGTTGCTATTGAAATGGGGGGAATATCTTGCTTGTCAGAACGAAGTAATCTTGGTATCTATTGCCTTATCGCTATACACCGATCACGGGTGAATTCCAGCGGAAACAGTAGAATCCTGGCATGTCTTAGTTTCAACGAAGACTAGAAATTAGTAATTATAACATGATTTACTTTATAATTTAAGTATTGAAACTTTGTCGTTATCAACGACAAATTCTTTAAAAAAGTATAGATTTGAAAATCATAACTTTGTTATAGTATTTTGAACAAGTATGTTGCAAGTTTGCTCTTGTGATTTGAAAATATAAAAATTCCTCAGAGGCTAATGAACTTAAAAATTAAGATTTTAAGTTCAATCTAAATTTGAATGATAAGTACATTGACAGGCAAAACTGATGGAAAATTTGATCGTTTCCTTGCAATTAGGAGTAGCTAAAAATAAATTAAAATTAAATTAACAAGAATTACAAAAAGATAAAATATAAAATATATCACCAGAAAAAGATAAATTAACATACTAGATAATTCAGCTCGATATAAAAATGATTTATTTTTTTTTATTATCGTCCAATCTTTACTGAGTACGGCAAGCATTCAAGTCAGTCTCACCCGGCTGGAAAACTGTTGCACGGATGAACTCATCCCCACCTGCAGCTTTAACGATGCCAGCCGATGACAGCCGAGTGATCCTGTTCGGTGGGGAAGCAAGGAACTATTGTACACGGGCCCATCGTAAAAAGCATCTGACGGAACTCCTCGTCCACCGGAGGTGCGATGGGACACGATAACTGCAAACCAACCAACCAACCGATCACCGTCCTTCGTGGGGAACATTCAGTTTTGATAAAGACATCGAACCGTGCAGTTCTAAGCTCGCATAAGGATATTGGTACATCTTGCTGCGGTGTCCGTTGTGTGTGAGAGCAATCCTTTGCACCTGGCTGCCAGTGCCACTGATACTTTGTGGCTGAGGCTGCAAAACGGAAGAAAAAAAAGAGAGTGAGAGTGTGTACGTGACGTGTGATAGCTGGGAGAGGCAGAAGAAGAAGAGACGACTGTGCGTGTAGTTAAACTGTTGCACATGAATGCCAAAAAGAATGTGAAAATAATAAATGAAACAAGAAAATAAGCTATGCTGGGAAACATTGTTCAGCCACAGTGTTTAAAGAGCAGTTCCAAAAATGTTCGCTGTGAAAATATTTTAATTGACACATCCAGGAGCTTGACTGTGTTTGGCATTAAAGGTGATAGAAGATATCGCACGAAAATGAGCTATAGACTTCTTATATCCTTATCCTTATCCTTATATATATAGACTTATATCCTTATCGTATTATCTCTAGAAGAAGCTATCTAAAATTTTGCATTAAAAAAACTACTTTTTGTGAACAAAACGGAAAACCCGTAAAAACGGTCTTACGAGTTATCGATTTTATCAGCGCCTGTTGAAGGTGAAAATTCATACCTCATTTTCCACTTAATCCCTTTGGGGATAAAGAATTGTTTCGGGTTGGAAAAGATGGAACTATCATTCATCATTAATCAGCACAATTGTTTGACCACTTTGTCACACCATGCGTCATAGCTTTCTTACCCTTGATCCGTTCTCCCTTCTCGTAGTACTGAAAAGATCGGACCAAGGGATTAAAAGGAAAACAATATCTTTCCCTACCACAGGCACAGGCTTTTCTTGGGAAGGTTTTTGTAGGTTTTCCGTTTTCCGTTCCCGGAACCGATCATAGCTCTTTCGGTGGAAATGCCATTCCCACGGTCAAACTGCAGGTGGCCCATTTCAAGTGTGTCGCGTGTTGCAGCCTGTCAATAACGACAGGTGAACAATTTTCCCCCTTTTTCCTTGCTTTTTTGGTCACGGTCACACAAACCCACAAACCCCAAGCTACCAACGATCGGAGTGAAATTTTTTTTTAGATTTCAGTGTGTGTGTGTGTGTCTGTGTTTGTGTATCTAAAAAAGCATTCGAAAAAAAGTGGTGAGGCATAAGATTTGCCTCATATTAATGTGGTAAAGCAGGCAACGAGCAATCGTGGATTTTTTCTCGTTACTTACTTTAGGCGATCATCTTTTTATCTTCTCCTGCTCCTCGAACAACACGCAGCCAAGTGACAACATTAAAATTGGATGATAATTAGCTAATTACCTTTTTTTGGGATTTCGTCTACAGTAGTCGTTTTGTGGTTTTTTGCACCTTGTGTGAGTGAGTGGTGTGCCTGTGCGAGGTGTTGCGTCGGTGATTTGTGGTTTTTTCTCGTTCGTCCCAACCCTCGCCCTTACCCCTTTCCGATCAGAGGGAACAAGTGCTGTAAAAAGAGAAAGCGATAGTGAGGATACGTCTGAGTGTGTGTGTGTGTCGCGTGTTTGTGTGTTTGTGAAGTAAAAAGAGCTTTCACTCGACGGAATCAAAACGAGAGGAATACTGCCATACTATTGGCTGCAGCAAGAATAGTTTCCGGACTTCCGTGGACATCAAAGCGTATAACTTCTGGGGAATCGAATCGCCAACTAGTGTATCCAACGGTCTGCCGATCGTGGCAAATAAAAACGATGGAAAGGTTAATTATTTGCTGTAATTAATTTTGCACTTGCAACTTCAGCATCAGCAACGGCATGGTAAAAACGAACTGTCACAAAAAGGTAATTTCAATTCCCCTGCACGCTTCAAACCCACTAGCTGCAGTTCATGCGAAAAGTTTAAATGAAAATCGAGAAAATTGTGTCCATCTCTTAAACCTGCGTCACGCATATTTTTCGCAACATTTTCAAGTGAACTGATTGAAATAACTCTGGTGAAGGTATTTTTATAATACATGGTCGGCATTTTGTATGTATTTGCTTTGGAATCATGTTTTTTTTTCTCCTGGCCCGTTTTATTTTCAAAAAGCTGCCCCGTACCAAAGGCAGCAAACATTGATTTCTGCTCCCTCTAAGCAAAACGAAAATGGGAAACTTTCCGCTCGTTCAGTTTCTTAGCGCTGATGAAACATCCGGTACCACATTCCCGGGGCGCGGAAAACTGTTTCCGAAATAGTACAGTTCATTTTCTGTTTTCTTCCAACCCCCAAGGTGAGAATGGTTTACAACCGATCCACAACCAACCACGTTCTGATGAACTTACGGGGTACCCCAGTAGCTCATTGTCTGTCGGTTAGGTGGAATTATGAAATTTTAATTAAATTTTAATGAAACAACCACCCCACCTTCCTCACTTTCCCGAACGCCATATTTCAACAGCAGGAAGTAGTTGGGCAGGCTTTGGTAGAGAAATAGCGGCCAAATGGGGAAGGTGTTTGGCTGTAGGTTTTGCGGTTCGTTTTACAAACATTACGCTCGCTTCGAGCGAAATGGTCTTGATGGCAGTGTTCTTACCATTGTGTGCTAGTATCTTGGATTTGATGGAAGGAAATAAAAACGATGAAACCGGCCATCGTAGGAGCTTGCCTCGGTCAGTACTTTTCACTAATAGGACAATTACCAAACCGGGCGAGTGAATCCGACAGACAGCCTGTTGACTTTTCGTTAACTTGTACTGTGACGGGCGCAGTGTGACAGCAAACCTGTTAGTAATTTGAGCGATGGTATAATTTGGAATACATACATATAGCTGAGAAAAGATTCAAGAATGAGTTGAACATAGTTAATATAAAAAAAAACCTGACAAAAAAAATTTGTTGATTTAATTTTGTTGTAAACTGCAAAACATTTAAGTAGCTAACCACTTAAAACAATCTTTTTGATGTACAGATACCTCTTTGAAATGGTGAAGTGTGAAATTTAATTTAAAAAAATAAAAATAGGAAGAAGCACCATGCGTCTCCATATATGTATATGCAACAAACACCATGCGTCTCCATATATAAGCAACATTCATTAATTTCTAAGATAACTTAAGCTAGAAAGTCAAATCTTCAAGATGGAAGATTTTACACAATTGAAACCTGATTGTATAATTCTGAAGGATTTATTTTCTTCTGCTCGAAACATTTTGGTTTGCTGTTTTGCTAAGTAACTGTACTGAAGTAATTGTTTGACAAATTTTAATGTAATTTGTTTTTAATTCATCTAAAAAAAAAAGATTACTCGGTTCAACTGTTACATAAAATTTCACAAACTTTTCCACAATATGACAGTTTGTGTGGAGAGCAGTTAGCGTTTAAGCCTTCATTGTTGGGTTATCTTATGAATAGAGTTTGACCCCATTTCCTTATAGTAACGAGTTAGTTCGAATTCTACCGGGAAAAGATTAGATTACAACCGTAAAGTTAATCATGAAAAATACATACATTATTCATAATTTTAAAAGGAAGCAACGCTTATTATAGGCAAGAATAATGCTTTGCAGTATTCCATGTGTGTTGGCATCCTTCCTAAATGGTGTAAAACTTTCTCGGGCCTAGACCCTTTAACAACTTAGACGACCATGCTACAAAGCTTAAGCGACTACAGAGTGAGCAAACTTCTAGAAACGCCATAGCTAGAGCAAATTTATCTTTCGGTCACAACTCGAGCCGAGTATGGGATGGGGAGAGTTGCGTTGTTTAACTTTGTTCTTTAGTTGTGCCTAGGAAGGGGAAGAATGAAAGATCAAAAACTGGAATTTTAAGCCCGGATCCAATAGTCTTCAATAGATTTTAGCATCAAATTTGCAACGCTCAGCACCTTTGGACGATATCACACACCACTCTAAACCGGGAATTAATGTTTGAAATAATCTCAGGCGCTTGTAATGGAACAGTTTTAAGCTTTAAAGTAAACTCGGCATCATTTGCAACGTACTGTTAGATCGTTTTTAAAATTAGCATCCCCTGACTAACTGGTTCAGCACGTCACACCATGATGGTGTTTCAGACCCCATCCTGAAAGCCGGAAATAAACATAATCCCAACTAAAACGAAATCATTTTCTGCGTCGTTGGTTGTTGCCTTTTTCACAGCGATACAGATTTACGCTTTTTCTCCGTTGCGCATCAGAGCGCAGACGGTAAGATTCTTTCTATTTCGGGCGACGTTTACGTTACCATGTACTTTACTAAGTCACCGCTAGTGCCATCAGTACGCACACTCCATGCCTCCTTTCCATGCATCCATCCTTCCTATAAAGCTCACCAATGCCACATGAAGGCCGCTTCCAGTTAAACCCCGTCGGTAGTGTATGTCGACAGACTGATTCGCTAAAAATCCCCCAATTTGATTAGTGATAGCAGCATCCTCCCGGCAACCTTTCCCGCTGGTCAATGGACACCATACAGCTCCTCAACGTCCGTTTCCGGTTGAAAAGGGGATTTATTTTTATCTCACATTTTCTCGGCCTCGGGAACGCACGCTTGTTGCGAAGGTGGGTCACGCGAAAGGTTTCGTTCATCTTGCCTAGGCAGGGGGCAAAATGCTACTGGGTACAAATGGAACGGCTCGTCGGGTTTTAAGCCCAGGACGAGTGCAGCCCGTGTCGAAGTAAAGCCCGGAGGATTGTTCAAGGAGGGATTGACGATTTCCGTGCTACCATTGTCGATGGGATGGTGCTTCCGGTAGGAAAAGAAAATAAAACATCCCTCTGCAGTGAACATCGATGGGAAAAGCAAGGACGCCACTGGATATGGTATTCCCGAGAGTTGCTCAATCGAATGGCCATCAAAGCGAGGAAATCCTTTAAGCATTCAGTTTACTTTCTTCTTTCCCTTTTTTTTTACTTTGTGCGCAAGCACTAGTTGCTTGGTTCAATGGCGAAGTCAACATCTTTCAAACGAGATCGAAAGGATTGCACAATTTGTGTAGTGAGTTAAGGGTTGTATTTCACGTAAAAGAATATAATGGCTACATAGAAGCTATTACAAATGTACGTTCTACGTTAAGCAATCGCGTCCCCAACGTTAACATTAACTCAACTAAAATGTTATTAAAATTGTATCCTATGTACCTTGCTCTGGAACCGCACTTAATCCAAAGTGAATAGTAAAAGTGCATTTGCAAAAGCTCTCAAATAAAACATTCATTCAATGAATTTACATTCATCAACTTACAAATTGGATAGAGTAATAAATATGCTGGACACAACACTGTTGGATACAAAACTTTCACCTATCTTTACGCTGAATCAACACACGTTTTTATCCTTCTTTTGTTCTACAAATCCGCTGGCGTTCGCTATCGTTTTTGCACACCTTTGCAGGAAGGATTGCTAGGAAGGAAAGTAATAGCGAACAGATAAAACAAAACAACAACAAAAGGCTGGTTGACCCCATGGGGATTGCGCAACTTGACAGTAATTAATGGGAAACCATCGGAACGATGGATGAATGCGGACGCAAAAGTAATGCAAAATGGAATACCGTTTATTTGGGATCACACCGTTTTTATTTTTATCTACACAGATGGTGTCGCTACCATTTTGTCTGGCGAATGCTGGAAACCGATAGAGAATACACAGGTGACATGATGTAATTTAGAAAATGCTTCTCACCTCGAAAGCTTTTATTCGTGGAACGTAACCATTCACTATGGTAGGTATTATAGAGTGGTTTTGATCGTAATACTCATACTCATGTTACGAGTTTTTGTCTTTATTTGTCTTTGTTTTAACATAAACTAGAACTGTAATTTGTTATGCTTGTAATGCGTATTTGTTATTTGTTATGCGTATATGCAATATACATGTAGCATATGATTGCTAACAACATCACTTGCCTTGGTAAACGATTTCTACTACTGTAAATAATAACAAATGCGGGCCAAACAATCCATTGCTACCGAATCTTTTGACACATGACAGCTATCCGTGAATCAATTCTTTGACGTGTATCCCGAACTTCCGTTTTTGAGCGATTTTTCCAGTAAAAAAATGAATAACATTGTTTTTTTAAAAATTGATGGAACTATAAGACATTAAATTCTGTGCTGTAAAGTCACTGCTGTCAACTATCGAATTTTAAAATCCCTTGTTAAGAGGCACCGTATATCTCTAAGACTATATGTATACTATTTTCATCATTTTGAACATATTGATATTGATTTGACTGATTTATAAATATACAAGCTTTGATGCTTTCTCCGTAATTTTTATAGAAGTCTCAACTCAAGCTCCAGAAAACCCATCGCATTTGTTGTCAAAAATCTTGTGCATGGAGTAGTTTTGTACAGTTTATAATTGGTCATTATGCGAAAAACTCGCTAGAAAGACCAAGAGGAAAATGTTATGCTACTATTTCAATGTCGCCTTTTATCATCACCGTACACGTAAGTGGATCGTTTATTTAGTTACATACAATTCACTGATACTACGAACACCCTGTATACTTAACAATAATGTTTTAACCAAACTTTATCTATTTTTGAAGACGTATGAGCCTAAAAGCCTTGATTTACAACAATGAAAAGTCGTGTTAAAGGCATAGTGGTTAAAATTCGCATTAAATGTTAGACTAGAGGTAGTCAAAGAACAGGATCTGGTAGTTATTGCAATAAACCCAATGTAAACCCCAAACATGAATCGCTCGCAACGGTTTTTATCCATGTTTCGTTAATCGTTAATTTCTTATTGATAGTTAATGAATTTATTTCCTATCCCGTTTTGTTGCTATTCTAATAAAGGACTGTTTAGCATTTATTAGGTGCTCATTAATCTAACTACGTTAGTGCTGACACGAACATAGATCGCGCAATAAATCACACACCCAGACAATCATTGAGTGACCTATCATCACTCGTTGCTGATGCCCATCCGGTTGTTTCGTACAACTTCCTGCTCGTTTCTCATCTCGTGTGTTTTCTTGTGTGATGTGTTGAAGAGTCCGATAAACACTATATGCCTTCCTTCACCCAAGCCTAGAGCTTGGTACCTGATTCCTGATGAAACATTTTGTTAATTGACAGCGACGAACAAAATGTGTACAAACTATGGCAACCGACTTATCGTCGTTGGCCATATGGAGCTAAAGGCTTTAATGAACGTAACAAAACAAAACTTTATGAATGAATGAAACCATGCAACACCTCTTAATAGTAGATCGTATCGTCTCCGAGTACTGGAAAGCGGGAGGCGACTTGGCCCAAAAAGCCAACACCCGCTCTGCAGCTGGTGCCCAAAATTGCCCCATTCAAACACGGGAAGCTCAACTATATCCCACGCAACACAGCAATCAAGTCCTAATAGTCACAATAAACGTGAATATAATCACGTTTGTTTTACTTTACGACGAAAACGACAGAGCCCCAAGCGAACCATGGTGACGACCTTTTCCAGGAGTGCGTTTCCTTTCCCTTTTGGACTTATCCCCTATCCCAACTCTATCCGTCTGCCACAACGTTAAAAAAGACATTGCGAACTTACTGTCCGGTAGAACAAAAACGAACACCAACGGTCAAGCAAATAAAACCGAACTCAATTAAGTGAACATTATGGGCTGTTTTGCTTCGCCTGGGACATTGGCTAACGCAAACGGCATGGGTGAACATTGGTCGGCACCGGGTTGAAAGCAGGGTGAAAATGGGAAGACATCGGTCTGAACAGTGTTGCTGCCTGTTTGTTGTGTGAAAGGTTTTGCGGTTCCATATCGGGGNCTTCGCCTGGGACATTGGCTAACGCAAACGGCATGGGTGAACATTGGTCGGCACCGGGTTGAAAGCAGGGTGAAAATGGGAAGACATCGGTCTGAACAGTGTTGCTGCCTGTTTGTTGTGTGAAAGGTTTTGCGGTTCCATATCGGGGGTTCGTTTCGGGATGTACGAGTCGAATGTTAACACACGGAGAAACATGTGAGCAGTACAATGCAATACAACGGTTGCCAATTAATTTTTACACCGTTCTGTTCTTGCCTTTCAGACATTAATCAATTTGCTCATTTAATCAAACGATAGTATTTTGTGCCCCAAAGGTTGAGGTTTATAAATAGGATTGCGAAACTGTATTTGTGTTCCGTATGGTAACCTTTTCAATCCAGATATATTATTTTGATTACAAAATTACCGTTTTTGTAATACGTAGGGCGGATGGGAAGTCTACGCGTGATAAAAGCGGTTAATCGATAAAAGCGTATTTATGTAGGGAAGGCGAATGGGAAGCTATAAGCCAATATACTTAATTTGCTATTACTAAGTACAAGATCATTTGCCAAATCTCACACAAAACGTGACCACTTAAAGCAATTGTCAGGAAAAGCAATCGTCACTCGGGGAGTATATTTTGCGATCATCAGTGAAATATAAAAATATCCAAAAGTAAACAATTTGAATAGAATTTGGCGCGGACAATTGACAAACCGATTTGTTTGTAAAGTGAATAATTTATCTACTTTCATAAAACAACCACAAATCAGTTTTACAATTTTATTTTTTTATAATGAATATTTACCTTATTTCACTTATAAGATTTATGTACTAATTGTATTTTATTCATTGATTTTATTTTATTAATGAATTCACTAATACTTTTATCAAAATTGGCTTCAATGGAAACTGTACAATAAATGAAACAAATCAACGAGAAAAAGCTTTCTTCCGATGCTGTCTACAAAAAAGATGGTATTCTGATGAACCGTTTTCATGATGATATTTACAAATGACAAAATGTTCATTACAACGTTGCTGCCGTAGCATCCAGTCGTGGCAAACAGCAGAGTGGTGTGTAATTAGCATAGTTCGAGACGCAGTAAAAAGACAATATCGTCAACCTTGTCCGTGGTCCGTACTCATCGTCCACTAACAACCTCATTTGCTCTACAAGCGATCGGTTCCTATTCAATCGGCCTATTTTCGACCATACGCTGTTGAAATTTTGACTTTGGCACAGAATTTAATACCGTTGAGCTTCTCTTCCCACAAGCTGATGATTGGGATTGTGAAGGGGCGAGGAAAATAATTACCATTTTGATGGAGCTTCACTACGTGCAACGTGCCCGGAACAGCTATAGTAGCCTATTTTTGGCCCATGGATAGCTCACGGTGTCAGACAGCTCATGGTACCGCGGAACCCCGGACTGTGGCAGCTGTGGTTAACCGAGCGCTCGGTTTTGCAAAACGCATGTTTTCATATGTATGCAGGAAGGGACAGGAGCTGANTTCATAAAACAACCACAAATCAGTTTTACAACTTTTTTAATTTATAATCAATGTTTACCTTATTTCATTTATAAAATTTATATTCTAATTGTACTTTATTCTTTTATTTTTTTTATTAGTGAATTCACTGAAACTGAAACTGTACAATAAATGAAACAAATCAACGAGAAAAAGCTTTCTTCCGATGCTGTCTACAAAAAAGATGGTATTCTAATGAACCGTTTTCATGATGATATTTACAAATGACAAAATGTTCATTACAACGTTGCTGCCGTAGCATCCAGTCGTGGCAAACAGCAGAGTGGTGTGTAATTAGCATAGTTCGAGACGCAGTAAAAAGACAATATCGTCAACCTTGTCCGTGGTCCGTACTCATCGTCCACTAACAACCTCATTTGCTCTACAAGCGATCGGTTCCTATTCAATCGGCCTATTTTCGACCATACGCTGTTGAAATTTTGACTTTGGCACAGAATTTAATACCGTTGAGCTTCTCTTCCCACAAGCTGATGATTGGGATTGTGAAGGGGCGAGGAAAATAATTACCATTTTGATGGAGCTTCACTACGTGCAACGTGCCCGGAACAGCTATAGTAGCCTATTTTTGGCCCATGGATAGCTCACGGTGTCAGACAGCTCATGGTACCGCGGAACCCCGGACTGTGGCAGCTGTGGTTAACCGAGCGCTCGGTTTTGCAAAACGCATGTTTTCATATGTATGCAGGAAGGGACAGGAGCTGAACATGCCTTGCAACAGATACACATACACACACACACACGCCGTGTGGTGGTTTCATGGACCTTGACTAACGCGTTTTGGCTTCATCCATGCCGTCACGCGTCTATCATGTCTGTGTCAAAAACCAGTCAGCTGCGGTTTTGCTTCAATGTGTGGCCAGGCCCTGCCTAACAGGTCGGGGTTTCTAGGCAGATATCGGGCCGGCGAGTATCTACCGTAAGGAGTGCATGATTTATTCAGCGGCCAATCTCTTAGTCTGCGCGAGAATGGTAATGGCGACCGAAGTTATGCCGAAGTGATGTTGTCCTCCGTGCCGGTCATAAATCTAACCAGACCGAGCGCGAGTTTTCTTACGTCTTTCTGTTTACTAGTCAACGTGAAACGTCTTCACTGGCTGTCTGTGTTGGCAAATGTGGGTGAAGCTGTTCCTTAAGAATTTATAATATCCTGTCGAAATTCCCGTAACGATGAGGGAAGGTTGTTGTACCAGCCAAGCTTACAGTTTAAACTGCATGTTTTCGGATTCATGATAGCAGTTGAAAAATTGAATATCCCATGTTTTCGTGAACCGTCTATGCTAAGCGAATTAAAAGAACCTAACCAAAAGGAACTTACGTTGCTACTCAATTTTTAAATAAGCTTACAAATGTATCATTTTGACTTGTTTTCAGCAGCTTACGCATCCGAAAGGGGTTTCAATATGTTTTTGATATGCTAGACGGAAAACGAAACGATTGTCTGCAACCAAGCGAAACGGTATAAGTGCCATGTTTCCCTGTTCGAAGAAGCGCTGTTATGCCTAAAAAAATGTTAAACCACAGAATGTTTTCCAAAAGCTTTTTAACCCCAATATTTACCATACCACATGTTTCTGTAGTCTCCTTGCCGTAGTCCTATAAACTACAACGACAAAATGGATGTAGAGCAGTTTTTTTTTGGTTTTTCCTTTTGCCATTAGTAATTTATAATTACACCCGTTACATTTTTAATGAAAAGTCGCTTACAGTCATAATATTTGAGCTTTCATCACGAGCGTTGTTAGTGCTAACGACTATATACAGCCTTCTGGGATTGTTTTATCTCAATAGCAACACTCCCTTAATACGATGTCCCTATCGCAATCCGGCTGCTACCGGCTGTGGAACCATTAGCAACAGAAAAACCCTCTCGACACATCGGTGGTCCACTGAATTTTTCATGAGTCCACCTCTGGCACGCAACGGATGGCCGTCCGGCGTTCCCTTCCGATGATTTTTGACTTGTGAAATTTACACACACCAGCTGTTCCGTACCCATAACCTTTCCCTCCGCAAAATAAAAAAAACCCCAAAAGCAAAGCTGATCGAAACCTGCCTTTATCACGGATGAAACCACAAGCAGAAGAATGGCACATTAAAGTACAGTTTTTCTACAAAGGTACGGTTTAATTTTGGAGCAATGACAAACGACAACTGGTGTGTGCCAAAAAGGAAGCGCACCTAGCATATCGCCGCTATCATTGCGTGCGGTGCGGTAACTGAAACGTAAAATGATCGATCGGCTGATTTGTTTCGCTGAGTTTGCATGTTTTATGCAAACACGAGTAAGAAAAACATACAACGACCAAAGAAAAAAACACACGCGTCACTCACGACGTTTCCTTTTTCGGGGTATTTGCTTGCAAGCTTTGTGGCTCTCATCGTAGGCAAATATGCTTTGCAAACATAAAAAGCATTGAGAAGCTACAAAACAAAGGATAAAGCCTCTACAACAGATTCAACTTGTTCGACTGAATCGTTGATTCCTGTCACGTTGTAAGTAGGCAGGGGCTTTTGTAAAGATGTACGCAGTTTTTAAGCCCTTCCTTGTGCCGTTTATTTACAATGTTTGATTTATTCCGGTATTTTTTGAAAAAAATATTTTTCTAATTTAAATCGAACAGTACCTTAAAGAAGCTTTTTATTTACGGATAAAAATTATTTTATTTCATATTTTCTTTTTTATTTTAAAATTGTACAATTTTCAAATGAAAAAAATCTTACACTTATAAAATGTAAGTTTTAAGAAAAATAAAATAAAGTCTTACTAAAGTCAATCGTGCATCAATGTGCAAAATGTTGAGTAGCCCTGTAAAAATAGAATCGAAAAATCCTCTCAAACCAATCGGCGAACTAAAGAAAGAACGCTACAAAAAAAACGAACACAAGATTCTCTCTTAGGAAAAGTGTGATAAAAACGTTACAATCCATTCCCCGCAGACCATCTGATGCCGGGAGCGGCTTTCAGTCAACACGGTTATGATTTTTCCCACGTAAAGTCTACTAAAAAGATACTCATTTCAGTCGCTTTCGCTGGGATTTCGCTTTGATAAAGAAGTCGTTGCTAAGGATTGACTTTGGTAACGATTTAAAAAATGCAACAATAAAAAGAGGAACCATGAATTCCCCACCACGCCATAGCAAAAAGGCTCTGCGAAATAGATTCATAAAATTTTAATAAACGGCTTTAATCTGTTGTTTCTCATCCGTACCCCTGGGCGTCGAGAAACGAGAATTGACAAGGCTCTTATCCATAACCAGCAGTGCTAGGGTTGTTGAAATCGGAAAAAATCCTTTTACCGAACATCCTTCCAGTCCAGGAAGTGGGGCAAAGTGTATCTAAAGCTTCTCACAGAGAAGAGGAAATCAATTTTTACTCGATTGAGATGGTGAAAAATATCGATAAGAGAACGGGGAAATTCGAACCCGTAGCGTAAAGAGAAAAAAAAACCAAATCAACAACGACCAAACTCAACAACCCCTGGAGCAAGGAAAAATCCATTCCTAGCCAGGTTGTGTGGTGCGTTTGCTGGATGCGCAAAACACCACCGAACCTCTTCGCAAGCTCGACCAGGTAGAATGCCTTTTTTTAAACGAATATTTCCTTCACATCGTTATACCTGTAGTTGATTTTTTCATGTTTTTTTAGTATTCTTGTTCAGTTTTCCTAGCATCTACCCCACGTTTCCAAGCTGTCAATTATTGGTGGCAAGCCAGGGTGAACTTGTTGCTTGCCACAGGTAAGAGACGGTTTGTTGTGTGCGTTGTCCCAAGCGCACCACGCTGACGCTAATGAAGAAGGATTTGTTTAATCAGTTTATTGATACCGTGGCTAATCCGGCACCCGACTAATGGCAGGTTATCGTACCGATTTTTGGGCAAAAAAGAGAATGGCGTCCGAGTTGGGGACTTTTTAATAACGAAATATTAATATCATTTGTCAAACCGGACGATGACACGATGGACCAGTAAAACGGTTTAAAGATATCTGTGATGTTTACTTTCAGGAGAGTGTTTTTGGTCAAGAAGGTATTTTTTATTTAGTAGCCGTAAATTGCTACACTACCAATAATTTATTTTACACTGGGTAACGATTGGTGACTTACAGCAATAATATACAGCGTAGAAAACGCATAATAGATTGTGTAGATAAACTCCGATAAACTGCGTGTATAACTTGTGATGACTTAATTCTAGGATACAATGCACATTAGTAAGAAGACATTTTCCTCTTGCAACCATGGAAGAGTACCTTGTCCAGTATCCAAATGCATGAATCACTTTCTACCTAAACAGAGTCCTTCCGCTAATTTCAAACGTTCTTTTTCTGTTGTTCAAATGCGTTTATATCGCGTATGTCTCCAATTTCTCCATCGTACTCTCGAGACAAGCATAGGAAAGAAAAAAGGTAGAATAGGGTCAGACAGACCCGATCCGAAAATCACTCTCAGATAGGGTATATTTAAGCAACGTAGCAAATCACGAATCGTAGGAAAAAGGAATCTATCTGTACTTTAAATTATGTCTAGCAAGGAGAAACTTGGAGCAGCGTACACCACGCGGGTCTATACTTATACCTAAGAGTCGACCTGCCCTATGCGCTGGAGGTGTGCGCCCGATAAGAAATAATTAGACCTAAGTCTAGACATCGTTTACATCAAAGGCATATCTAGAGATGCCAGTGAGCCAAGGATTTAAGGGTACTTCTTAAGTATTCGAATAGAACTACTCCCCTAGCTACCAGCATCTCACAGCGCTTTACCTGCGTGGCATGCGGTGAAAAAAATAAAAAAATTGTTTTTTTGAGACTCCAGTCGTGGACCGCCATTTTTTTCTGTATAGAGGAGAGTTAAATCATGTAATCTTCCATCTCATCACCCACCACACTTCCCGTTTATGGCAGTTAGAATGCCATTTTTCAGAAACGGTTCAGTAAAACAAATTTGATCAAATTATTCTTAACTCGCCTTCGATTTACTTAGGAAATTAAGGTTGAATATAATTTAATTTAGCAATCGTTTGATTTTGGTCATTGTCAAAGCTAGGCAGCGTTTGCCATACGAAACGTAAACAGAAAATTCTTTTTAAGATTTTCATTTGAAACAAACATTTTGCGGGCTTAAGATGCCATAAACTCAAAAGGATGCGACGTGCACATCACAGTTTCGAGGTCTCGTCCAAATAACTGCAGTAGTACCCGAATTATAAAATAAATTAAAATGATGGTCAAAATAAATGTACTGAATGGTATTGCCTCATTGCTTTTCTTCACGCTTAGATATGATACATGGTAAAGTCCCATGTATTTTTTTTGTTTGGTGCTCGGTAATACAGTTTTACATTTGTTTTACTGTTATAAATTTTTTTGTGAGGTTACTTTTAATAGACCATAGCATCCCAAAGATTTAACTCAAATGACTTTAATTCTTTTTAATGCAGCAATCAATCGATTCAAGTCCATTTTCAAGTTTACTCATTCACATCAATTTAAGCAATTTTGGGAAATTCTATTTCATTTGTAAATAGTTTATGTTGATATTAACTAATTTTGAATATGTAAAATAAAATAAATATGGGGCGGTCCAGTGGTGTATGCGATAAACCGATGTGATGGATTGTCGCCCGGTAGCCTGGCCGTTCTTAAGAAGCATAAAATAATTAAAACAAAAAAAGTTTGCTTATATTTTTGAATCAAGAATTTTTTTTACACCAATAGTCTAACATAGATTAAAGAACTTTTAACAATTCCGCAAGCACATTGAACTTGAACAGCGAAAGGAAATGTTTCAACTTGGTATTTGCATTTCACGGGACTAATTACAAATACTTCTAAATCCATTTGCCCTGCTTGTTTATTCGTTTGCATTGCAATTAAATTTCATTTGATAACTTTTTCATCCGGTTTCTTTGCTTGTACTTTTTCCCACCAGATTCTTCATCACTTCTCATCAGCGGAAGGTCAACACGTTCGGCATTAGTGCTTAACATTACGCTCCGTCATTTTTCCCAACGTATGCAGTACAGGGAAAAGGGAATCTCCGTTTCGTGCTATTTAAAGCGAAAACTTCCATTTCGAAAAGTGCCACAACACAGAGCTTACGATCCAGTTCTAATTTAATACGAAGGTCCGGTGAAACGCACGAACCGAACGTATCGCGTACCCCTTCATCCGTCGGTGCCGTTTCCATTTTTATATATTGTTTTACCTTTCCAAATCAAAAGCCCGACAGCGCATTTACGCCGACTCGATTCGACCAAAAAGGGATAATGAGCCTTGAGGTGGAATGATGATTCAGGCCCGACATTAATCATACCCTCGGCCGGTTGCTGAATGTACGTACCTGGAACCAGGAAGCAGTGAGCTTTGGCGACTCCACACATACGTCCGGCGGGAAATGCAAAATAGGATCCGTTCCGTTGGGCTAGTCGGTTGACTGAGGTGGTGGAACTTTTACAAACTCAAGCCACACGGAACCCTTCAGAACCCGGAAAGCGTCCGATACGTGTATACACCTGACCTGGCACGAGACTGCCGAAATTAAAACAAAACATCACAATCTGTTGTACATACAGTGCCCACATTTCGCTAGCTCCAATTTCCGGCTCGGTCGTGGTTTAACGCGAGAGTCAGCATTGATCCCTACCGAAAAGATAAAGCTATTCGGATATAGGCTCACAGGGCGGAGAAACCAGCTCGTCGGCTCGGTTTCTCATACAACGTTCGACGGTTGTCGCCAGCGGTGTCCAAACAAGCAGTCAACATTCCGCTTTTTCAATTAAATGTTATGCCGGCCGCGACCATGTTTTCCAAGTTCAAAAGTGCCACCACTAGTGCGCCGCCTCAAAATCCCTACGACAACAATCCGATCACGCAGTACTTTGAAGTTGGAAAACTGGTTGCCTGCGCCGGCCCGGAACTAATATGGAAAATTCACGAAGGCTACCGGAAAACGGATGGCAAGGTAAGTGTCAATGTTAACTATTAACCTATGTTGTTAAACGATTGAGATGATCAAAGTTGAATGGGACTTGGAAGAGAATTTATGACATATGGTAATTAAGTACATGTTATTTGTTTCACTAGTACGATTATTTCTCGCTTGTACATTGTAAAGCACTACAAAATTATCAAAATAATTGTCGAAATTTCAAAGAAAAATATTTTCATATTTCGCAATTGTAAGTGGCAAGCTTTTTATTGTTTAAAATCTCGTACCTCATATGACTCATGAGCTGACTGAGAAAAAGCTTCGAGTATATATACTTCGCTGTTTCGTTAAGATGTAACTATTATTCTATGAAATTCTAATAATTTATAGCATATAATTTCTTCTTCTTCTTGGCTTAACGACCTTACAGGTCACGCCGGCCATTTCTGGCTTACTCGACTTATTTTACCACGTAGCCGGATAGTCAGTCCTTGCTACGGGGGAACGATCCGGATGGGATTTGAACTCGGTCCTGCCGTGTGGACCGGCGCCGTTTATCACATGCACCACCGTACCGCCTATAATTTATAGATAGTTATTTATGGAATTTATAGTAAGTCGAATAGAGTTGAACAAGTTGCATACGCTTCGTATTAAGAAATTTAATGCTGATTTGTATTTTTCGAAGGACATGGAAAACTAACGTTTTTATATCTTTCCACATTTTATCAAAATGTTTACCGTAACTAATATTTATACTAATAATATCTAACATGTTTTTGGTAATTTTAAAACCTGCATATCTGCGAAACCGCGTATAGGAAGTACCGTGTATCTCGGGTACTACCTGTAAAGCATCTTTATACCAGGTACCATGCGCCTCCATCAAACAGCCTAACCGTATATTTTAAGCTATTCAAATATTTACTAAAGTACATTATAAACGTTGATTATCAACGAGAGCAATCCTGGTCTCAAATGTCCCTTACTCCATCAACGCTCAGGGTATCTTATGCAAGTCAACTTCTACTCTGTTCTTCAGTAAGTTATCTAAACGACCCTATTTTGTCACAAAAGAAGTTGAATGATCAGCTGTCTTGACGCTATTTTAGAACTAGTCATAAAGTCAACGTGTCAAAACGCAAAACTATTATATATTATCCACATACACGTCCTCGCATTACGCTTAATGAAGCAATAAATAATATCTAACCAAACCTAAGGTAACGGTTACCCTGTCCTATTACTCCCAGATACCTAGTTTTTACCACACGCCACACAAGAAAATTCAATTTCGGGTGTCACAACAAACCAAACCCGTCGGATACACACCGGTTGCCGTGACAAACAGTACACATTGCAGGCGCGTTGTCCCAAGTTCTGAAGCTACCAGGCAAACTTCGTGACAGATTTATTACTCACTGGGTGGTGCAGTCGGACAGAGACAAACTTCCACCCTCATCAGTTCACTCTTTGTTGTGCGCAAGGACTTCGTTCACGGATGGTGAAGGTGCCCCCCCCAAGAGACGAGTAATACGTACGGAATATGTGTGTGCATTTGGAGGCTCGTTTTTGTCGTCGCTTTGTTTGGATAAAGGTATACCGTTCAAATGCGTTTCTAAATGTAAGCGAAATCGAGTGATAACATGGCTGCATACATCAACAATCATGACACGCGTGCCGGCTAACTTTATGTAAAAGTTGCTGGCGAAACTGAGAGAACTCTGCCTTTGCAAAAAGCATCATGTTTACCGGTCGTTGATTGGGTCTTCGTTAAACAAAAAAAAAGGAACCCCAGAATCGTTTTGGTAGCAAGAAGTAACAAAGAACAGCTAACTAAATAACGAAAGCAAGTTGTGAGCACTTTTGAGGAAAGCGTTGCCCACGGCGCGTCTCTGTCCGAAGGCTTTTTCTGGTATATTTTTTGTTCCTTCCAACACGAAAAAAAGGGGAACAAACGAACGTATACAGAGTGAGTAAAGAAAGACGTAAACGTGCTTCTAAAAACAACTCTATTTTTGTGTTGATTTCATCACGACATCTTCGTACCAGTCAGCTGGTGCCTTACCTGACATCCATTCCGTCATTCCGGGCATCCTTCTCGCAACTAACACGCCACAGGTTGTGCCGAAAGCAAGTCAGCGTATCGTTCAACATGGTAGTGGTGGTGTGTGTATTTTTTTTCTTTCTTATTTTGTGCACGTAAACACGTTCACCATGTGTGCTGGGCCAGGCAAGAAAGCCTGATTTACGCCACACTGTCAGTGGTTTGGCGGTGGGACGCAGCCGAAACGGAACAAACATCCCTGGTAAAAGCCAAACGTGGAAGATTAACAATTTACCATTCATCACCTTACCTTGCCCCATTCTACCGAGCCCTTCCGGGCATTTGTTTATGTATGGGGATGGTGTTATGTGCGCACTTCTTAAGACCGTGTACAGTGGAGTCCATTCGTCCGACTCAGAAACTTCTTGGAAGAAATATAAACCCGGCACACTCGCAGCCCTCTCCGATTCAGTAGACAAACAGGTTCTACCGAAACGCGAAAAACTCGTCCCCAATCTACAGGTTTGTGTGCGTTCATGTGCCGTTTCTTGTTTCACTTGTTGGCGACGTTTGACGCTACTTGCCCAAGACAGCATCATAATTGTGATGCTTGCGTGCCTGATCGCATTTCTCTGTAGCTAATTAAATTGCCATCTTTGAACCGTTTCCTTAAAGCTTCCTTCTGCTGGAAAAAAAAGTTTGCTTTCTTTCTTCCCTGTGCACTATGGCACTAAAAACAATAAAATATAAACATTGCTCCCGAATAGGTAGAACATGTACGGGGAAAAAATCGTTCGTTTCGGAGGTTTCTAAAAATATAGCTCACACACGTAAGCGTGATCCGATCGATACCGATAGGAAGAAGGCAACTCAATAAAATTTGCCAAAGTTTAAAGAACGGAAAGCGGAAATCCTCATCTCTCTCCAGGCAGGCATTGCGCACTGCGATGTGTAGAACTTACCTTTCGATCGCACTTATGCATGAAAGCTCACAAGTCAAACCGCAGGGTAACCATCATCATCATCATCATCATCATCATCCTCATCGTCGACGACGTTTCAAATCGTTCGTGTTTCTGCAGGAAAAGAAGGAAGCTTAACGCCGGTCTTTTTCGTTTCCATATTCGTTTCATCGTTTCAACAACCCATTGCAAGAACACTCTTCCAGACTGCAAATGAAATGGAAATATCCCAAGGGCATGCCGTATCCTTCACAGACAGTCCTTTTCTTAACCAACATGAAGCGCACACGCTTGCAAGCCGTCCAAACCGTGCTTCCCTGCCAAAGTTTAATCGGAATGCTGCTCTTTGGCTGATTCCTGTTCCATTTTTTATTAGCAATCAATAGTGTGGCTTGAAATTGGAAAACTTCACCAGAAACCAATTTTGGGCGAAAAATAAAGTATCGACATGGTGACATAGGGTTGTGTTCAGGTGTCGCTGCAAGCTCCTCACGAGCAATTGGAATCGGTGGTGTAGTTGTGTTACATTTACTCGCTGTCAGTTACAGATGAAGAAAGCGCATTTCTAAGATGCTGAAGTAGCAGGTTTTGTTTTTTTTACTCCTTTACGATAAGGTCTTGTTTGCAAAATTGTAGTAAAAGATTACCATACAAAACATTGTGTAGCGTATTATTTATATATTGCTTATCATTCGTGTATTTGTCAGAAATATATAACTATGCTTTTTTTTTAATCGAATATTACATTATGTTCTATTTTGTTATTATAGAGTGTTTTCCAAGTACTTTTCTTGACATTCTTAATTATTAAAAAAAATAATACAGACTTTTTAGCATATCAGCAGATTAAGTTTTCAATTAACGAGAATTCCTTATGAGGTTTTCAATTTTGCTAATCTAATTTTGTTGTAACTTTTACCCATTTTTATTATAAGATACCTAGCGTCTTAGTGCGTGACAATTTTTGTTCAATGGACTTGAAGCAAAGTTCAACCAACTTCTACAGTACAAAGGAAACAAAATACTTCAACAAATTTGGATTATTTATCGAATCGAGCGAATGAAATCAAATACAAAAATACATCGAGCGAATGAAACAAAATGTATACTGAATTAAAAAAAATGACGAACTTAATATTAAGGGGCACAACCGGCAATTTGAGATACGAGGCTTCAGCCACGATTTTGCTTCGAGATGCAGTAAAAATATGACGTACGAAGAATTACACACTACATAGTTGCACAAGTTTTGTTTATCGTCTTAATTAACAACCAACCAATCCAAAATCTAAATTTTAAACAAAAAGAAAATTATAGGCTTTAAAATAAATTGAATGTATACATAAGTATTGGTATAAACGCTTGTGAACATCATCAAGCAAAGTTTTTTTACATTCATTAAAAAGTGTTTATATATTTATGAACTTTCAAAGTAGGTTCACACAATAATGGATGAAGTAAAGATGACATCATAAAGGAAAATGAGAAAATTGCTTTGAAACACGAATAATTTTGGATATAAAACTTGTTATATGAGTTACCACTGTAAAAGTAGATTTATATGTAAAATATAAAAAGTTTACTAAAACAACTACTAGAGCAAAGCAGTGCCTGTATCTAATAAATATTGACATCTTTCACATCATACAGAGTATTAAATTTGTTAATATTAAAGTGCATAATTTTTAACTCAATAATAATGCCATATTATCATATAGCAACATTGAAGCTTAAATTAGTCAGCTCAGTTTCCCAGTTAGTAACAAAGTAGTATGCATTGAGAAAGTTCGGGCAACTTTCGTGCCTTTGTATGCTTTCCCTAGGACACACTTTAACACGCACACACATACACAAACTTTGTGAAGAAACTCTGTCGACATTGGAACTCCGCCAACGAAACGGTGCAGTGTGTTGCAAAAGCGCATTAGAGAGAAAGGTACTAGCTAGTACTCATCCTAGCGACAGTAACTTTCTCCTAATTTTTAATGCAAAATATTGGTTCTCTACTTTCTTGTGCCGTCGTTGGCGATTCCTCCACCATGCTGTCATATTCCACCATGAAAATACGGATGACCACCTTTAGTAGCTGTCTGTTGAGCTTGGCGCAACGCAGCAACGAGTTTCAAACTAACCGGGACGCGCGAAACAGTAAAACGGTAACGGCCAACGCACTCAGGTAAAGTCAATTAAAACTTATGGCCCGACCGACAAAATGTTCCCTTCCCCACAACCTACGCTAGCCGGTGGCATACTACCACCACTCCAGACATCCCAAGACGGGTACGGTGGGCACACCTTTACGGTACAACAATCGGCACAATAGCAACAATCGCCACCGCCCTAGAAATCCCTCAGAAAATGGGAAAACTTTTAACTAAACAATTACTAACGAACCGGTAAAATCAAAGTGTATTAGTTCCGTTCATCAGTGGGGATGCGGACTACCATCCACATTACCATGCGATTGGTTTTGGCAGGTGCTGTCATGCTGGGCGAAACCGCCACTCCACCAAAAACACTTGTGCGCTTTCTCTCACTTCTTTCTCTTTTTGTGGTGCGATAACATTTTCGGTGGCTTTCAGATTGAAGGGCAGCGTAATAGATTTGGAGGTTTGTTTGTTTTTCGCTTCGGGTCAACATTCGTTTAAACCAGTGCAACAGTTACGAGAATAGATCAATCTAACCGCAAAAACAGATTTGAAATTGGCTGCCTTTTAAACACATGATTGGTTATTTGTTTTTTTTGGTACGTTTAATTTATTTTCACTCTAAATAGATTGAACAAAAAAAAAATAAAATATGTATTACTAGCAAACACAATACGTTTTATTTTAAAAAAAAAATGCATACGTCTCAAACATCATAATAGATTTCAAAATTTACATTATCGAAAACAGTTCCATTAAAGCTCTGAATTCAAGTTAATCGTTTTTAATTTCTACTAATATCCTTTTGTAATGTACACAACAAAAATATGTTTAACAACATTTTGTTATAATTTACTTCGAACTTCGAACTCAAATTTAGTTAATCAAATCACGCAAACATATTGATCGAAAAATTTAATTTTTATTTATACTTGTCAAAAGTTTCTAAAACAGTTCACCCTAGATATAATAATTCTGCAATTATCCATTTGATTGATCCACTTCAAAGAGCAAGCCCACTATTGTGCGTTGGAAATTCTGCAAATTGTACTGTTGAAAATCAACCTTCTTCTCAGTAAGGATGAAAACAAGAACCAATCAATTAACTAACGATAGGGAAAATAATTCCTTCATGCTACGCACATTCCACCTCAGCTACTCTGGTAAATTAATTGTTATGCTTTCAATTTGCAATTTCACCATTCACCGTCAATCTGTGTTGGCAGTTCCTGTATCACTCCACCCGGGTGATCTGGTAATCTTCGATCAACTGTAGTTCGGTGCTGCTCCCACGATCTGCCGTCAAAGATAAATATCCAATTTATCAAAAGCTTTAGTAATTGAAGTACACCTACAGGATATCGATTACATCGTGAAGAAAGGGAAACGCGCAACAATCGTGGGTTGGTGCTTTGTTTGAAAAGAGAAAGAGAGCGTTAGACTGGATGAAATGTTAATGAAACGATAATTAAGCTTAAGATTTTAATCTCGTTTAACATAATTTTGCACATTGGTTAGCAAACGTTGTCAGTGGCATTTAACATTTACCAAATTTAGTTTCCACTAGCTTAAGCTGTTAATTTCTTACTTTTGCAAAAAAAATTACTCCCAAAACCTAGCACGGAACCGTTTCTAAACTTCACATCCTAAAACAACTCGATCCGGTTCATAGCTCTTTCATCAAAGTCACTCACCATTGCTCATTTCATTACCTTCAATACACTAACGACCGGGGAAATGAAAACCAAACACCAAATTCCTCATCTATGTATTTACTGTCACGACCACCGTCATGTCGATGGTTCAACATCATCTAAATTTGTGTAATTGATCCAGGTTTATTTTCTTTACGTGCGTCCTTTTCGTCCACTCGTCGCTCAACCGTTCGCTTCAACGTCATCCAAAACGACACCTATATTTTTGGTATAGTTCTCGCTTTACCTTCTTCTATTTAAAAAAAAAACTTCCGTCCTTAGGTAGTGTAAAAAGAAAAAGCACAGTAAAACATGTAAACATAAAACTCATGATCAACCGTGCAGAAGATGAAAAGATGGCCACTAAAGAGACTCAGTCATGCATTCAGCTTCTTACGCTGTATTAGTTTTCATTCCTAGACGCTTTGAACGCTTCGCAGGGAACAGCCATACACAGGATTTTCCAACAATCATAGAGTGAGGAAAACCAGAAGTATAGGACACTACTCACACAACCCATGACAGACGTACAGATGCCGGCAGGACTCCAAAACCGGCTTCAAAAAAAAAAATAATAACCCCCAAAAAGGTTATGTCAATTTACCTTCGAAATGGGAATGATGGGAATGAATCCTGATCCCAAATGCACTACGGGTTCGGTTGCTTCCGAAAAGATGATAATAATATTGATGCTGATGATGATGGGTATGTGGATGCTGACTCGGGATAACTGCTGCTTCCATCGACAATTTGAAGGACCTTTCAAAGGTTTGACGGTACAAATCTGACGGATTGCACTCGGAGGAGTTTGTGTATTAGTAAAACGGTGAAAATCCATTTATCTCATTTATAAAAGCTGTAGGAACTTTCAGTTTTCCTCAAAGTACACACTACTCTTTTATATCTCACATCCCGAGGATCCTTGAAAATCTTAATCTGTCTGGAAACATGTAACAATATATTTGCCGCATCATTTATATTCAGTTAAAGCTGTATCTTACACTACTAGCTGTACATATATATTATATCACAATATGTATTATTGTGTTGAAAATGGATCTAGTTGGGGTATTTTGCACATAAATACGTAAACGGAAGTTAAATACAAAAATGTATATTAATTCACGAATTAAACTTGTGATTAACGGTCAACCAAACACGTTCTTTTTATTGACTTAACTACCTGCTAGGTCTTACCGGTAATTTCAAGCTTACAACATTTTTTAGTAGTATGGTTATTCCTTGCTACGAAGAAGAGATACAGAGTGTGTATCTCCTTAAGATAACAAATTATTTATGAAATATATTTCTTACAATTTCTGAAGCAATGATTGATGCAACCGCCTTTTTTCCACCGATACTTTCCTCGAAGTTATGTGAACGAAGAGATAGTGCTGGTGATAATGGCCTTAGTGGCATTGTTCCAAACGTATAGTATATTGAGCATACTATTCGTAGTGGTCTATTCGTAGTAGTAATAGCTTATGCTTAACATTGGTGTATTGATATATTCTGTCTTTTTATCAACGGAATTTTTTATGTTTTCTTCCAGAAATAGAGTTATTCTCTTTCATCCTTACATATTTACTCTTTAATTAGATATTTTTCGCCTCTCATTACAAGATTATAAGATGTTTGATCCATAGCATTAATTCATGTTAGTCTTGAATAATGATATACTTGTGATCAGCGGTTTGGAATTGATTTTATTAAAGTTCACCATTGTAATGCAAAATGGTCCAGTATGAATATGAATACAGCAGTCCGTCTTGATGCTTAAATTACAAAAACCTTTTCACTACATGCAGCAGACAAAGCTACCTTCCATTCCGTTCTACGTTTCTCTTGAAAAACTTTTCATCTAAACGCCCTCATTTCAACAGAGCTTACCAATTTATATCCTTGTTATTCGAATGTCGAGTTTTCCATTTCCAGTCACCAAAAAGGGTGTGAATAATCTTCTCCTTGGTGGAGCTTTTGCAAACCAACGCCTGACCTCAATACACTCGTGAGCATCACATTATAACTCCCGCCGGGAGATTTATTCAATTGTTGTACCAAAAGCTAAGAAGCTTTTACCGAACCGGCTTGAAGTGAACCGTTGCTTTCTGCTTCCGGCGGATACTTTCTTTTACCATGGCCAGGGTCAAGCATCCTGAGGACATCCGGAAAGACTCGACGCTCTACGTTCCGTAGCAGTTGCTTTTTGCCGGTGCAATACAGTGTCAACATTGTTCAGCAATTTCGCAGTCATAAAACCATTTCCTTGCTTAGGTACGTTTCCTCCCTCCCCTAGGCTGGTAATGTTGGATATGGAATTTAGTTTTTTTTACCTTCAAACCATACGCTTCGGAATGGTTTGTTTGGGTAGGGGTTATACCTACTGAGCCTTGAGGGATGTTTCAGTCGCCTATCACAGACGACCGAAACAGGAAGAAGGTCACATTATTATCCTTAGGAACAACAAGATTTACAAGTTATAATAGAGTAAAGGACGTAGCAAGGACTGACTATCCGGCTACGTGGTAAAATAAGTCTAGTAAGCCAGAAATGGCCGGCGTGACCTGTAAGGTCGTTAAGCCAAGAAGAAGAAGAATAGAGTAAACCAGTATTAATTTCATGTCCATTATTCCTGCTTCCTGTGCTGTACAAGTTATAAGGCCAATACTGCCTGTTGCGGAAATGTTTTAAACATGTTGAGGAAGGTGAAACATGTTTCTGCATGATGAAATTCCTCAAAATGAACTGCTTTAAAAAGAGCAGGAGATTAAATTTTGGTTTTTTTTTGTTTACAAGGCGGCAAAACTCTATTCTCCTATTTTTTATGAACGCACTACTGCTCGATATAACGTGTATTGTTGTCATTTCAAAATATAATGTAACTTGATTTTATAAATTTAATATAAACAATCCTCCAGAAGTCATTTGATAATCCTTAATAATACAACCACACTTCGAAACAAAAAAAAACTTGCTCCTGAGCCACATTTTACTGCCCTCTGGAAACAGACAGTCCGTTCCCTAACAAAATTGATCTAGTAGCATTCTAATAAATGCCAACCACTTGTTGGAAATCTTCCTCCCAGTTGTTGAAGCGCCACGAGAAGTAATAAAACTTGACGCGAAGGATAAGTACACCGATGGCGGCAATGTCATTCGTTCGGTCCGAATATTCCCCTGCTGCCTGTTGGGTTTTTTCTCTATTTTTTTGTCCTCTTGCAGCAAAGATAAAAGCAATAAAAATCAACCACCAGCTCAAACTTGCACCTAAGAGCTTGCTGACTGGCAGGAGCGTCGCCGAGGCCGAACTACGGCCTGATACCAAGTGAAGTGAAGAACAAAACCTACCAACCGAACATGCCAGCAGGTGGGATTTAAAAGCAATGGAAAATGGATATTTTCTGTTTATTTTCTTATACTGTTTGCTTCTATTCCTGTCAGGCCATGTTTACCTGTGTGCCGGGATGGAATGTGTAAAAAAGAAATACAAAAAAAAACACCAAACGGGAAATGAAACTTCTCACGGCTACTACAACATTATTGCGCTTCGGTGCTGGCATATTTATGGCAATCATCGTTTCGGCAAAACTTTTGCCAAGACTTTTTGCTGCTTGTTCTTTTTCTTGTGATGCGAACAGGGAAAGGCATTATCGAAATTGTTATGGCCACATTAGAGCTATTCGAAAGCGAGGAAAGTATTCAAGCCAAAATTTTACTGACGATTGTATCACACAGGAAAACGAACTTTGTTTAAGGTGTTGATGAAAAATTTTGTCTGTGTTCTTGGAACAACCGAGAAGGTTAATTAGACAATACTTTTTAGGCGGAAATTAGAGGTGTTTTACTTGCTGAGTATAAAGCCAACTTTACATCCAATATAAGATGATAAACAAGTATTACTGCAGTGAATGGCAAAGCAGCTTCAATATGAATTTACCTGGAACCTTACAGGATTGACGGTCAAATACGGAACAAGCGATGGGTTCGCTGAATCTAATCCTAGTATTTCCGGAAATGAACATATTAATACCACCATATCATGAAAGTCAGCCAACCCCAGAGGTCAGTTAAAAAGACAACTGACAAGGCCCGTGTTATATTAGATTATTTTAGGACAAAATAGACACATTCCGGAATGAATATTTTTAAAGCGTCTTCAAGAAAAGAATACATATATCTTTCATAACCTAGCTTCTGACAATGCTGCCGAAACATTACAATTACAATGACATTTTTTTCTTCTAGTTATCTAGTATCCTTTCAGCTTCGACTGCAAATGGAAATTAGACACCAAATCAAGGACACAGCGTCTTGATTTGAAGTACAAAGCGCATAGTACATTCTGAAGAATTCCCTGAGATTCCACTTTCACGCGTCTTGCACAGTGGCATAGATGTCGTCCGGCATGTTGTATTATGGCAATTACAATTCCACAAGAACTCCACGTTGGATGTGCTTTGTTATTCTATGAAGTGACATAGAGCAGTGGCCAATAAGAGAGAAAATAGAGAGTACTTACGAACTTACTTGTCAGATGCTACGATTATTTTAATTGATGCAAACAATTGTACAACGATATTCAGTGCCCATTTTATGTCTCTAAATATATCAAGGACAAAGGATTGAACATCTTCATTATACCTATATCATCGAACGACTCCTACGAAAACAGATACATTGAAGAAAACAGTTTGAAGTTCATATCCCTAAATTGTCGGTTACTTAAAAATATAACGCTTGCATAAAGTATAATCAATAACGCTGGATTCTGGATATTAACAATCCGAAGTAGCACGTCGATAAATGCCGCATTTGTCATGCTTGAACGCATTGCAGACATCGTTAAAATTACGGCCATAATCAGGAACGAATCGGATGATCCAAACTCCAAACACAGTACGTCGATTTTTCACAACTAGTAAAGATCGCACCCGTAGAGCACGTGTAGGTTGATACTCTCGGCCGAGAGTAGCATAGAAGAATCAGCGTGACCAATTATTAGGCCCGCCACGAACCATCTCCTGGCGTTCAGCAACCTTTCCCCGAGGGCCGATAGTCCGAGCATCAAACACCTGGTTCGTTAATCCAATTGACGATCCCAGTATCTCAGAGCGAGGCACGAAAACTAGATGGATTCAACTCGTGCGAGTGGCCGAAGGATTCCAGCACAAACAGGGTCACCGAACCCGCGGGTTAGCTTGACAACCAGATCTTTGAAATATAGTCTGGAGTCAAGCAGAACACCATGTTCCTTGATGCACTACGTTCGTTCGAGTCTGAGGCAATCGATTTCGTAAGCGACAGTTAACGGGACTTTTAACCGACTGAATGTTATAACGCTGCACTTCGTGGGGCAGAGTGATAAAGATTGAGCGAATCCTGGAGAACGACGTGATCAACAGAACAGTGAACTACTCGCCACAGTTTCGCATCGTCAGCGTAGAATAAATTCTCGTTACCTAATTTGTTGTAATACAGATGTCTTTGTATCCTGTTGATTTTTTAGAGTTTAGTTTAAATACTTCGCTTAGCAAATCTTCTAACTTTCAGTGCTTCACTGTCTTAGAAAAATTTATAGTTTGAATTCAATAGACTATGGTGTTGACCATGGTGATCACACGATTAAGCTTCACTTTATTGTTTTTTAACGAAGCTCTAACACTACAAATCTAACCTAGAACCAGCTTCCGAAACAATAAACAGTTAAAAAAGAACTATTAACAGAAATAGTAATATAACATTCCATCATATTCTGAAAATAACTCGTATGAAACATCATGAAACATTCCATAGCGTGTTCAGAAATGTGACACAACGACACGGTTCCATCGCTGTTCGCAGGCCTCTACGCATGAAGTCAACAAGTAACCGTATGGTTGACAGTGAACCCAACACGTATGCCGATGGGACGAAGAGCATGATGGCAGGTTTTGCGGTGAGGAAATGACACAAGCAACGTGCCTTGTGCATAACACAGAATCCAACTTTACATCCCCGATGATGTCATGTTCTGCTGGCGCTAAGCCGGTAGTTATGGGAAAGGAAAATTCTTGTCATTTTACCAGAACCTTTAGCGGCGGATTTGCAGCTAGCGGTTCTCAAACAAATTCTAATCGAGTGTTGAAATCTCACACATGCCAAGACCCGACCTAAAAGGGATGGTGGCTTTTCTCCTACTCCAAAAGCCACAGCATCGTGAGCATAGACGAAAACCACTGTGCCACATTACGCTGGCATTAACATTCAGAAGCGTTTCGTTTCACCGGCGATCATCGTGCTATATTTGTCATAATTTCCCATGACAGATTACCCTGCACGGAACGGTAAGCACACCGGTGATCTGATAGCAACGGCACCTGACACATCATACCAAATGGTTTCTGATGAGCTGCCGCACTGTGTGCAATGGTCACCCTTTTTTCGCTTTCGCTAGCAGTTCCTATGTTTGCTAGAGATTTATGCCAACGTATAACATGCGCGATTCAGAAACGAAGCGACCAAGTTTCGTCGATACCGTTTGGCTGAAGGTGGAAGAATATTGCCTTTTATGCCGAAAAGATAGGTGTAGCGGAATGAGAACTTTCCACCCATATGTCATATTCTCATTTGCTGATGTGTCGTTAGCAGGAAGTTTCTCGGCTCGGAGCTTTACTCTGCACTAAAGTTTTCCCATATAGCGTAGACAAATTGTATCATTCAATCATCACAACGACTACAGTCACCATTTTATCGTAGGTTTCGATCAAATCACTAAACTTTTCAGTGCGCTGTTTATGACGAAAGACAAATTGGATGTAAAAGTTCACTTTTCAAGAATTTTCAGAACGAGAGTTAGAATGTTATCAATTGGTTTCATCTTGAAGGGATGTATATGTATCAGTTTAATTAATTAATATGGTGGGCTAATCAACCATCATATTTGTTAAAAATTGTTTATGTTCAAAGTTGTATGACATTTTTTTAAGTTTCCATATTTCATTACATACGCATCATTATGATCCATTTGGTACTAGGTGTTGCAGCAATCAGAAATTGTGTTTTGATTTATATTGTCATTATTATTAAGGAACGTTGGACTGGATAATCAAATTTTTATATTTTCAGTCTTATGCACTTACAGTTAGTTAAAGTTATTGGGCACACCATCGGTTTGTTGCCTTTAAGGGTCTACACTTTGATCTTAGCTTTTAGGCCGAGAAGCGATGCCTTTAGGGGTCATTCTGAGATAAAAGCTAATATTGAGACATAAAAATCTCTGAACCCCCAGAGGTATATGCAAAAAGTTTTTTGATAGTAAAATATGTCAGATAGTAAATATGGTTAAGACACTACAGATGGTTCGATAATATATATTTTTAAAACCAATAATTTTTGTTATATCAATCCGATCCGATCGATCAATCAGTCGTTTATGATATCTCTTTCTCTATCTCTCTTTCTCTATCTCTCTGCTTGACTTAACCGGCCATTTTTGGCTTACTAGACTTATTTTTAACATGTAGTCGGAATGTTTTTAATATTGATGCTATGATGGATAAAAAGAAATCAATATTTTTCTCGAAATGGCAATAGAATTTATGAATGTAATACGGCCAAACCCAAAATTAAATATACGAATGTACCGGCACTTGATTTAAATAAATTCAAGTAATATATTGTACTATTTTTGAAATTTAATTTGCCACCTTTTTTGTAGACGTTTGAAGAGATCGCCTTCAGTTTCTTCAGTGAATTCTTCTTAGTTACCACACCTGATTTGAAGTGCCGTCCGCAGATTGCTGATTCCATTTTTGAGAACAGAAAAAAACAGAGCACTAAGTTCGGTGAAAAGGGTGATGGCTCGATGACATTCGTGCAATTTTTAGCCAAAAAAGAGTTCACAATATGGGCCTTTTGAGGCGATGCCTGGTCATGAAGCCATCAGTTGATCTTTCACAAATCAGTCCGTTTCTTATGCACTTTCTCTCTCGAACGTTGCATAAGCAAATAGTACTACTAGTGTTTAACAGAAATTCTTTATTCGATATTTTCCCCATCGGAAAAATTACCAAGGAAAACAGATAATAGCAGAAAGTCATTCTAATTATTGGACTTCAAGAAACCTTCAAAAAATCGATGACGGTTGTGTCATCATTCTAGTGAAGAAAAAATTAAAAGACAATTGAGATTCGATTTTTAATCAACAATTCCCGGTACTTTGTGACAGCATGTAGAAAGGATAATTAAGTTGTGTCTTCTTTAATAGTCATAGATTTTTTTTTGTAAAAGGAAAATGCAGAACTTAATTGAAATTAAATTCAATATATTTCAATCAACTCAAACCGTAAAATTCAAATATAAAGAGTGAAACTCATGGATGGAAAACAATCCATTGCGCGCTTGTAAAATCACTTTGCTTATTATGTTTTTCTCGTTGCCAAGAAAATGTTCCGTCTGGTCTGATATTTACAAACCATAATAAATAGATAGCGATTTGTCTTGCAGCATAAACTTTCCGCTACAATTCTCTGGCCGCACATGCATCATACGTGTTTGGTCGGGATTTTTCCATTTGCTCAGAATACCATTATGACAAATAACCTGCACACCAGCCACAGCACCAGGCATCAAACGGAATCCGGGTGTTGATATTTATTGCATCCAATGGAACGGTTGATGCTAACTCACCATTACAACAACCGGAACAACCATTAGTCAAATCGGGCGGTTAGAAATTGACTAAAAGTACCTCGATAACTCATTCTACACTGCTCACCGCGAATCGTGCAGACGGTGTAATCTGGTGTAAGGCATATGTCCTAAGAAGGCGCTTGAAGGGGAAACTTTTTCGTTTTGCTCCCTTTTCTCTATTCCTTTCCATCTCCAATCCTTTCGGCGAGTGTCATGAGATAGAAATTATTCATTGATTTCTCGCCCCCGGATGCTGCGAAACCGTCGGAAACTGCGAAGAAGATCCACTCGTGGGGTAGACTGCACGAGGAAAACCTTTTCTTTTTCGCTACTTTTTTCTCTCTACCGGTTTCCACTTCAAATGGAGCAGAAGGAAGAAGATATTACCTAGGGAAGCATTATTTATGTATCCAATAGGTCAATTTATATTCTATCGAGCGAACCCTTACTAGGGAACCTACGAATCGAAGGGTAGACCAAATGAAAGAACGAAACCAAAGGAGATGAAGATATTGAACCAAATGATGTACTTCAACAGTGTTTTTTGTTGTTTCCCTTCACTTTATCTACGGCTTATTTTAACGTAAAAAAATCTTTGCGATTAACGACGTCAGCGAAAGCAATTAAAACACTAAAGTGTTCCCCACGTGCCAAACAATAACCAGCGTAGGATTTCTGTGCTGTCTCCCTGTTGTTATCTATCCAAGGGAAGGTAAAGCAAAAATAAAATGCTGACGAACAAATCCGTGATCAGATTTTTTAACTGCTTTATATTTTCGGTTTTCTGCTGGCTCGTTATTTATTTTGAAAGCACCAATCGAAGAACCAACAAAAAAAAACAGAAACAACTTCAAAATGATGGACGGATGATTAAACTTCTTTGTAACTGCAATTTATACACTAATGATGACGCATGAACCTGTTTCACATGGAAAAGAGAAAGTAGCAAAAGTTGAAGCGTTTGTAAATAAATCTACGAACGTTATCTTGTACATTGTATATAAAAGGTTTACCAAATGTATTACTCAACAGCTAAGCTTTTATTAAAACCTTCACAAAAGCCTCGTGCAAACTTTAATAATTCTTTGCTAAATCGCGCCATCTTCACCCAACGAACGTTTCTCAAAGCATTTTCTCAGCTGATTTCCAAGATCGTGATCCCGTAAGTGTAAAGCACCGTCCAAAAAAAAACTTTTCTCCCAAAACGCGCCTGACAACAAATGCGGCCGGGATTAAAATCGGTAAGCTCCCGGTGGCAAAACTTTCCAGTGCCAAATTCATTTCCTGCTTCCGGCCAACGAAAGCGCTTCGCGCGCGCGCGCTCGCACGCTCTCCCGCTCTTTCCTTTGCAACGACTCACACTTTGATCGTCGTTCAGTGGAAAAGTGACGAAGCAATTTGCATTTCCCCCGTCGAACGAATCTGGTGCCCGCCAACCGTACGATGACGACTTTAATGATAATGTTTCGCGAAGCAATCAGCCAAATTGTAGCTCTTCGTGGCGTAGCGGCGGAAAACGCTTAGTTTCGCGGGGTTGAATGAATTAATTATCCGTCATCTGTCAGCGTTAAGAACTCGTAGGGCGATGCAGCTTAATGGTTGATGATCGATTTTTAGCATTAGCAATGTTCGAGCGGAAATCGAAAATAATTCGTTAACTGTCAATAAAGCGATGGCTAACTTGTACGAATTATTTAATTTATTTAATAAAATATTTCTTATGTTTTTTTTTGGCTTTTGGAACAAAATTGGCTTCGTCAACCCTGAAAATGAATTTTTAAACCAATTTTTGTAGCTATCATGCGAACCTTAATTAACCTACTTAATAATATAAATACATAAACATTTCCCGGAGAACTGCCTGGAATGTTGCTAATGCTACAAGGAAAAAATATAAACCAACCACCCACGGTAATACCAGCTAACTGGCGCGGAGCTGTAGTAATACTTTATCTTTAGTTCTGGCACAGCAAGCATATTCTGAGCTGTGTGTGCAGTGCAAAATATTAAGACATACCACCCGGGTACCCCGGAAGTGCGAGCAGCTTTTGATGACTTTTGAAAGTTGTTTCCCTTCAAATAAGCATCATCACATGAATGCGAAAGCGGGAAAACCCGAAGAAACACTCGCACATACTTGGTTGTTTGTAGGTTTTTTGCTCGTTGTTGTTACTTTTTCCTATGGGGAGATGAAGTACTATGGGAAGATGAAGAATTGGTGGAAACTTTGTAGCATGCCGCGAAGCAAAAATGAACCAAACTTTTCTCTGACACGAGAAGAAAATTATAAACCATACTGAAGGTAAAAAAGTCACGGGAAAGGCACCATCTTTAATCGCGTTTACTTTTGAACGGTATTTGCCAAACGAATGCTTTGGTGTGCTTACAAAGTGGTGAAAAATTCATTTCATTTGAAATGTTAAAAAACAAACCAAAACATAGCACGAAAATTGTAATCAAACATATACGATGTTTGTGCGCGTATGGTGATATTATGTGCGATTGTGATTATGTCGAAAAATATTGTAACTCGTCAAACTCCATAATGTTATACAGTTTTTCACACTACCGCAATTGAGTAGATAATTATTTTATTAACTTTATTAGGGTCCTTAGTTAAAAAGTCAATTAAAAGAAAAAACCTTCATAACATATTGAACGTTTGTTAATTTTTTTTACATTCTCGGTTTAAATTAGGTATATATTTTTGTATTACTAACTAAGTTTTGGAGAACCGTTTCTGTTTTCTCCATAAATTTTCTCCATAAGGCCGTATTAAGGCTTATTTTAACACGTAACAGGATAATCAGTCCTTACTACGGCCGGATTGTAAGGATGAGATTTGAAACCAGGTCCTGTCGTGTGGACTTACGCCATTTATCACATACACTACCGGGCTCCTGGATTTTTGTTTTTTTTTTTTATTCATAAAGAACGGCCTGGCCGTATTGCTTGGATTTTTGTTTTGTTTAGATCTAAAATCAAGGACAAACATATAAATTCGGTAGAATAAAAAGTTTTTGTATTAAAACATAAGAAAATATGCAATACGGCTTGAAAATTAAGAACAGGCTTCATGAATAAAAAAAACATAACCAACACTACAAATTGATTTGGTTTACTGAAATAAACTCTCTTAATATAATCGTGAAAAGCCTTCGTGAAAAGCCAGCAAAGACAGATTATTTGAGTGAATTAAAATCTTCATGGTCCTAGCAGTGGTCATTATTGCGGTTTTCTCATTGTTCTTTGATATTGTATGTACCATTCGAATAATGTTCTGATAGTTTTCCTTTCATTTGCGATGAATTGCTTTCAATGGAAGTTATTAATAACCGGGCCGCTCATTAATTATTTATGTTTTTATCGCCTTCGCCTTTGATCTTTGGAAAAGCATCTAAAGGTATTCCACAAATTAATTAGGTCAAGATAGAATATTGTCATATGCGACAATAGGTAATTAACAGTACTTATAACATTTTTCGAAATCAGTAGTTTGTTGTTCAAGAAATGCTCATAAATTTCTGCTTGTAAACTATTTATTTAAATACAATAAGGACACCAACATATGTACAGGACGCCAAGCTGTTAACAATTGCTACTTAAATAAACTTTACACCATCCACTAAAAACCAACCCAGCCAGCACAATACTAGGGGAAAATAAATTTAGGATTGTTTTTCGAAAGGCACTGAAGCATGGCGTATGCTGCATCGCAGTTGTTCTTGATACCGTCGGCCACATTTCGGCAGATGTCGAGCGCCGCCCGCATCGGTCCCGCCAGTTCGTCCGGCATGATTGTGTCGATCTGTTTCACCGATGCGTCATAGTTAAGCTTTCCTTTCTTCATCTGCAAGAACGGTATAAAAACGATGCATCAGTGAAAAGGGGTGCGAACGAAGCGTCGTAGTTAGCGATTCACCAACCGTTTGCATCATTTCCATCACGCAGTTCACGTAACACTTAAGCTCCTTAACGTCCGCGAACTTCGACTCGCGCAATCCGTTCGCCAGCTCTTCGGAAACTTTCGTCTTTCCCAAGCAAACGGACCGTATCATTTCACCCGATTTCATCATCTGCTCCACCGTTGCTTTCTAGTGGGGCAATGAGTAATAAAAGGTTAAAAGAACGCACACACACACAAATTTCCGCCCGGAAAATGTGATTTGAACTTGAAATTCTTCTCCCTGGGAGCTATTTGTTTGTGCTGTGATTATGAACAGACGATGCAAAGTATCGTGCTCTTGCAGCCGCCCTCGAGCGGAGAAGCCGTTAAATGGTGCCTAGAGATTGTGTGATTTTTCTTTTTTGCACCGATTGAAAAAGCGAACTTGATGGGATGGGAAAATTATTACCCCTTCAGCCAGTGTCGGCCCACGGACGGTTCCCAGCAGCAGCAACAGGCTGCCAATCCACAAACACCTCTGGAAAGGGAAAATCCTTTCCACATTACGCGCTTTCCACGACATTGCTGATAGACGTATATAAATATGCGCGCGTGTGTGTATGTGCACAAGCGATACTGGATACTTTCAACGCTTCCGAATCACTTTTTTATTCTTTTCCGGACGAAGATCACAATAGGAAAAAAAGCACACACAAAACCCTGCTATCGTTATAGGCAGTGAAGGAAAACAACAACGCAGCGCGCTTCCTTCGCAGCGTCCGGACAAACTTTCTCTTCTTTGCGTTGCAGAAGAAAAGCACGCGCACGGTTATAATATTTATCGCTTTACCCACGCTACACCCGGTACGGTACTGGCGCCACTCAGAAACTGGCCCAGGAACGGTTTTTTTGTAAATAGCGTCCCAGGGCAGCTTTTCACCGTTTATGCGATCGTGTAACTAATACGCCCGTAATCCATTATTCATACGACTTTTATATGCAACCGTTTACCTTTTTGGCGTGCGTGCATCTATTTGTTGCAGCCGTGTGGTGCGGTGAAGAAAAGTATTGTGCTCACATTCCGATACGGGCGAGGCAAACGGCCATACAAGAAGCGATAACAGTTGACGCTAATCGACAGGTACTTTTTTTTACATTCTAGCAAATACTCTCGTGAAGAAGAAATATTGCTGGGGGGAAGGAATGCAAACGACAGCCGTTTGTCAGTTTCATGACGAATGTCGATCAGAATTGTGTTTTTTTATTTTACCATTGTTGCTAAAAACATAGCACAAAACGTTTAAATATTCATTGTGAGGCAAAGTGAGATAATAAGTTTTGCGCTAAGGTAATGGAACTGTCATCTATTTACGACAGGGTAACATTTTTGTATACTTCACTTCAATACCTCCTGTGTCATAACACCTCCTATCAGTGAGCTGTAATGGGGAGTATAATATACCTAAATTGCTTGAAGTGCGATTGCAATATTTTGTTAATCAATAAATAAATGAATAAACCAGGCCGTTGTACATAAATAAAATAAAATAAAATAAACGAGTAAATAAATAAACGCTGGTAATTTCATTTTCCTTGTTCCTTATTCGTATAGAACGGCTAGGCCATTTTGCATATGACTAGAGACTTGAAATAGCATTCAATTCACATTGATTAACCTTCTTCGAAATGTGAAAGAGCACCTTACCCGGTATACCCGAGAATATTTGGCTGCATTTTATTTAACATTATACATTATGAAATCCAATTGTGGTAGGGACGAGACTGTAATTAATTTTTTCTTACATTAATTCATAAACTATCACAAAGTTCATTTGACACAATATCTGATAGTAGAATTTAACGCAGCTACTAGGAAGATTTGACATGAGTCAAGCATGCCAAACCAGCGGCGTCAAATCACGAATCTCGCTGATTCACCCAAGTGCTACCGTATAAAGCGTACACAAGCGTACACGATTGCTATGGTCACCGTCGATAATTTGCATCTGCAAAATGTAAAACATGTTCATCCGGTGGGCCCTACCGCATACTGTGAACCATACGGAAAGGAAATAATTACTGCCTATTTGGACTGGCACTGTTCTTTGAGGGAAAATTACGGATGAGCAAGTGCAGGAAAAATCTATATCATCATTGCTAAAGTGCCGATAATCAATGGTCGTTTAAGTTAAATGAATGGGAAAAATTTTCGTCGAATCCACCAAGCTATTGGCACAATCGTAGATAAAAAATTCATTCATTATTAAACCTTCCAAAATGCAGGATGGCGGTGGTTTCGTGTATAGATAATTTCAATAAATGATGAAGATGGAGAATGTTTTTTTCCTCCCTCTTTCGCAACGACGATTGAATGTTATTAATGAGAAGTTTGCAGAAAGGCAATTAAGAAAATTAGTTCATCGATATATTGATATCTTCTGATTGCTATTTAATAGTCGGAATTGTAGCATTGGTTGACTTTACGTCAAGTACACTTTCGGTTCCTCGAAGAATAATTGGAAAAAGAGTTTTAAAGTTGAACACACTTGGCTTTCAATTATTCAGGCTTACATTAGGAACGGTTTGGTTCATTATGTAAGGAAATACGTGAAATTGAAATATAAGAAAAAAAATACACGTAATAGTGCTTTTTTAACATCGAACTATGGCTATTGGTTTCTCTAATCACGTTGTACTAAAAATGAGACTTATAACCGATACTAGACCTCATATAAATTAAAAAAATTATAAAAGTTTCGAAAATAAATCTTTATGTTCTATCATTATTTCATCCTGCTTTACATTCAAAGTTCACTACCCAACACAATATTACAAAATCAGAAAATGTACTTCAAACAATCACCTTTACTGAAAACTGACTCAATGACATTATCTGGAAACGCAAACAATTATTTGCATTACCATTGCAAATGAACAAACAACGATGGATGATGTCCCCGAGTGTCAATGGATAAGATTCACCGGAAGCGTAAACTTTCCGAAATCCAAGTTTCGTTCCTCGGATTTCCGTTTAACAATCATTTCTTGTGCTGTGTTCTACACTCAGATGTTTGAGGATTTTCGCGTGGATTTTCGATTCCGTCGGGGTAAACTTTACAAGGTAATAAATAATTTTAAACTCCAATCGAACGCCTGTAAACAATTCGTGTAAAATCCCGGAAAAACATCCTAAAGCATAGAAAAAAAGAGAATGCCCTTTTTTGTCGAACGTATTTTTGCAACGCTCGTGTCATCCGAATTTTGGAGCTTGAAAGTATCTCTTTAATGTCCTGGGTCTGTAGTACCAGCAAACGGGAGCTTGTGAGCAAGAGCAAATATTTTTGGATTGTGGAAAGGAAACGGTACAAGAATAGGCAGGAAAGGCAAAAGGAAAAGATCCTTAACCACTATTTGCTCAACAAATTCGTTACGCATTTGTACGCCACAAAGCTAATCCGGCAGCAGATTAGGGGGTCTTCCTTCATTTGGCACAGCAAACAGCAACGAACTTTTCTGTATGAAAACCCAGAACCGCTAGTGAAGAAGCCAATGCTAAAGGGATGTGTAAGCCCAACGAAATGAAGAAATACATTCATGTATTTAAAAGATATGGTTAACACGTGTTAGTTAAATGTTATAACACACTGAAGGCTCCTACAGAATCTTTTATTAAGCTGGACTGATGAGTAATGTCTATACTTGCTTCATTTATTGTTAATTTTGCATTGCTGAAAGTCTTTGTAATTTTCATCGCTTTTCAGCCAATTTTAGTTTTGTTGAAAAAAATATAACAAACAATGTAATATGTATCTCTTTTCAACAATAAGCCATACAACGTGAAGCACACCGTTAAGGAAGGCAAACGCAAACACTTAGCAAACAAATAACAAATAAATAAATAAACAACTCAATACATTGCAGTGCAATACTTTCAATTCTATTTTCCATTAAGATTCAAATGGTACACAACGAATCTCGGCTCAAGATGCTTAAGATTTCTACGACCTTTCTCGATGGTCACGTTGGTATGTACTCACCGCCAAAGACCGTCGGATGTTCGGTGAAAGGCAAAATATCAACATCACTGTGGTACACAATGCTCGTTCGTAGTTTGTTGTTACAGCTTCCAGGCCGCGCATCTTACGCCTCGCCACCTCCACTCACATGTTCCATCCGGAAAGGCAGCAAATATTTCAACACTATAAAACAGAAATAAAATTCAATTTTCCACGGAATGAATTTGATTATTCGTGCGGAAGTGTTTGTAGCTCACCAGTGCCACCACTCGCTTCCCATCTCTTGTCCGCAATGTGCGTTTGGAAAAAGCTCGGTAGAAGAATTCCTTCGCAATATGCTGCAGACACAGAAATGCGGTTGAAACATCGGGAGGGAACGAAAAGAAAACACTCTTTACCAAAAACCCCCTGTCTGTGTGTGTGTGTACGAGAGATGGAGCAAAGGACAACAAAGTGGCATGGCACAGTGATTTGTCACCGAGCTTACAAGCAGCACCAAAGTTGTGACGGGTTTTCCCCCATTTCGTGCGTGGCAATGGAACGTATAGATGCCTAGCAGCGAAGACGCTTGTTCGCTCGTTCGGAACATTGAGTTTCCAGCTGCTTGCCGGCTAACAACTTTGGACCGAGAAAACGTTTCACCAAACGCATTAAAATAGCGTTCGACATAGCGGCAGGCAAAGTGTGCAGGGCGCAGTGCAGAGATGAATAAATTCATCGACGTTATGTGCAGGTGGTTCAGCTGGTGGGAGTGTTCCACAGATGATACTGCACTTGGAATGCACATTTGTAATGCACTGCAACGGACGGTAAATGTTATCGTTCCGGTAAAGATGGTAGCGGCGTACACCTTTGCTCCATCAATCTCGGCGATGTGATGTTTTCAATGCGACAAAAAATCGGTGAAGCGAATCTTCCAAAGTGGCAAAGAATCGATCTTGTGTGTTGGAACGCACTTCGACATGGTTGAATCATTATGTAGTACCTAGCAGAAGTTGTATTGGCCGCACAATGCATCACAGCGATCGCTCCATCACTGTCAATTTTAGCACAAAAAAGTAATAAAATGAGTAATGTTTAGTACATGTACTGGAAAATACAAACTACGTTGAAATTATATGGTGGTTGTGGTTATTGTCAAATTGAACACCAGGTAAAGTCACATTTAACAAGTTTGATAAATGAACATTTCGATAAACATTTGCCATACTTGCCAATTAGCACGATTTTGCTAGTTCTCTAGCTGGACAACGAGAAAAGCGATTGTGTTGTAGTATCTTTTAACAATACTATGTAGAAAATTAAGTTCATTCAGTATAAAAGTCTATATTATATTCAGTATACATGATTTGAGTAAATTTAAAATGATAATTAGACCAACCTTGGGGCGGCCCGGTGGTGCATGTGAAAAACGGCGCCTGTCCACACGGCAGGACCGGGTTCAAATCCCATCCGGACCGTCCCTCCGTAGCATGGACTGACTATCCTGCTACGTGGTAAAAATAAGTCTTGATACGGCCAGGCCGTTCTAACCGAGCAAAAAAAACAAAAAAAATTAAACCAACCTTCCCAATATTGGTTCAACATACACTCTTTGTATTCCATGACAAATACGAGTTTGTGTCCAGTTTCAAGGTCCTTCACGGTATATCCAGTGTTCCAAGTATCGATAAAAGATATTAGAGTATTCCTTCCAAAAACGCCACAGCTTCGTTTACTTTGCTCAGTTATCATGGCTCTCGGGGTAAAATCTCTCGGACCAAGTGCCAGAAAACATGAAAATAATGAATTTGTCAACGGCCACCTACAAAAAGTTATGTTTCCAAATTCCTTTTAGCGATAGTACCTTTTAGTTGAAATACCTTTTAGCGATAGTACTGCTTGCAGTAAAATTTTCCACGACACAAATCTTTCAAATTATGCATGGTATGCCAATTACTAAGAACATTATCATTTATCAGAACTTGAGCTATGATTTGTACTGGTGTCGAGTTCCATCTAGATCTTTTCTGTCTTCAATTTGGTACTTTTCACAAATGAATGAATAAATTATCAGTATTAACTTAAATTGTTTAACTATCTTAAATTATTTTTGAAATGCATAACTATTATTGAAAACTTTTAAAGCCCGTAATTCATGTTTTAAATACATCCAAAGCAATAAACTTTTGATTATTCTTTTAATTGTGTTATTGGAAGAAAGATATCTTATACGTCTAGCAATATTTATTGGCATCCCCTTGAAATATGAGCACTATCATTTATTCAAAAACAATTTGTTTTGCTCTTTTTCTCGTCACTCCAGGAATGTTCCATCTTTGTGTTCGAGAAACGGACGGCCGAAAAGCTTCACAAACCAAAACGGAAGGAGACGGTTACGGAAATTTTGCGAGCATCCGTAAAGCAGCTGGAACGATTTCGGCATCCCAAGGTACGTATATGCGATGAGCAGCAAAAAAAAATTAACAGTGAAACTGAAACCATCGTTGCAAACTGCACTTTCTGGACGATACGATGCTCACGGAACGTGTACGAGCACGACCAGCAACACAGGAACCGGGTGCATCCGGAACGAGTTTGTGTTTAATATTTATGCCTTCCTACCACACTTGTCCCCCCATTTTGCTTTACAGATCTTGCAGATCATGCACACAGTGGAGGAAAGTTCGGAAACCCTCTCATTCGCTACCGAACCCGTCATCGCCAGCTTAGCCAACATCCTGGCCTATCAGGTAAGTGAGACCTAAGCTTCTGTTGTAAACGTTCAGGTACCGTGTCGCGTGGATCCTAGGTTAGTTTTATGGCTTTAAAATGAAACCGTTTGGTCTCAACAAAAAAAATTGCGGCAGTGCTTCTGATGCTGCATGGAAGCGAAAAACTATGAACTGACGATTAAAACACTAAAAACTAGTCACTGCTGTGCAGCACAGTGCAA
>CM028106.1:48091995-48136437 GCA_016170015.1 Anopheles longipalpis
TTGGTTACCGTACCTCGGCCAGATGGGCCAGTTTGCACCGGATCTCCTGAAGGCGATGATGAATCTTCCCAGCTCGACATCGGCGGCTACCGTTGCGGCAGCTGCTGCCGCCGTCGGAGGTGCCGCTGCCGGTGCAGGTGGTACAAGCCTTGCCGACATGCTACCGTTTATGGGTCCGCGGTTTCAGGACTTCTGTGGGTTGCCGCCCGCCACCGCTACCAGTCCGCTTGACTACAAGCGACAGCTAGAGCTGGCCGTACTGCAGGAAGCGATGACTACTGCCAACCTGCAGCAACGGAAGCAGCAGGAAGCGGCCCAAAAGAAGGCAGCCGCGGCAGCAGCAGCAGCGGCCGCCGCAGCCGCTCACGTCGACCGCAAACCCGTGCTCGGCCCGAAGACACTCGAACAGCAACGGTCCGTGGCTGCGGTCACAGCAGCAGCAAACATGTTCCAAAACCAGCAGAAAAAGGCGGCTGCTGCTGCCGCTGCTGCAGCTGCTGCAGCCGGTATGATCAATCCACTCTCGATACCTCAGTTCATGACGCCGCCCACTATGACGCACGGTAGCAGCAACCGGTACGGTGGAGGAACTACGGGTACCGGCGGTGGAAGCTCACGAACGTCCGCCCAAACTATGCTGCAACAGCAGCAGCAACAACATCAGCAACAGCTCCAACAACAGCAGCAACAATCGTTCAGCCCGAGTGGGTTTAAAAATATGGCCAATCTAATGAATCAAGCGGCCGCAGCTGCTGCAGCGTCCGGTGGGCGCCAACAGCATTCATCGGGTGGAAGTTCCCATCGGCAGCAGCTCACAGCAATGCAGAAGGCGAAACTGCAACAGCAGCAGCAGCAGCAGCATCACCATCAGCAGCAACAACAGCAGCAGCTGCAACACCAAGCCAATCTCGGCGCGGCGGGCATGTTCGGTTCGGCGGCGGCTAATTCGTTCTTTAACCTTCCCACCAACTTCCAAGAGTTTCACGAGCAACAGCAGCAACTGGCTCGGAAGCTACAAAAAGAGCAACTACACCAGCATCAGCAGCAGCAGCACCATCATCACCACCAGCAACAGCAGCAGCAGCATTCGCAGCTGCAGCAGCTTCAACTGCAGCAACAGCAGCACCAGCAGCTCCTGCAGCAGCAGATGCAACAGCACCATCATCATCAGGAAGAGCAAAAGCCAAGGGTAACGTGCAAATCGCTGATGAACTTGCTGCAACCGGAGAAACAGCAGCAACTGCACAAACATTCTGGTACGGGTGGTGCGAACGGTGGTACCGGTAGTTCCAGTGCTTCCAGCAAGCTAGCAAACCTGATGGCCATCCCGGGGATGGATCTGTACACGGCGCAACAGCACGAACAACTACAGCAACAAATGTTCCTACAGCAGCAGCAACAGCAGCAGCAGCAGCACAGCTTCCTGCAGCAACAGCAGCAACAACAGCATCACCTAATGGCGCAACAATCGGGCAGTGCTGGCGGCAGTGGCGGCAGTAGCGGCCTGCATCAGCAGGCAAAGCTGAAGGTGAAGCCGGGATTGCACCTGCTCGATCCGGCCGCCGTACAGCGACGGTTGCTCAACACGGATGATCTGGCGGAGGTGGGCAGTACCACGAACGGGCTCGACGATACGACCGATCTGTCGTCACCTCTGTGGCATCCACTCTTTGGCAGGTGAGTTTGAAAGCCTAAATTTCTTTAACTAAATTTTTCGATATTTATTACACACTTGTTTCCGATGTATTTTGAATTTTAAACATTTTATTCGCAAACCTTATGAGCTTTATGAAACAAAGGAATTGAGAGGGCAATGTTTGAAAACTTTCTAATCTTCTTATCCGGTACGCAGCGGTAGTTGTAGTGGTGTTTTTGCCCACACTCGATCAATCATTCGTTGCGACGATCGTTTATTAGCATTCTCTTTTTACTGCGCGTTTCTTATGAATAATTTCCAACCTAATCAACCTTCAACCTTCAGGAAGAAGCGTTAGCATCTCCAGCTTACCATAAAAATATGTTTGTTTGCGTTGATTTCATCGATGTTTAGATTGTGGTTCCATAAAAGTTCCATACGGGGCATTATTCGATGTATTGTTTTAGGATTCGATCATTTCGAAACGAACCAATGCTAAGCATATGTTTGAGGTTATTCATTTTATTTGGCAATAACATTGTTCCCTAGAGAATATGCAGGCAACAAGATATTGTTTTTGACGAAGCGTATATAATTGTTTCTTCGTCTGCATATGAGAATGATTGTCTTTATGTACGGTTGTCATACTTGATGAAGCGTAGAAGAAAAAAAACCTTCGATCGGCGATAGTTTTGTGCCATCTCCACCAATCAATCGATTGTACTCAACTCGCGTTGAAAGACATACAGAGTCTGTTGGGAAAAATTATATCTTGATACTTGAAATGAAACAGAAGAAAAGCCTGAAAATCAATGGCGGTTGATGGAGAAGAACACCAACCCGGTTGTACCAGGGACCACCAAAAGTTCACCATTCCAGCCAACATCATGACATGGCATGGGAACATCGCGGTCGGGGTCCGTTCGCTACTCATGTTACCTTCATCCATCGAGTGTTTGGTCGGTTCATTGCCGCAGATGGTTTCTTCCAATGCGCTCTTCCTACTCCAGAACCTTCTTTTCGTTCTTATCTTCGCTTTGATGCCGCTGTTCGTAGTTTGCGGCGAAGTGATTGGAAATGATCTAATCGTCCAAAGGGCGGACGGTAACGGCGTCAAACCGTAGCGAAAATCACTCCCGTGGGAAAATTCGGGAAAACGTGTTTCTTTGTCGCGATGCCTGTTTCATATTTTGGATTGAGTGTGTGTGAGTGTGTGGAAACTGAACAGATACAGACTGGTTTTTCCTTCCCGACTGGAAGACATCTGATGCGTCTTGCGATGGCGCCCTTGGAAATTTCAATCCGGCTTTTGAGCGTGCAATTCATACGAGAAGAAATAACAACTTCATGCTCGCTAATGATGAGACCTGGTTGAGCAAATGGGCAGCAAATGATCCGTCTTTTGTATCGTTCTGTGCAACCAGGTTGTGCTGGAATATAACGAAGGAACGCATACATGTACCAAAGCCCTTTCGTTTGTCGTAAAATGTGCATGATGCGATAGAAAGCTAACTATCTTTATTAGGGTTATTTTGCATCATGCTTCAACGCTGGTTCGATGCAGTATTATGTCGCACCTTACAACTGCACCGTTGGCACAAAGAAAAATCTCTCCTGCTTTGGCTTCAGTTTTTCGCGAGGAAACACAATTTCTGTTCCACGCTGAAAACACGTTCCGTTGTGATGATGTTGTACACACATTTCCCTTAAAAAAGAGTGTTCGACTAGCGTTTCAGAATCATAAAACCATTAACAAATGTGCATGCATGTACATATATATGCGAGTGAAAGGGCGAAATTTGCAATAAGCTTTAGAGGTACCTACGCGAGTATAATAATGCACGTATTATAATGAAGGTTTCGGTAAGGCAAACTTTTGCGCAAAGCATCACGTTTCATTAATTAAAAAGCGTTGCAAATTTTCATCCGTATATCCCCAAATCGCCGTGTGTGTGTGTATTGTTTGTGCCTGTGAGTATGGAAGAGGACATCGGAGATTAAGCATTCGCATTAATGCAGAGAAAAAAAACTTCTTTGCAGCCAAAAAAAAAGGAACTAACTACACGGGGTGTCTCTTCTCAAAGTGGACAAAATTAACATAAGGAGGATGAAGTGTGCACCCCAAAAAATGGGTCCGTTGCTTTCATATTGCCCCGTTGGCCATACGGTCTTGTTTCTGTTTTAATTGATATGATGGCGCTGAAGAGTGCATTATGGCAAAAAAATAGAACCAAAAAGGATTTATTCGTGTACGGTGCTGATTGTTTGGGGATGAAATATTCATCAACGGAATTAATAATAGTCGAAAAATGATGTTTCCTTTTTGCCATCCAGGAATCTCTTGTTGCCAGATGATCTGCTCAGTACGGCGGGAGTTTTTTTTGTTCAAGAAAACCTATAATTGGGTTGGATGTTAATGGAATGATAAAAACACAAAAATATGTATCTCCACATGTACTCTTTGGAAGAGTTCTGTAACAAAGAGAAGACTGAATCTTTTTTTTATAAATGTCAGTACTCATGTAAAAGTCTTGTAACTTCCACAGAACCGGTAACGAATCGTCTGTGCAATTCTCTGCTGCTAATGCGTACGGATTTATCTGTGCGATCTGACATTATATCGTTCGTTTCCATACGCCATATACTGTTGTTAAACAAGTCTGCAGCAGCACCATTGCTGCGAACGTAACGCGATAAAATAATCTGTAAAAACCGGAGCTAAATCGTGAGGAATACGAAAGGAACTCTCGCCCCTCTATGTAAGCCACCGTCTATAAACCGGTTGGCAGCTCTCGCAGCTCAGCGCCGTTAAGGCTGTGCGCTAGAACTTAGGGTTTTGTTGAAGCAGGTCAGCATTGCTGCACTTTGGACCAGAATCCGGATTCCGGCGACTCAGGCACAGAGCTGTGCCCCAGACGCAAATGCATCCAGGGACCGGATCTAGAGGTGTATCCGGTGCGGTAGCGCTTTTTCCCTATGCATAATTGAAGTCGAAAAGTGATGGAATGCAGCCAAGAAGGGATGGAGGAGATCGAGCTAGTGGTAGACTTTGTGCAGCGAACGCCCCTCCACAGACACACAGGTGGGAAACAACACCAGCCATCGCTAGGCGATATATACGACTTGTTGCAACTACTTGTTGTGCCTTGGAATTCTTCCTCGTGTTTTTATTTCGGCACGTACTGACATGTGTTTAGGTTCTTTTTTGTTTCTGCATTGAGCGGTAGTAACCCAGCAAATTCTACGGAGATCACCGATTTTCTAAGCCTGATATACCTGTTAGCTTAAAGCGTGCATTAGAGTAACATGAGCGTTATGGTCGGAACTGCTTCGAGATATAACCCTGTCGGAAGTAAAAGGATTTGAAATGGAGCATGTTTAAATGAGACAAAATTGTGGTTGGAGAATACCCAGCATCGTGAAGAGGGAGACCTTAAAGGAGAGTTAAAAGTTTCGTTGTCCTATACCAAAAACTCTCAGTTCGTGTATTCAATTCGTAGGACAAATTTACCTAGATTTAGTTCCGTTCGAGTCGAATACCGTTCTGTCCTAGAAATAGTGACCGGCGCGTATCGGCTAAAAATGAATGGAACTTCAAGCTTCGGCCCCGGCCCCATATACCTCACGTTGAATTGCTTTAACGTTTTGGTTTGCAGACAGTTTTGCTTTCACCAAGGTTAAAGTCATCGAAATCGTCGTCTAGTGCCAAGGTCCAATGGTTTTTTCTGCTACGAACGTGCGACAGTGGCATTGGACTTGCTTCTGGAGGAGTAGTTCCCGGTAGTTGCTCGCTAGCTTTTGAGCTCGTCGCTAGTCGTTATCCGAGAGGGTCGTTTTTCCATTGCTTTGAATGAATGAAGAGACATATTCGGTATGGGAGAAAAGGTAAAAAAAGCCCGATAAAATGGGCCACAAAAAGCTGAATCGGACGAAAGTAAGCTTCGGAGCAAGAAGGACGACCGAAGACGATGACTCTCGGATGAGTGAGAACAGTTTTGTGGAACAGAAAACTAGGGGCCTTTCCCCAGTCATTCACCACCGCACAAACATGGCGAGAATACTGTGTCTCACTGTGTTGGGGCCACATAACGAATGCCTGGTGTATGGTACCGTTTTGCTTTGCATGCCCTGCACAGTTCTACTCAGCTTTTTGTTTCCGAACCTTGCGGGGGGAAATGCAAGGACATCGTAGCAAAGCTACTAGGTCACACAGAGCGCGGATGGGGACCTAAGCTAGTAGAAATACTGTGAATGGGAATAGACCGGACGTTCGCCTTTCTCTTGCATTTCGCTTCCCTCTTACGAGGTGCGCTCGCAGTACGCCAAGACTTGTTGCCTACGGATTTGAGGTGTGCTACCGGCCAAAAGTGTCTGTACGGAGAAAAGGTGAAAGAAATCCAAAATTGGTGTCATGGTCGACGGTTTCTAGTGGGTCCCCCCCCCGCCGAACCTAGGAAGAAGAAGAGATGATTGGTGCGGGATGTTTGGCGATGACCTCCCTTCTTTGCAGTCTGTGCGTGATGATGGTTTTGCGATGATGATTCGGAAATGATTCATCAGCAGCGGTAAGAAGGCAAACCCAGGCAGCGGATATATGTGGGAGCACTTTTATTTTAGGGCTGGTACTCGATCTGATAAACTGTGACTTAACACGAACGCAGAGAGTTTGCATCAGTGCAAAAGGTACTCAGTCAGAAGGCCTGTTGCATGTAGCAAACGAGTCACCATTACACATCAATAGAAACAATCGTAATAGGTTGTGTCGTGGGTTGTTGTAATAAATATAACCTTTATCGACTTTATCGGCAGTGTTGTGGTGCGGAAAGCATTCGTTGAATCTTGTCACAGATTTATACCAACTGTTGTCATGTATTTATTGCTTCCCTATTGGATAGTTTGCTCGTTCTCCCTACCTTTACACCAGATTAGGAATGTAGTCAAAAGACTCAATGTTTTATAAACATTCATCTTTTTCTCTCAGTTTAGCACAAATGAGGTTCACCATAACCGCTTATCAAACAACCCACATTGTTCATCAATTATTGTAAAATACATAAAGCATTCTTCAACATTCTTGAACAGTGATCAAGCTGCTATAGGAAGTTACAGTTCTTGGTGAACTTCTATCGCGAGATCAGAAATAAATCCCTTAAGAATCGCTATCGTCTTTGCCGGATTCAGCACCGCGGGGCAATAAATCTTCCTTCGCCCGATCGAAAGTGATCGATATACACGGCTTTATTGCTGTTTCTAACCTTGAGATATATTTGCCTTGACTTCGTAGGCGGCCAGCAATTTCTGTGTGGGTTGAGAACCGTGCGAGTAAGAAAAAGGTTTTTATTTTATTGCTCCTCATTTAGGATTATAATCGTTTCATGGCGGCCTTGGTGTGATAAAGAATGGTTGGCTGGTGTGCTTTGCTGGTGTGGTATTTGATGTCTAAGAATTATTAATACATAGATGAGTAATGAAGCATAGAAGAATAAGATTTATTGAATGATACGACGTATAAGCGGATTACTAAAGTAACATTCGATATTAGTGTTAGTTGTCTAGATGTACTCGGATGTGAAGTTCTATGAAGCATCCTCAGAGATCCTGAGAATAAGACAAAACTTTTTAAAATCTTATATTTTTAGACAATAAATGTACTCTTCAAAATAATATATTATTGTAGACAGAACAAGTGACTTTTTCTTTAATCTTTAATAAATGATGAAGGACAAGCACGGTTCATTTCTGTGACTAGCTTTAGAAAGGACCGGTTTTTATTTGCGCTTTAAAATGATTTCTATCTAGAGCAGGAAATGACAGAGGAGCTTCTCTTCTCCCTTCGAAACAATAAGGAAAATAGCATCCATTTGCCAAAATTCACACCCCTGACAGATTCACCATTAAGCTTCGAAAAATAAAGCGTGAAAAAGAGCAAACATGAAGGGGTCCCATCGATTAAATCGGTTCGGAATCTGTGGAGTGATTGGGAGGTAGTAGTAAACGCACAATGAACTCGGTATTTTTTCTTTTTTTGTTTTTTAAATACAAAAATCTGATCGTCATCCTTCTGTGCTTGATCCAGCCCAATTTCTCTGCCTGATCCAGCCCCATTTCTCTGCCCTTGTGTGTCTGTGTTTCAATACAATGTGATTCCGGGTGTCCGGTCCCCCCCCGGTGTATCGCCGGGTGGTTCGGCAGGCGGTTCCGTTGCGGTTCGTTGGTTTTTCCCACCGGAAAATTATCTCCCACACTCCTATCTCCCATGTGTTGGTTCTTTAACCACATTATTTTGTTGCATCGTGGCCAACAAAACGGTGTGTGTGTGCCGGTTCCGCCGAAATCCGTTCAAACATCACCACACCATAAACGGGGAAGGGTGTGCGTATCGGTAGGGTGAGGATATGTGGTGTACGACGACACCCAAACACAATGTCAGCTTGTTCGCGTTTTTTTTTCGTTTTTCTTTTATATTTTCACGTTTATTTCGAGGTTTTTTTTACTTCGCGAGGCAGAGATATCGTCCTGCTAGTCAATCTGTATGCTCGTACTAGTGTGAAAGCGAAATTGCGACAGGCGAAGAAACGAAAAAAAGGTTCTCAGTAACTGGAGAATATTGGTTAAAAATTGGACAACTTTTTGTACATTTCTTTCCCAATGTTTTTACTTCTTTAAACCTTTTTTTGGGGGTCCTAAAATGTTGAGGACCTATCCCATGGGAAAAAAGGGTTCAAAGGAATGAAGTGCTAGTAACCATTGCCCTGGCTACAGACATCAGGCCGATGATGTTTTGTGTTTTATGTTGGTGTATGTACCGCACACAGCAGCAAACAAATGCAGCGCAATTAAACGCAACACAATGAAACAATTTTCCATCAATCAACCCTCGTCCGTTCGTTTGCTCTCCCGGTGTCACTGTCCACATTGGGGTGACCTTTCATTCCTTTATTTTTGGTGGGCGGTTTTTTTTTGTTTACGTTCTACAGCAATCCGGCCCAGCCTCAATACCGGTGGGTCATCATTTTCTTGCAGCTTTCGGCTTGCGTTTCGGATGCTGGAAGGTACGGAGAAGTGCATTTATTGTGCATCAATGTGCCAACAATCGTTGGTCATTTTGGTTCAGTTTAAAAAACACTTTCATTTCCTCACTTGACAAGTGGGTGAATGAAGGTGTGAAGAATGTTTATTCTATATAAAATTGCAATATAAAATTATTCTTTTACTAACTAACGATCCCGGAACCATTAAAAACCGTTACACATTTTACTGAGTGTACGCTCTACTCTCAGGGTGAAAGAATAATGATGGATAAACTGCTGGATGTCGTCGAAAATTGTGGTAATAAAATGGTGCACAGGAAGTGTACAACACAACTACACAAAACTTTAATTTTCATTCGTAGCTTCTTTAATGATTTCGGTTTGGCAACCGTTGGCAACTCTTTTGCCTTGAGGCAACTGGGACACACGATTTTGGCAATGATTTGGTCCGACATATTCCGCCATTCGGTTTGACGATAGTCGTGACGGTGCTTTAAATTGTTTCCTGTGTTGGTGTCAGTAATGGTGTTGTTTTTTTTTTCATATTAAAAAAACGAAATATATTATACTGTTGTTTTTACATCGCTCGAGATATTTCTAAAGAGCAAGCTATTTTTTTTATTTGCAGACATTAAAAAATGCATTTTATCCGTTTTAAGTAATGCTATTCAAGGATTTGTTGTGATTTGTTCGTTGTTTCATGTAGCTCGCTTAACCTGGAGGTAATCCCGTTCTAGATTTATTTCACTGTAATTATGACTGTTGAGCGCTGAGAGCGCTGCGTAAATTTGCGTCCACAGCCTTGAGCATATGGCTTGGTGTCATTGAGATTGAAGCCTAAGGATCGTTGGCTGAAATTGATCTTAAGACGTCTTTAACGGTTTTAACGCAAATGAAAAGTTAGGCGATTCGACAATTAATACCCCACTTAAGTTGATAATAAATAAGATAATTTTTCCCTTCTTTTTTTGGTGATAATCACATACCACAAAGCGTTTCTTATTATTAAGCCAACATATGAGGTGATTAAAAAAGATGTGTGTTTTGTACATGCTTTCGAATAAAATTTATATTAATTTTAAAGTCTGAGAGTTTTCATGATGGTTTGCGAAGATTATCCTGTCTTTGACCACAAGATTATTATATAATTAAGATTATGTTTGATAATTGTTTCAATATATTAGCAATATCCTGGCACGCTCGATGGCCTAAAGCTAAAGCTATTAAACAGCTCTTTCGATAAAATGGCCGCCCGCCGAGAGCGAACCTCTCACCTGTCAAACGCCGGGGTCAGCTGTCAAAATCGGTTTGAAAATGGCACCAAAGCCAATCGTTGCAAACACGCGAAGAAACTTTCTTGATGACCTAATATTACAGGCTACTTCCAAACATAACTTGCGTCTCTAGGACTGTTCCCAATTTGACCGTCTTTTTTACCCCTGCGGGCGATAATTTATTTCTATGTATTTGGCCCACGGAAAGTGCACGCGGGCACATTACCCACCGTTTGATAACAGAAAAACCAGTTCATGTGCCAGAAATCGGTCATTTACACCATCCTTTGCACGCCGTTTGTGAAAGTGCATCGTCGTCACCACCATCGCCACCACCACTATCATCTTTTTTTATACATTTGAATGTCCATCTGGCGCAGCGTTTCAGGCCCACCTTCTTAGGGTCGGTAAAGTTATCGCCCATCCAAACTAGTAGCCAAACAGCAACAAACAAAGTGGTAAAATAAAAGTACACCATGTACCTCGAAAGCGCAGTTTTAGCGTCCACGTCAGGACCGAGGCTGACCACCCCCTCCCCGTAAATGCATCCGATGGTTTGGAAAAATGGAAACGATTGCACTTTGAGATTGCGGTTAAATTAAGGTAACGAAATTAAAAATAATTAAGCAACCGAACGCAACTACTCCCCACGCCTTAGTAGAATTACCCCCTTTGATGTGGGTATGTGTATGGCTAGGTACTAGGGGTGGTTGGAGAAAGCAATAATGATTGCAAAAATTCATTCGAATAGTTTTGACTGAAGAGAGAGAAAGAGAGAACTGTCAAAACGGAAAGTGCAAGACGAGTGATCCTACAAATTATGAAAGTAATTCCGAGTAAGCGAACCGGATGTGACGGACCAAAAATGGTCCGCAAGTGTGAAGGGGGTGGAAGCGGCGATGATGGTAGAATGTATTTCACGTGTCATTACCCACAACGCGCACCTTATCTGAGTGTTATTTATTACATATTTAAACTAAACGAATGGATTTTATCTTTTGATGAAGCGGTTTTCGGTATATTGTGTCTGTTTTTTGTTGTTGTATAATTTAAAGAGTAGTTTCATTGCGGTTTAATTGTTAAAATTGCAAAATTTAGTTTAACTACTTTATATCCGTTTTTGGGGGTTCGTTTGGAAACGCTCGAGTGCTTTGTTTTAATAACAATTTCTGACACTACATTGTTTTTGCATATTTTTATAAAAATTGGCCCCATTTGATTCTTTTGGTAGTGCATGAAAAGCATTAATAATAATTTCGCTTATAAATCTCACACAAATTGTCTGTATGCTTTAATAAATACATGCACAAAACCGTTCATTTAAATCACCGCGTGTACGGCAGCAAGAAACTCGTAAATTGCTTGAATCCCAAAGGAGTATCTTCTCGCTAGCTGCGTCGAGATGGAACAAAAGCCGATCGTAATTAAGTGGAAATAATGTAATAAATCGTAACACGACGATCGCAACTGTTCCGTTAATCCTCCATGGCCGTCACGATGGCTTTCCAGCTGAATCTCCTTGCTTTTTTATATACCACTGGAGTCGGTGTGTCTGTGTGCATGCGGTTCTGATTCTTGTCTTGTCCCAACCACAGAGAATACCTCTAGAAGGTAATGCTGAGAAACATACGACGATCATTAGTTGCAATTGGACTTCGTTCAATCGCGAGTGAAAAGCCAACGGAACCTAGGTACGATGGAGCAAAACAGACCCAATATGTATGCACCTTCGAGTGGGGAAGTAAGCAGTAGGGAAGAAGCAAAGGGGTAGATGATTATGATCACAGTCGGGAGGGTGAATACGGCTAGGACAAAATGGAGGTAGTTTGTGAGTTTGCACCAAACCAACAAAAAAAAACCCGTTCCTTTTGAGATCCATTTCTTTCTTCTCCCGACGGTGCGCCGAGAAGAGTGAGTTTTGGAAGCAAAGGGCAAGGAGTTAAACGGGCAGGGAAAGGTACACGGTCTGGCATACATTCGTACGATACTCACCGCAACCATCTGTATATGGGATGGAAAACTCAGATTGACGAGTAGAGATTAGAAGACAGAATCAGATCATGATTCATTAAAATGATGAAAAAACAAAGAAAACTCAAACGCATTCCGTGTCGTAGTTTGAGTAGTTTTAAGAATAAATGCTTTTTGAAAGAAAAGGAGTAATTGTTCTTTTGTTGTATTTGTTATTCTATTCTTTATCTATTCTAATTTTTTTATTAACATTTATGCAACATTCATTTGTTGGACATGTTTGATACAAATTAATGTTATTTTCTTTATTTTTCAGTTTGTTTTTTTTCTTTATTTGTTTTATTTTCTGGTTGTCCGGTCTGGTTTTCATTTTTATGTTGAATTTTGTTTTTGATTGTATTGTTTATTTTCTTATTTTGATTTCGCCTTAAAGTAAATTTAAAGTACTATATTTTTTTAATAACTATTATTTTTGTTTTATAAATAACTATCACTTAAACGATATTGTTTAAATATTCTTAATATTGATTAGTACAGAATAGAAGTTTCTTTCTTGTTGTGCAGTTTCCCTTTCGTAGTTTCATGCGGAGTTAATAGTTTGTTTTCGTACGACATAAACATTCGCAACGCAGGAAAGGACAAATTAAAATAACATAAAAATGGCGTTTTTGTTCATTTGTTCGCTTTTGCGGTTCGTAAGCGTTACTCTCTGCCCCACGATCGCTCCAAAAAGGGTTACTGCACCGATCAAGTGATGTATGGGGCTATGAGAAACTTAATCGGATTGAGAGTAACAAAAATAAAAAAGGCAAAGCGTTCAGTTGGAATAATCGGAGCGGAAAAAGAGGTGGACACCCTTTGTCCCGGTCCCGCTGGTAGCGCGAATGAGTCGTTGGTTTTCAAAGCTAAGCGGAAATGTTAATTTCCTAAAGTGAACACGACAACACACACACACAGCATTACTGCGTTTCGGAAATGGTGAAACTGTTTTACAATGCGAAAAACGTGATCAACGAGGCACTTGGAAATATGTTTAAAAAAAACCTAAAACGATACACACGCACGCAAAACTATGTTCCATCTAGAAGAGGTCAAACATTGGCAGAACTAGTGGTGTAAGGGTTAGTGACACGCGGAGAGCAACATATCGGGAGCAGCAAGAACCCGCACATCCGAAGGTAAGCAGTAAACTAGAGGAACGCAAAATGTCAATGACACTCAGTCGGAGTGTTGCGGTTCTTGGTTCTTCCTTTGCCCACCATTCTACCGGATCGGTACCAGCCAGAGCAGAGGGTTAGAGGACCAATTCGAAACCATGCGCAGCATGCGAAAGAACGACTCCTCTGCGTACTTTAGCATCGTCTGGTGGTTTGTTCACCAATTGCCGCCGGATCATGCGTTTTGTTGGTTCAGCTTGCTCTGATCGATGGTCAAAGTCTTGACGGCGCAGTGTAGCGTTTCCCCTCGTTTGACGAGGCAAATGGGTGCGCGACCTCATTTTGTGCTCTGCGTTACAGTTCGTCTCCCGACATCTCTTGGGCCCCACCCCATCTGCAGTAGTTGAAGATTGTGAAGCATATATTGATTTGAGAAGCATTCCAGTACGATAATGGCCGACTCTCCAGTAACTCCCCAGAGTTTGTTTGATCGTGACAAGCTAATGAGATATTAGTCGCCTGCTTTCTGTTTGTTTGTCTGCAGAAAATTTGTTTACTCAATAAAGCGAAACATAAGCAATACGGCCAGGCCGTTCTTTATGAATAAAAAAAAAAAAAAAAAAAAATAAAGCGAAACATACAACAAAATTAATTGGGAGAAAACACAATTAATTAGCGTGTTTCATTTTACGAACATATCGTGTCATTTTAGTGTAAATCTATAGCAATTATCACTACCAATGATTAATTCATTTTAATGTAATATTATGCGCGATAGGTCGTGTGTGATCGATGTTGTACAACTATCTGCAAGGTCGCGATTTTTACTAAAAATGTTTTCGAAACAATTGACAAAATGGTGAAGGATGTTAAATATCTCCATTCACATTTGGGTCTGTTAGGAAATGTTTAAAAGCTCCACCGTTTTTAAGGTTATCTATTGCCATTTTTTTGTGCGTGTTCACTAAATTTTTCACCATACCCGCATGCCAGCATTGACCCGGTTGACGTATTTTCTAGCAAACAACGCATATACGGCGCACATTAATCTCGTCCAGCCGCACGCGTTCGACGATTGCGTCACTGCTGCTCCACACACTACTACTGCGCCATAATGAGCTGCGCACGGGGTGAACTAATTATTTGCCATACTTGCCAATTTAAATCCGGTCTTCCCCGGGATGGATTGGCGGGAGCAAATGTCTATGTGTGTGTGTGCGTGTGACACGAAGGGGGTAGAAGGGTGGTAGGAATAGCAAAACGCGATACGCAACGCAAAATGGTCATGTGAGTGTGCAAATTTTAGTACGCTTTATTGCTTCGCTTTAGACGAAAACAAAATGGCCGTTTGTTTAGCGACCTTTTTGACTACCACATTTGGGGGATGTTACTGGTGCTTTTGTGTACCAACATTGGTATATTGGTCAGGCGTGTCGAATGTGTTTTTTAGCAAAATGTCAGCATGGAATGTAATGAGTTTTATTTTAAATTTTTTATTTATTTATACTAATGGTTTTTACAATTCTCCAACCCATCGTGGAATTATGTCAGGGTAATGATATATTCATGTTTTTAATTATGCAATTACTTGTTTTCCAATAAATAAGAAGTGTTCTTCGTATATACAGCAAATTTATTGAAAAGTCTCACCCTTCTTAACATTTGTATACCCCTCTTCGTATTAGTGAATCACGCTTTAAACGAGTTTTGAAGCGTATCAAGCGTTTCAGTACCCTTGTGCTCCTTCCACCGAACGACTTAAACGATGTCACAATGTTTTGGGTCATTGTCCTTTGGCTATCTTTATTCATTACTCAATGTATGTTGAACCTATGTATAATGATTTGATCGGTGTGAACGTGAACAACGCCTTATGTTTTCATGTGGGTGAGGTAAGAAGATTTTAAGGAACATATCGTCTGGTTATTCAAGATGTAACCCACCCAAGAGTGTATGACGATTCTTTTTGAATAGGCAACCGTTCGTTATTGTTGAGCTTTTAGTTCCCAATTTAAGATTTAAGATCCCAAACATTTTTCCAAACATGTTCTCCGAAAATGCCACTTCTGTGTCAAAGGTCAAGAAAATACAGGCAATCCGAATGTATCTGTTTCCAGAACTCTACTGATATCCAAGGTATTTGAGAATTTTTCATCCAACTTTGGTTTGGTGTGTTAAGTTATTTATTCTGATAAGCGTAAGGCAAGATTCTAAACTTGGGCTGATTGCGTCGTATGTTTTTACGCTGATGATTACTAGCGAAATCTTAGATCTTTGAAGGATCTAAACACAACAAAACCAGGAGCTCAAACATTCCTAGTAAAACTAGTTTTTGTAATTTGATCTTTTACCCGATAGCAGTGTTGTGTTTGGCATCTCTGTACCATGAACCATGTTGTTTGCTGCTCGTCAAGAAATCAACTTTTGGTCGTAAAACGTGATTTATTGCGGATCCATTATCTAGACACAAACACACGGTGCGCATAGTGATGACTTTGTAACTTTTTTACTGGTGCGTTTGCAGAAACGAAAACATTCAAACCATGTCCACTGTTTCAACCGTGAGCTAGCTGATTGACTTATGAACTTTAACTTATTTGTTGACATCATCGACTACTGCACCTTTAGTATTGCACCGTGTGATTGTTTTCATAGCATCTGATTAAAACAACAGGGCATTAATATTAATTCCTAGCTCACTGGTATGCTCACCACTACAACGTACCGATACGGATACACTGCAAAACAAGGGTCAAGATTTGGACAAGTCCAGGAGAAGGGCTTGCTGTGTGGTCTTGTTCCTATATTTCCCATCGCGTCCAGAAAGTCTTCCCGTACACACTTCAAGAACCGGTTTTTTTTATTAAATATAGAGAGACGGAAGTAGACACAGAGCCGGAAGTGAAAGAAGAATAAAAAAAAAGAGCAGAAACCTTTCCGCCAAAGCTGATTACTGATTCATGGCCAGAGCCAGTAGCAGCAGCAGCGGTAGAGCGCGCGCATCGATTCCTTTAGGCTGTGTGTAATATGCAGCGAGGCGAATTCCTTTGTCGCACGTCTTGGGCCTTGGAGTTGGGATGATTGTCTCTCTGTGTGCGTTCAACGCGATCCTCAATCGCTCTGGCAGCGCGGTATTGGTGGTGATGGTTGTTTTAAATTAGGTAGCTACACCACTGGCTCCTCCAGGGTGGAATGTGCCCTGCCACCCACATTCCAGAGATTGTTGTATTTTTGTTTTGTGATTCGTTTCTGTCACCCAACCAACCACGGTTCGTGGTCCCAGAGGTATGCAAGTGTATATATGCCGCGTTAGGAGACTGATTTGAATGAGAGAAAATTGCATGTTTTTGTTTTCGTTGCTGTTGTTTTGTTGGCTGGTGTGGTATAATTTGACTTATTGGATACATGCAGCCGAAACGAATATTGACACAAAGTGGTACGGAACGGAAGCGGGTGTAGAAAGTTCCCGATAAGAAGCGCAACAGCGCACAACACCCGTATCGTAATACATCATGCGGCGCATTTGTACGTTGTGCACATCATCACTTTTCGTTTTTGGGCAATGCCCATTTTTACACGAAGAACGAAACGTGTAACGTCCATTTACATATGCATTAAGTGCAGACCAGAGGCATGAACCCATGGTCTCATCCTACTACACCACCCGACTCTGTTGTCTGCTCGTTTTCTATCTCAAAGTTCGTAAAGAAACCACCACCGGGACACACGTCCAACCGGAAACGAACCAACTGAACTCTCACCTCCTTCTATTTTTTTAGTTGTTCCCACCCTCTTGCCCACCCTCGAGGGAAAACATAGGGTCGGAAAGTTTTGCGGAACTTCCCCGGGCATAAACTTATCTTGTTCCTTTGCGTTTATTTTGTGCTTTGTTTCGGAACGCCCGCATTTTGGTTCTCTCTTCACCAGTATTTGTGGGTAAGGTTATCTGCGTGAGCGGAATGCTTCAAATGCCAGATCTCCCGGTGACCGTACTTGTGCGGTTGGTTTGCGACCGAAAATTGCACAAGATATATATACCTCATGTAATGTAAAGGTCCACTTCAATGCTGTAAAATTAAAAATGCTTTTATTGAAGTAAGTAAAGTAAGAGATATTGCTGCTAGTAACAACTCGTAACATGACAACCGTTATCCATTTTGTATCCGCTAATTCTAATGGAAAATTGAGGTTATTGAACTAATATTAAGTAATTACCAACTAGAACAGATACACAACAATGCAAGTCTAGGGAAAATAAAATAAATTATATCACAATTTGTTACAATTGTACTACAACATGAACTCAATTAAACTTAAATCATGCCAGCTGCCATTTGTTTGTTCCGCACTGTACCAACTTCGAGGTTGGTTTGGTTTTGTAAACTGTGCGCGATAGTGTTGTAGTTACCAGCGTCGGATATAATATAGTTGGGTGCGGTTGAAGATCAATCTCTTTGACAGTTTTCCTTTGTGTTTCCAATTTCAAACCGTCCACCACCCATCCCCGGCAGCTCTCTTGGCGGATCTCGTTCCCATGTACACATTTATATACATCGGTTTCGGTCCGGACTCCGGGGATGAAGATAAACCGGCAGAGTTTGACATTTGATGGCGCGTCTAAAGCCTGCCTGAAGTTTATGTGTGTGTGTTCTCGTTGTTTACACCTCACCCAACCGTGCCCATCTCGGTTGGTGCATTTAATGCTGGTTTATTGTTTTTCCATCATCACCCGTTGGTTTGTGAAGCTGCTGCGCTAGCGTTCGGGATGGGAAGAAATGTCTGGCAAACCGAGGCAGAGCTTCTTCGCTTGATGTTGTGGCAAGTCTTATCCGTGGGACGCGCTGAAGAAAGCTCCAAACTGTATGCGATCCCCGGATGTTGCGACGCCCCAAATGGTTCCATATGTACACTGTTCTGTGCGCGCGCCCTTGAACGGTAAGCGACCGTGCACATAATGCAAGACGGCACTAAAACATATACTCCCTTTTTGCTATACGTAGCGTGTGTGTGAGTTCTGGGAGGTTTTTTTCTGTGCAGTGAAGGTTTAGACAATCTTTCCTGGTGTGCTGCTTTAAAATGCAGCTGTTGTCCGGAGAGGCGAAACTTTTCCGCCACCATAAACAGAATGGCTTTGACCATCTATCTCTATTAAACTGAAATAAAGCGTGGTAATGTATTTCAATCAATGGCCGCACGGACGGCAGTATGTCCGAAAGATCTTCGCCTTATCGTGCCCAGTGTCGGGAAGAAGTACAACACCTCGAGATAAAGCATTATTGTGCGGGTGGATTTATGAAACTAAACGATACAGTTTTAATTCAACACATCTATCAAATGTGTTCGAGTGTATTGAGGAATTGCGGAATAGCGTATCCACCGCTTTAAACACTCCATCCACAAAAAATGTTGGGAATTCATTGGAAGCGTGACAAATGTTGGAAAGTTTTCGTCTCAAAACTTCAATCTCAATGTGCCCCCGGATTGCGGCGTTCTTCCATATCGAACGTACCGATGAGTTCCCATTTTGAAGGGGGGCTTATGAAAAGGCGTTTTTTGTGTTTTTGCTACTCGCCCCTATTTCCAACAAATCTCCACATCCACGTGATGGCTCGTGAAGTTACCATAGTTGCCAGTGCGTCAAACCATAGTTGGTTTGAGAACCAATGGATGGGTTTAATTTCATTAGCTTTCATCGAAGAAAATCAATCTAATTCATCACTCGGCATGTTGGCAGCAGCCTCTGGGCCAGCCACACGATACCAAGCTGGACCAGCTGCAGTATCTAACGACCGCGGGCATCTTATCGCATCGCAAACGGAAACAGTTTGTGTGCGTGTTCCCGTGCGAGAATATGTATATTGCGTTTGTTTTTTTTTTCCTTTCTTTTTTTTTTCTCCTTCGAGTGGATTTTTAATTCAATTAGCATCGCGGCCCGGTATGATGCGATGTCTCGCTGTCTCTCTCGCGAGAATAGCCCACCTAGCCGTCTGTGGATGTGTTTTTATTGTGTTCGATATCGATGCACATGGGTAACCCATCGAAGTGTACAACTGTACCAACCCGGGATACGGGTGAAGTTGTTGATATGTTCATTCCGGGAATCTGTTTTTTTTCTCATCAATGTACCACCCTTATTGCGCTTCCATTTGTGCGGCGTACCGATTGATATGATGGCGATGATGGTGATGGGTCCTGCAGTATGATCGCGCTCAATCGATCCATCAATACGTCTTTCACTAGCGCGCGCGCATGGTTGATGTTGCTTGCACAGACCCTTAACCATCACTCCAATAGCTGCAGTTGTTTGAAAGTCCAAACCATCCTGGCGAATGGTACAATTTGAATTAACAATTAAAAGCGAACCTTATATCTCGTATCGCGCCCATCATCAACCAGGATCGGCGAACGATTTGCAAACATTTCTCCTTGATGTGTACATTCTCGGGCCCAACAGCGCTACATAATGGATCGAACGCGTTCTGTGCAATGAACCCTTTTTGAAAACCCTCTCCCCCTCCCCGCCCCGTTTTGTATCACTCGCATAATCATTCGTAGAACCATTTCTCGCCCTGTTCTCTCGCGCTACCACTTTCGTCACCACTACGCATCTCGAATGTTGATGCTGTAAAGTGAATTCGTTAATTACTTTAACATGAATTTTCCATGTTCGGTGTGGTTGGGTCGATGCGACACCACCCCCCGACGAAAGTGTAGATAGTGCCTCACGATTCTGACATTATCTTCGTTGGTATTTTTGCCACGTTGAGCGTAGACTGTTGGAGATCAGAATTGGCTCTATGGGCAAGAAAAGCTACGAAGAGGTTGCCATAGTTGTCCAAGAGTAAGGTATGGTAAGGGAGCGAATGGGGAGAAGATCATTGGAGTGGAGAGGTATCTGTTCTGTCCTTCAAAACTCCTTCAAATGTCTTCTAGCAAACGGCTTAAGCTGATGGTAGAATCGCGGGCATGAACATTGCTCTAATAAATGAAATTCTATAGAAGTGAAGCCTGGGCTTGTTGTTACTTTATGTACTTTGGTTGGCATTCGTTTTTGTAATGATTAAAAAATGGAATAAATAGAAAACCATCCAAACAAAATCCTTGTAGACAGACGCCAAACGCTGAGTGGTTTATGGCTAAGGAAGGACAACTGTGCTGTTTACTTTGAATTATGATCTTTTTTAAGAGCTCATATTGTATTAATAAAATACTATTTGACGTTGCTCGAAGATCCATTGAGCATGATTGTTTTTGTTTCATACAATATGAAATGTTGAGGAATTTCCCAGTGTTACAACAACATGCCTATAGTAGGAAGCATAATTCCAAAAAATCACGAATGAATCAATGAATGGCCTATCTTATACAAACATATTTTCGTTTTATCTTCCTTTCTTACAGTGCCCAAAAAGGTCTTGCAGCGGGTGTTGGTGTCACGCCAACCGGCACGAGCGTTGGTAACCTGTCGTCCCTAACTGGAAGTGGTTCTTCCGGAAGCGGCACTGCTTCATCGAGTGGCAGCAGCGTAGGTACAGGTGGTAGTAGCAGCGCAGGTGGTGGTGGTGCAGGTGGTGGAGGCGGAGGAGGAGGAGGAGGAGGAGGTGCAAGCAGTTATCACAGTCCATGGCAATGGACTACGATTACCGCGACGGGCGAATGACATTATGGGGCTCGTAAAGAGCCCGCTGTTGCTGGACCACCTCAATCACAAACGGTTCCACTGAATCAACAGCACCATAGCAACAACACTTCCAGTACCAATAGTAGTAACAATAATAGCAACAATAGCAACACCACCAACAGCAGTAGCAACGTTGGCAGTAATAATGGCAGTGGTGCCTCCACGAACGCTAACACGTCCGGCCTCGGTATGGATGCGATGGGTTCGTTTCAGACACCGTTTGGCAACAACCTTGGAAATCTTTTACAACAGCAACAAACCCAGCAACAGCAGCAACAACAGCACCTTCTCCAGCAGCAGCAGCAACAACAACAGCAGCAACAGCAACAACATCATAATCAGCAGCAACACCACCTGCAACAGCAGCAAAGCCACCACCAGCAAACCTCCATGATGAGCAACGCAGCATTAATGCAACATCAGCAACAGCAGCAACAGCAACAACAGCAACAGCATCTTCACCATCATCAGCAGCAACAGCAGCAGCAACAACAACAGCAGCATCATCAGCTCCAGCAACAACAGCTGCAGCAGCAGCAACATCAACACCAGCAACAAACGCTCGGTTCCGGTGGTGGACATCATCACAGCCTAACGGCAGCTCAAAGTGCCGCCATGATGTCGCAGCGCAACCCGTTCGGATTTGATTTTAACCACTTCCAAAGCAACTATTAAAAAATGGAACTCAGCACGCGCCATATTCGTTCATAATGGGGAAAGCGCAAGAGCGTAACGCTTTCTGAAAGCGGCTCACGATATATTCCCGTACGTGTTCTTCACATCAGTGTCCAGGTACGTAAATACAGTTTAGAAGTATTGTAGAATACAGATAGCCAACCAGCAGTGTAGGGTTTCTTTTTGGGGGAAAAGGTGTCCATTAACGACAACGTCAGACAGCTTAAGTTTTCATCTCGCACAGAAATACGAGTACGAGCAAAACACCCGATGGAAAATTCATTTAGACTCTGTCATCGTTTTTTGTTTTGTTTTGCCCGTCTATACTTACTCATCCCCCACATACGAGGTCACTGCAGGTCGGCCATTTTGGGAATGACCCGCGTAATTTCGGTCGCCATGATGATGTGACATGTTTTTGTGCACTGACTGGCTTGGTTGGGTCATGTGTTTTTGTTTTCCCTGTTTTTAATACTCACCTGCTGGCCACCAAACCTTTTGTCCACACTCTGTCATACATTCGCCGTTCTCGACTTGACTAGTGGTATGGGCTACCATCGTATAGAAGACGTGCGTCTCTAAGCGCGGACGCACTACAACAGCATGATTTGTGGACATATGAGAGTGTGCATGCAATTATAGACTCTTTTTCTATCTGTCGCTATCTCTATCTCGCTTCGTTTCGTTTCCTGTAGCAGTCTTCCCTCTTGTAGGTCGTCTTCTTCTCCTACTTTCACCCTGGCTTCAATTAGAGACGACCACATTCCAGTCAAATAATATGCGGGTTGCTGATTAGAAACCGCGCGCGCGTCTCTGCCGTTCCGTTTTCGACCTACCGCGTAAACGTCGCCTCTTCTGTCTTCACACGCAACATGCCGAACAGAGAGCAATGGTGGTGGAGTGTTTGGACGGCTGTTTTCAGTAACAGCAAATTTGAATTAATTATCCGCTGTGCCTGATTTGTGTGTACGCTTGGTTGGTATGTTGCGATTACGTTTAGACGAACGCTGGAAGATCGAACGACGATGGTTGTGGGATGTTGGATGTGCTGACGAGCGTTGGCTTTAGGCGTGGCGGCGTTTTGGGCCAATATTTCCCAATCTAAATTACATGCCAAAGCCGCCTCGTATTAATTTCCGCGGACGATCAAACAAACGAAAAAAAATAGGCTGATAACACTACATATGGATATTGTTTTAGATGCTGTTCTGTTGAAGAACGATTGGAAGCAATAGTCTCCAACCTGGAATAAAAGTTGAAGAATTGCCCGGGAATGTGGAATCGCGAGGTGGCCAGATATCGGGACGACAAGAAAGATTCAGGTGCTGTACCGTGGCCAATACCTGACCGAATGGAAATTTTGTATTTGCATTTTGCATCATCATCATCATCATCATCATCATCATCATCATCAGTTTCATCGTTCCCGGGGCATTCTATGGCAGTTAATACTTGGCGGTTGATTTTGCAAGACCCTCTCGTCGGCTTCTGCACACCATAAACCCGGTACCTTCAGCATCCGTCGTTGTCGTTGGTCGGTGTGGTTTGAGGTTTTGCGAGCCTAACAACCTACCCGGAGAAAACCAACCAAAATGCAGCTCGCACAACCTTCAATCGATCCGTTATGCGTCCGGGGGACGATCGGGTCCGGACGTGGTATGTGTGTGTGTGTGTGTGTGTGGACCCAAACCCATCTCCTATGTGTGCCGAGCTGGGTCGCAAAACGGATACGCCACCATCTCACCCAAACGCAACCGTTGTTCATGTTGTGTGTGTGTGTGTGTGTGTGTGGATGTGTTTACGCGCACTGCACCTTTTCCCTGACGAAAATCTAGATGGTGAACGGTACTGGATGCTGTTTGCATCCTTGCCATCCGGAGCCTCGGATCTCGCACGGAGCCATATTTACTTGCAATATATTATGTTTACCATTAAAACCGTCACACGGCAACCGTCCAGGCCTAGCCTAGCGTTCGTTGTGTCCCAGGCAACCCGGCAAAGATGGCGAATAGCCGAGCGCTTCCCTTTATTCTCCCCCCTTTTTCCCGCTTTTCCTTTCAGCGGAAGATTCGTTGCCATTATTTTGAAACTCAGCGCGATTCGCATGTGGAGCATAAGGGCACACACAGGACCTGTATGTATATTGAACGTTTGTGGCCGGCTGTGGGCAGAGATCGGGCAAACGGGTGCTCTTCTACCGCTATCGGGTGGTTCCACTGCTGCATTGTGGTCAATACCATCCCCCGATACAGCCGAGGCAGCACAATTAATGCTAGGTCTCTAGCACATGCACCGGTACGATACGGCCATTGCACAACCACCGCCACCAACCTCTCAGGGCAAGCACGGGATGGGAAATGGGATATTGCGTAGAGTCCTTGTGCGTAGTTCAATTTCTAACGATGCTTCACCTTCTCCTGCACACCTTTTATTGCGTGTGTGCAGTACACCTGGCATTCGTATGCACCAGTATCAGCAATATAGCGGGAATGATCCGGTTCGAAGAACCGAACGAACACATTCGATCGTACACATCGCCACATCAAGGGGAGATGTGCATTGGAAGGATCCCAAGCCGTTCCGTAACCAGCACGAAAAAGGCATTTACATTTGCCATGACCGAAATGAACCGCATCCTATCTCTTTTGCACCGTGGTTTCACCCACCGTCTGGTGCGTCTTGTTAGCCTTCCTTTACCAAAAACAAAAAAGCTCCTCAAACCACACGCACGCATATTGAATTTGTTTTTCACTACACACAAAAAAAGAAGGAAACGAATCAAAATACTAATGCCCTGTGAGGAAAACTTTCGGACGAACCCGCTCGTTTCACCATCGCCGGACCTTGCCGGTGGGAATCTCCCTTTGGGGGATTGGTACGTCCGTTATATTTCCATCTACGATTGGTTTTCCCATTTCGCGCCTTTAGATGGAACATAAACAGCACCAGTACGCCCTAAACGGGGTGGGTGAGTTTTTGGGGCCGGGAAGGGAATTTTGTTTGATGATGGTAGAGGTCCCCATTCCACACGGACACACTCAAGTGTGCACTGGCCAAATACATACATACACGCACGCATTCCCCCGTTTCCTCCACCGGATCGGGTACTTCTCCAAGACTCTTACCTCCATGGCGTGCCTGGTCAATCACGAAGCAGAGCAGAGCAGTTTCTCCTCGGGTGCGTGTAGCTGTGTGAAAACGTAGAATGTTCGTGTACGCACCTCGGCAACAACCGGAAGAAGGAAAGGAGAAAGCCTCGGGATCCTTATGCGCGCGCGCGCACACACTCCGAAAAAAGGATACCGAACAACGACGACGACGACGAAGTTCACGGCACGCGACTTCCACGTCCGTTTGGGTATCCCTTCCGTACCTGTAGCTGTGTGTGTGTGTGCGCGCTTGAGATTCGTGGTCTTTGTGTGGTGCAAACATTTCCTCACCCGGAAAGCGAATTCTGATGGCGAAAACTCGCGCGACCAAACCAAAACTTTGCAACACCCCTCACCCAACAAAAAAAAAGCTCCCGGTGGCGGATGGTGGAGTTGAACTTTCGGAAACCAGGCCGTGGCTCTTATTTGTTGGTGCTGCCAGAATAGCTCTGTGTGTGTTTGTGTGGGTATTAAGGGATGTTTTTCTTATTATTTTGTTACTTGAATTGCTTGTACTTCCGCGTTTTGTAGTACAGAAACTATTATGAACAGACGATTTCTTGATCGCAAATGCCAAGTTTTCTATCACAAAGCCTTTGAATAATACAACCACAACATACACAATCAACTTTTTGATGATAGACTTGTATCCAAAATTGTTTCTATCTTCTACTCCCGTCCTGATCTAAAGTCCAAACTATCATCAGCGTGTTGTGGAGTGTTGTTGTTTTTTTGTATTGTCAGAAGATTCGTTGGAATCGTTGGAATCGTTGGAATGTTCTTGTCTCTTGTAGATTGCCCTTATGAACCAAACCCGAAACACGAAGGTAGCGAGAGAAAAAGAGAGATGGAACGATAAGCGAAACTTCATTTGGTGGACCTGCTAAAGGAAGCGGCAACATCGTGTGGACCATTAAAGTCATATGACAGAAAATCAATAATTCCGGAAGAGAGCACACGACGACGACTAGCGGTGTGATGACAGTGACGACGGGCAATGGGTGACGGCGACTTGGACGAATTCCTGCTGAATCCTTTATGTATTATGGGAAATATTTCCCCGTGGTCCATCATCTCATGTGCGTGTGTGTGTGTGTGTGGAGATCGTTGACAGGTGGTACAAAATTGGTATTTTGAGGGAGATACACACGAAAAAAAGGATAAAAGAAGGATCTTCCGCAATAACAAAAAAAAACACAATCGAGCGAAGTATTCGAGGACGTTTTGCGTTAGGGAAATTGGGTGCTCTTCTCGTTTGCATACCCCACCAACGGACCCCCTGGGTTGGTCGCGTGCGTTTTCCCACGGTTTCTCCCCAATGTTTGAAGGACGTTCGAGATGAAAAGAGACACAATTTTCCTACCCCTAACACGTTTCAAGTGGACAAGATCGTTTCTGGTTGCAAAGCATCTCTTGTGTGTGTACTTTTCGTTTCCCTTTTCCTCGCGTTTTGTTTTCCCCCTTCTTTACAGTACAGATAATCCTCTCCCATCGCTTAATCTCGATACAAGAAGATTGACCACCCAATTCGACGAAAGGGTTTTGCGTGCATTGCATACACGCACACACACACACACACACACGGTTTGATGGTATATTTGTATCGAAATGCGTATGTTCGTGCGTGTAATTCCCCCTAGAGGAAGATTTGGAATGTTCCTAATGAAATTCTGTATGCCTTGATTGGAAGCACGCCTGTTGGGAATTCGGTGCCAGTGTATTGCGTTTTTGTGTTGGTACGTGATACATGTATACGTGGCCAACGATTGGACATTGGAGAGGTGGAGGGGAGTCGTTGAGGTAGACTGAGAAATAAATATATGCTAACAACACCGGGCGAAAAACGGTGCGTCGTACGTAAAGCCTTTTCTAAATTATATATGTTTTACACAGTTCACAAGCATATTTCCAAATGCAGCTGTGGACGGAGCACTTTTTGCACGCTCCATCCACTATGGTGTTCTGTAACCTAACATAACGACTCTTTTCCGCAGTAAATTCAAATAATGTTGCATACACAAACATACTCATTTGCTAGTCGGCCATGTTGATTTTTCTACCGTCCGGCAAAAACTCTGCATGCGCGAGTGACGAAATGTACAGAAAAAGGAAGAAGCGTGAGAAAAGTAAACCGACCGACGACCTTTTCGAATGACCTAACGACGTTAGTTATGCACCGTGTATTCACTGTTTGCCCACTGTTCAGAGATGGAGATGGTGGAGAAGTAGCATCATACAATTTTTACTTTGTTGTCATTAAAAACGAATTAATGGCAAACCGAATGGTTACCTCCACATTGGGTGCGTGTGTGTTCCTTTTTGGAAGATTGAGCGAAAGATCATTACACAACAGCCCTTCAATATGGTGGAGTAAATAATGTTAGTAACCTTCTATTTTCAGAAGTTTAAATGGAGGTTTTCCACGGTGTACAGATCCAAAAGATCCCATGAATGTAGGTACAGATCCTAGTTAAAAAAGGTTCAATGCACCTGATACGTTAATTTTTTTGTACGAAGACGTATAAACGATCATGCGAACTTTAAATGTCATTTAAACCAGAAAGGTCCAAACATTACTAACTCTACGTGTTGAGGAGGTGTTGAAAAGACCTTAAAATTCTCCAGCATATTGCGATGGTGATTGTCCAGACTTACCAACCCCAGATCGTTCTGTTCCGATGGCCTAGGAAAGTAATAATCATTTGCGTGACGATATTTTTTTGGATTAACGTAACTAGAGCGCGAAATTGTTCTTTTGTCTTACTCAATCTTCTGGTCAATGTGTCTTCCACCTCGTTAGTCGTCGTTGTCGCCCACTTCTCTGCTAGTATGATCGTATCCATCCTAAAGCAAAAGGAGGAAAAAAACCAGCGTATGATGCGTCTGCAAATTGTGCTATTTTCGGTTCTATAAATAGTTGGCTGTGTGTACGCGAAGCTGCTGCGCAAGAAGCGGTGTGGATTGCGGTGTACTTGCAAAAGGAGTGTTACTTGAATGCGGTTGAAAGATACCACTTTTTGCGCTCGGACAACTTACGGTCTCGCCAGATTGAGCGAAGTATTTGGGACACTTTGTTTTTTTGTTTTGTTTGAGCATATGGTAAAGGATTTTCGGTTTTAGAACTGTATTACATCGTGCGAATGTAGCCAACTGGCAGATGATTAGATATTTTTGGAAAGGAAGTAATTATGCGCTGTTAGTACAGATTTGACTGTTGACAGTGTAATATTTCATTACAATTAGAAAGTGCATTCCACCGCCATTGCTAATTCAAGCTAGTGAATGTTAACGTGAATTTAAAAAGTTAGGAGTTATTAGCAAGATCATAGAAATCATGCTTTACAGACATTTAGTATTTCTTTAAGAGCGATCTTTCTTGTCTTGAGTTTCTCGAGGAATAGTTCAAGACTGCAAAGAGCATAGGACGATCGTACTATGATCTCTAATCTCTCTGATCTCTAATCTATTTAATTCTTACATCCTGTCTACATACAAAATGCGTATGTTTTGACCGAAAACACTTGTATATTAGTATAGAGTTGGAAGGTTTTTGGGAGGATATTTAAGTAGTACAGACACATTTCAAACTGTAGTCGTATTTGATCTTGCCACTTGTGTTCACCAACATCATCATCATCCACCATTTCGACGCATATTGCTCTGGCACAATTCCAGTGCTTTTTTATCGCCTCTTGAACGCGTCGCGCCATTTACGCTTCTCACCCAACGGTCATTCTGCAGTTGACGTACAATGTTTTCATCAGTCGCCGTCACATTAGCTGATCGGGTATGTGCAATAGGCGTTTGACTCGAAGAGGTCATAGCCCTTCTGTTGTGGAATCTTCTTTGTATTCGTCTTTACTTCCCCCCTTTAAAAAAACCATAAACAGCTCGTTAACAGTGCCCGGCAATGTGTCTTATGTTGTTTGTCTGATCGCGCGCTCAGCAACCTTGAAGTGGGGAGCTTCGTGCCAAAAAGTCGCGAAATTGGCGTAGCCAAACGGGTGGGTATGAAAATGTTGCATTGTATCGTTGCGTTTGTTGGCGTATTTGCGATATGCAAACACAACTGTTTCTAACTTGGCATAAAGAAGTAAAATAAATGTAGAAAAGGTATTTTGAAGGTTATTGAATCACAATAGTAGTCAAAATTGTGTTAGTCCAACTGTGTAAACTCCAGATATAATTAGTTACATTAGCTACATTAGTTGCAGTTGAAACATGCTACTCTAAAACACAGACGCTTTTAAGAACTAGCGGAGTACCCTTAGACATGTCAGGTACCTCCACAGGAACTTTCACAAGTTGGTTGACGATCTTCTAGTAATGGGAATTTAAATTCAGGGCCTAGGTTCTTTAGTCACCGAGGTTTTAGTCATCAAACATTGTTATACCACCTGCTCTGTAAATGAGTAATACTAGCACAAACTAAAATTACCAACAAAGTGTCTGTACTACTATAATATCATAAAAGATCATTCAGAGAAGTTCTGTTAATGGTTCTCGTAACTCCAAGCTGATCATTCTTCTCCTCTTCCACCCGTATTCTCATTCATCCACATCCAGGTGGGAGGCTTTGTTGCTGAGCCGTAACGAGACACAGAGTAGCCTAAAGTAATTACCCGGTGCGGCCTGAAAAATGACTTGGCAAAAGTTTTGTTTTCTGCCTTTTGCCAAACTCTCATGCATGACGGTGCGCTTAGAGCGATGGATGTGTGACGCCTGGAAAATGGGTAAATCATGTTTATGTCGTTACACGGGTATGTGTTCCGTGTGTACATCCTTTACTTGCTGTGGCACCGGCGAACTTCGACAACGTCTCCCACACAAATCGTCCCATCGTCAGTTGGAGAGTAGAATAATAATTTCTTGCAATCCTTCAACGACCCTGCCAAGAGGTCGCCTTGCGAACGACACCCTGCCTGGAAGATCCTCGTTCTCACACGAACTAAAGTGTGTGGTTTACTGGTTCGCAGTAAGCAGAAAGACGAGGAAGCAAGCGACTTAGAAGCATGCGGTGTGTGTGGGATTGTACTAATGGTGTAACTACGACGGTGGTGTACATTCTTTCTTTCTTTCTTACCAGCACGTTCAATTTCTTCTCCACCACCAACCATGCTCGTCCGGGAAGCGATTAATCTTTCTCATCTGCACTTTTCAATAATGATAAATGTGTGTGCATATCCTGCCAGGGGGGGAATCGATTTTGGAACGGAAGGATTGAGATGTGTTTGGCGCTTGGAAGGGATGGGAAACCGGAGGAGAAGAGGAGAACTTCAGTTTGACGTTAAAATGCCACCGGGCGGGAATGGCATTTTCTGGCTCGATTTCGTTACTATAGAACTCTCTGAACACAAAAAAATGGCCAATGGGATTGGGAAGGAAAAGAATGATCGGGGTGGCGTGCAGTGTAATGTGTAGATAACATTTTTGTAAAATAGTTTGAGATGGATTACAGCAACAGCACCAGCAAAAAAAAATGGGGAGGAAGCTGGAAGCAAAACGTATCCGAAAGCGATCCATCATCATTGATAGTTGTTATTTGGGTGCATTGTACAGCTTTTGACTCTGTTTTTTTTGCTATGATATTTTCATGTACCTAGTGTATGAAATTGTATATTTAACTGAAGCCATGAATGCATATTTGCGGTACGAAATGGATCGAATTGCTCAAATTACATTCCCGCCTTTATAATCATTCCTTTTTTTTTAGTGCTACATTTTCCAACGGGGTTCATTTTTGCTTTAAGAGTTCGTAAAATTTTAATAGCATTTGCATTAAAATGTGAACTCAATGAATGAGCAAAAATACAAATTTTCATCATTGCAATCATCGAAGGAAAATAAAAGCAGCAGCAAAATTAATTAGCATGAACTTTTTATTCTTACGGTTTTTGTTTTCTTCCGTAGGGTGTCTTACTCTTTCTCTCAAAAAAACCCTTGCTACATGGTCTTTTCCTTTCGAGAATAAATGCGTACAATTCGCACAAAGCCCAACCGAGAGTGTAATTGATTACTCTAATGAAAATAAATAGCAGCGTAATTAATCATTCCGTGTTCAATCATAAATTGTTCTACCACCCGCCCTCCGATAGTGGTGCCGCATCATAAACCTAGAACAAGGTTGGTAGAAGTGAGCTGTGTGCCTGTGTGCATCCTCTAATAATGCATCATCTTCCTGGCGTAATAGTATCGTGTGCGGCCCAGCAATGCTCGGTTTGCTTCCTCTTCTTTGGTAAGAAATTTAGCTTTTAAGGGAGCAGTAAATTATGTCTGCCCTCAGCTTCAAGGGATAATCTTTGTATGGATGAATTGTTGCAGATAATGGAAAACAATTTTTTTTTCGATAATTATCATCATTATACTTCTGGTACTTTACACACTTATTTGCGTTACATATACTTAAAACACAAATGGACGTTTTTGTTACAGTGCTTTGCAAATAGTATAAAATCCCTTTACCCAATGTCACGTACGTTTGGTTTTAGAATTCTAAATCATTTTAAATTATTAAAGCGCTTTTCTTTTCCTTTATTGATTGTAAAAGAAAATATCTTGCTTCATCGTATTTGTTTGCAGGGCACATTAACACCCAGCGAGAGAGAGAGAGAAAGAGAGAGTGAATGAGAGCTGATGCTTCGTTTTTCTTCTTTTGATGAACGCACTTAAGAACGGGGTAAAAGCTTTACAAGGCGTCTTGGAGTAAGAGCGGATGGAGAAGAAAAAAAAGGAAATCCAAAACCGATAAAAATGAATGTCTGTGAGAGCTGTGCGCGTGACACGTGATCGATTGGAAATTGTAAATAAATATATGTACCCAAGTGGAGAGCGAATCGATAAAAGCACTTCCCCGCACAAACCAGGCACCATTATGTCGATTGAGTTTTTTTCTCCTTACCTTAGTTTGGTTTGAGTTTGGTAGAACACCACAAAGAAAATGGGAAGCACGGTGCGGGTAATGTGAAATGTCGGCAATTGCGAATCGCAATCCCGATGTGTCGTTACCCGGGGGTTGTGGAAAGCATCGAAGCATAAGCGCCACTTCCTCCGTAGCTTTCGGTGAGATAGATTTTTCCCACCAATTTTCCCTTCCATCCCGGGGATCGGGCTCAAAATAATTCCTCGCCCCGTGTCAACCGCAAACCTTAGCATACTCGGTGCTTTTTTTCCTTTTTCTTCCAACTCCTAATTGGGTTCCTCCGTTTAGACGACACGAATCGGTAAAGTTTCTCGGAGTTTTGTGGTGCCTTTTTGGGGGCGGGGAGTGCGAAAAGGGAGAGGCTCGTATGGAGAGAGGGACGGCGACCGGCCTTCAAGGACGAAAACTTCCAACAATTTGGGGCACTCGCGCTCGCGCTGCTCCCTTCACGACAACTATTCCAGCGGAAGGGACGGAGGACTGTGGAGTTGTTCTGTCGCGCATGGAATGTGTACCACAATTAGCCTGTCCTCCCTAACCACCAATCGTTTCCTTCCAGAGCCAATGCCGGTTGCTATATTTTTGCAGAATGGGTTAGTGTAGAGGGTCCAGAGTTTTAGGCTCGGCTGAGTGTTGCTGGTCAGCCAACATCGTATCGTTTTTGTGTGTACGTGTTGCTTTCTGGGCGATCCTTTTCGGGGTATCAAAATGAAAGGATACAAATCCGTTTCCGACTCCGTCCATCCGCACAGTTATGGTCGGAAGTAATGATTATTATAAGACCGTACCGGTTCTCCGGTGACCTTTAAGGAAGTTTGGTGTTTCTTCTGCAACCAAACAGCTTTAGCAACTACCTTTGGGAATTGTTTTAAAATTAAGAAAACTGGAGGATATGAAGATTATTAGTATCTCTAATGTAATGTCTTCTCGAAATTGGTTCGATGAGAAAGAGTTCTCATGTTAAGTTTTTTTTTTACTAAAATTAATTTTAGTAAGAAATTCAATTCCTACCGGTAAAAACTTTTCTTTGAAATATTCCATTCATCTTCGAAGCTAGTTACAGCGTTTTACGATTGAACTCAACGCTTTTGCCATTGATCTCAACATTTTCGGTTTTGATGTCAACTCTATAGTGGACTTACTTACACACACAGCCACATTCTCAACATCTTGTGTGTGGATGTCAACTCATGCCGCTTCATTCTAATAGACGTCAAATTGGAGCCCGTTTGTTTTGATTTGTATACAGTTTAGGTGAAACGGTTCAAAGCGGAACAGAAAAATTTACAAATTTAAATAGTCCCAACAGTATCGATTGGAAAAAGAAGTAAATTTTGTATGAAATTTACATTTTACAACCATGTACAATAATGTAATGATTTTTGCATTCATGCCAAGCGGTAGCGAAGACGATTACAAATTGACGTCTATTAGATTGAAGCGGCATGAGTTGACATCCACACACAAGGTGTTGAGAATGTGGCTGTGTGTGTATGTAAGTCCACTATAGAGTTGACATCAAATCCGAAAATGTTGAGATCAATGGCAAAAGCGTTGAGTTCAATCGTAAAACGCTGTAAATTGATTAAACTGTGACTTGTTTTACATTTATTTTCAACAAGAGCTTAACCAAATACGAAAACGTGTATGTTGGCGATATGTTGCTTCCAATGTTCAAATGTGGCTCTCAATTTTCTATTCTGAAGTAAGAAACTATTTTATACATTTGGAGTACAAATGTAATGGTTTGAATATAAATCTTCCAGCATCTCCAGATTGAGCTTTCACAAGAGTTCCTGAGGAATTGTGTAGTCGTAGCCAACTCTACTGGATGGAATAGAAATTTTATCAGGCTACTGTACTTCAAACTATTTTTAATCTAGTTATACTGAATATTAAACATCACGCGACCGTGATTAATTGTATCAAAACAATATATGCAGTGCTGCTGTACAAAATGTTACCAAAATTCATAAGCTTATTTCTGGCAGAAGGAACACGGTTTTTTGGCTTCGAATGTAACAAGTAGTAGCTGATGAAAAGCTTCTAATGCATCGCCCTTGCACCAATTCCCTTCAATGACATTCAATTTGATTGGATTGGAAACCATTCCCGCTATGTGCACCGATGTTTCATCGGTTTATTTTTACAGCACGTCTGAACTATATGAAACACCCCGATAAGGAAGTGTTTTTGGAGAAGAGTGAAGCAGGGGGGGCTGGTGAATTTGTGCACGAATGCAGTGCAAATACACAGTACGGTGCAGTACGTTGCATTTTGAGCGACAAACAATTCCTAGAAATGGTAAGCATCCCCCAAAAACTAACGGCCTAACTAAAGTCTAACAGCTTCACCAGGCGTTTTGGGGGGAAGACTGGGGAATGCAACTGAGAAACGCAATATCTCCCCACTCCCTACTCCGACAAACATCCGACCTTCCCATGTATGGTGCGAGATGCATCGAGAAGGGACACAAAAGGTGCACACCCAACACCCACAACAATAGACACACACACACATCCAGAGAATGGTAGAAGCCTTTCGAGAATCAAGCCGTCGTTGTTGTCGTTGTCGTTAGTGTCGAAATTGAAACCATTCCTCCTCTACCACCACCATTACCGGCACACTGTTGTCGAGCTTCGATCTTCGATTTTGTATCAACCAACATCCCACTTCTGATGCGTACGCGAGCGCGTGTGTGTGTGTGTTTGCTTCGGCAAATCGAAATTGCATCGGTAGTGCACTTGATGCACATCACACATAGTGCAGGGCAGCATATTCACGGGGTTGTGGAGCGGTTGTGGACGTTGAATGGGGAGGGCCTGCTTTTCCGCGGTCAGGTCGTCTTAATGTACACAGCCGTTCCTGGAGAAGAACAAATGAGACAGAAAGATAGAGAAAAGGAGAGAGAGAGAGACACACACACATATACCGAAGCTGCGTGTGTGTGTGTGCGCGGGTGCATGAGCGGAAATCTATCCATTTTCCCTTTTACGTATGCTGTGGTGCACATGCATCATCCGTCTCCCTTCGCGCACGATGCAAGCAATCAAATTGTGCACCACTCAAGCCATCAACCTGCCGGTCGTCGGCTCTGATATATGTTTTTGATAACCAATATATTATACAGGGCGAAATCTAGATGCGAGACGCACCGTGCATCGGACGAAGGGTGGGATGCAAAACCGTCCGTAGTCATCTTTGCAGCAGAACAGTATCGGTCGATGTGTGATGGTGTTTTAGATTTTGGAGCCCACAGCGGTTGTCGGGTTGGGTTTAGCGAGCGGAACTTGGTGAGCGAAACTTGAGACGGCGGGACTCGCTGGTTTCATATAACCCGGGATCGCCGAAGGGATCGGTGGGTTTTTTTGTTACCCGGAGTGGAACCAGGATGAAGCGGACGAGGACGTATGCACTATTCCATCAAGCATCGGAAGCAAAACAAACAAGTGAGACGATAGCGAAGGCATTAGGACTAGTTTCGCCAACGCACACACATGTCCTTGCCAGCGATTTGTTTAGTCGTTTGTCATCAATTTCGAGTTCCAAACTTCGCAATCCAACGCTCTTCAATAACAGCGTGAAGAGATCTCAATTCTAGCTAGGAAACATAGTTCGATAAAAACAAAACTTTCCTATTAGTCATCCAAAAAATGTTCCAATGTTTGGAGTTATTGCCACAAAATCTCCCATTTGCGGACGTCATCTTGAATTGTCCAAAAAAAAAGGGCTTGAAATTACCACCTCCAATACCAAATTTGCGTACTTTCCGGACCCGTGAACATGCAAGACACAAAACCCCACGATGCGTGAGGTCATGTCCATTCGTTTGCTTCGGCGAACTTTTGGTACGCGGAAAAGAAGATCCCGATTATTCCTTCAACCCACCAAACCGAACGGCGGTGTGAAGCTTTCGGCGGATACGCATGCGCACGCCACCAGTCGTCTGTATATTTCCCGGAAGTGGAAGATCCCGAGAAGAAGCAGCACACGCAAGATGCACAGGATGCCCTGGTAAAGGAGTACCTCCACCACACCAACATCATGACAACCATCATCATCATCATCATCATCATCGCCATCGTCAGTAGCACGCACCTTAGAGTTGTGAGGGAACATTCTTTGTTATTTTTTTTGTATCTAGGTCGGAATTCGACCCATCCAATCAGCGAAGTTCTCGCGCGAGCTTTCGGAACCTTTTTGCCATGGGAAAGGCGGCCCTTTTTCAAAAGGAATATAAAGGGGACAGCTTGCTAGTGGGGGAGGGAATTGTCCGTATGAAGCGACAAGTGTCCTTTTGTTTACCCACGAAGTGTTACTGTTGATTGACACTGAAGAGGACGTAGTCTTACATAAATTGAACAAATTTAATTCTCTGCTCCAAATCGAGCTCTGCAGCTAATTGAATTCAATGCGAAAAGCTGGCAAAATGGCGTTTCGTTTTAAATTTGTATGTGTTTTTTTCGTCTTCTCCAATCTATCAATCTGCTAACAAGAGCGATATTGTACTGTTAATACATTATACAAGGGGTTCAGCCATTAATAATATTCATTTCCAGGAATGGAAAGTAATCAAGAGGATGTGAATGAGAGTTCGATGTCGTTTTCCGAATGGATGGTAAAATTGGACGCCGTATGAATGGGTAAACCTTCCTCACAATAATGATACTATCCTTGCAGGGCTTTTGTTCTGGGAATGTATCATAATGTAAGGTCGCATTGTTTTGCTATATTCTTGGAAACCTGGTTCCCCTGACAAGAGGAGACAGTCCTTCGTTCATGGAGTATCCTTTAGGATACGGGAATTGGATCGATATTCAGGAATGATGAAATTGTATGACTAATAGCATGGCAAATATTACCCAAAAATTGTCTTCCTTCGCTCAATATTAATTGAATTTCGGTAGCATTATTTTGAATATGCTAATGGAACTTCCATAAAATGGCGTCTGTATTCTACATATCTTTCATTAACTGAACGTTTACTCTTCTTTACCACTGTCGATTAACATTTCGTTTGCTCATTTCGTTTCAGATATGTCCAGAACTCCCTGCCTTGTCCAACAAAAAACAAAAACAAACTCGCACGATGGAATTGGAAGCGTTTGTGGAGAGCAGCAGGAGCTGAGAACGCGAAGAGGACACCATGTAAACAAAACGAAACTTAATTGATGATGGTGCATTAATTGCTACGCGATCGTGGTTTTCTTTTTTCGAAAAAACATTTTTGTTGTTCTGGACAGCAAGCGCCAGGAGGAGCGAGTTGAATGTGGGTGTCGGAAGAGCGAACGCTAGAAAGGGCAATGATCATACGAAGCTGATGCTGTGTTTGCTGATGTGCAGTTTGTTCGTACTCACTGAATGATGTGAAACAATACCAAACGAAACGGCAACAAACAAAGTATACCAACATACAAACAATCAGTAGTCAAAAGTGGAAAGGAAAAAATCAAAATTAGGAAAAAATGTAAAAAAAAAACACAAACATATATGTTAAAAGTTTTACACTTTGACACACTTTGAAGCAAGACGGACAAGACTCATGTATGGAAAAGTCCAAACCCCCTATTTTATTTGTGCATATGTACATACGGTGTCGTGGTATATAAATGGTCAGTTCTACCACGAACTCGCTCATTACGCAGAAAGTATGTTATCGAATCGGTCGATAAGAGTGGAAACAGTGGAAATGAAGTTTGGAAAGGAAAACGTAAACCTAAATTAAACACCGAATGCGACCGAAGTTAGTAGTATACCTCGCGCATTCTATAGCACCATTACCATATTGTAATTATTGAAGAAAACGTAAAGTAAATTCGAAAGTAACTGAAAGTGGAGCTTTTGCAACAGTGCTGCTCCCCACAAATAAAACCAATAAACTACTATGTTAGATGAAAAATTTTAGGTCAAATTTACATGTGAAACACCCACATTCGGAACGCAGTGCGAAATAATAGTAGTTACAAGGAGGGTTAATTATAAATGCAAAACAAACCAGAAAACAAATGGAAATAGAAACGAAAACCACATACACACTATACTGTACTACGATTTTGTCAAAGACAGAGAAAGTAAGAGTAATTGATTACAATGAGCGAACGGAAATAGAGAAGGTGCAAACATTCTTAGAAGTTTTAGTAAGAGCACGAAACAAAACAATGATGCTGCAATCAGCAGCTGCCAAAAAAGAAGAAAAGCAGAAAAACAAAACAGAAACGGTACCAGGGTGTACTTATCAAAAAAAGAATGTGCGCAAAACAAAACAACAGAAAACAGATAGACCAAATAGTAATGTAAATAATCGTCGCGTAAAAATCATCAGGCCTTTTCTCCGTATCATTCACGTAACACTGGTAAAGTGCGATCGTGGTGGAAATGTGGTTATGTTATGTATAGTATGCTTTCTCCGTTCGATTGTCGTCGTCTTCTGTTAGTTCTTGGAGCGTGTTAGTTTCATTTCACACACCCGGGTACAATAATATACTACAACTAGCGATAAAGAAAAATCCCTGATTTCCCTAGTACACGCGATTGGGAGGAATTATACGCTTCTTTTATCGACGCAATTTCGCGTGCGATTAGATTTCCAATAATTTTCCTACCCTTGTAAGCTTGTTATACCTTTTTCTTAGACTGAAACGTGTTGGGCCATTGAGCGTGGAGAGAATGACCGGGAGAAGATAGGGTAAAACAAGACCACGTACAGTGACAGAGAAGGGAAATGGTAGGTGGTATGATAATTAATCGTAATGCATTCTGAAAGGACGAACCGCGCGCAAGATGCAGATGCGTCGGGGGTTCAGGGGCGAAAGATTAAATCTAAAACTGTTTCTAGTGAAATTAGCCGTAGTTAAAGTGAAATTTTAAAAGCCTATACCATCTCAACCACCAATAGGAAAAAAAAGATACAGACACAGACAACACTTAAGGCGGCGTAACGCAAAAAAAAAAGAATCGATCAAGCAGATGTGGTCCTTAGGAATTTTGATGAAGAAAACAATACAGAAGGACAATACACACCATTCCTTCTAGAGTAAACTGTGGCATATTGGCCCCACCCAATCGTTATCTCCTTCAAATGAAACTTCTAGCAAACGTGGTGTGTTATCGTGTGCTGCTGCAGTAGTAGGACACCTGTATGTATGTATGTATGTGTAGCGTATGTATGGATGTATGTATGTGTGTGTAGTAAGGACTACCAAAAAAAAGCATGGAAAAAAGGAAAAGCGATCAAGGAAAGTAAAAGTCAGCTATGTTAACATGGCACAAGTTTGGCGGGAAAAAGAAAAGATTTTGGTTTAAGTGTGCGAGAAGAGGACAACACACAAATGTGTACGTTACGAGTCGACTAAGTATAACAATTTGTTTTTAATTTTAACGAACTGTGATGTAAAAAACATATTTATTTATATTTAAACAATCTACGGACACTACTACACTACTATGCCGCGCTAATAGTTGTGCTCGCCCCGTTTGCAACAGCGATGCATTGGCGCACAGAGATGCAACAGGGAACTCGCAGCTATTACTAAGAGTCTCCGACGGAAGCGTCTGGGGTCAAATAACGAGGGCGCAAATATATGTACATTGTCGGCCCTTCGCATGTAACCAAAAACGGGTGGCCAAAAATGGCCACTAGCGTGCTAATGGAATTGCCCCCCTTTTTTTCAACAGAGGTTCCCTAAATGTGAAGCATGGCAGACGAAGAAACAAATTTACTGGGAAATAAAACCATAAACCTGACATAAGAACTAACTGATCGTACCAGCAAACAGGCAAAAGGAACAACATATGTGGTGTGTCCTACGTTTCTTGTACGATTGTAAGCTAATATACTGAAAGCCAACTGCGCTGAACGGAAAGAAGGAAACAAGCTAACACTTCCTGCAGGCAACAAGAGCCACATACAAACACAAAAAACGCGTACCCCTTCCTGATCATACGAATAAATAACCCATGTGTATAGTTGTAACTGTGTAATACTTCCCCCACCCGCCAGTAAGGATCGTATCGACGGGGCAGAAATGATGAAACGAAATAAATCAAGCACCGTATAATAAAAGTAAAGAAGGAATGAAAAGCTAAAACACACTTTCGCTCTGAAAAATGTAAAGAAAAAATTACAAAATAGCACACAAAACAAACCGGAGTCCGCCCGTCCTTCATCAGCGTTCAATTTGTGCGTATAGTGGAATGAAATGGTTTGAAAGAGTCGAGCCTCGTCTCTTGAACAAATTACTGTTTCTAATGCGTGTGTGCGTTAAAAAAAGTCTTCTAGTGTTCCTAGCTAAAGTCAGGAATTGAAGGAATACATATTTGCCCCCAAAATGAGACAATAGAGAAAAATTGCTTCCTGTATGAACGTAAATTGATTTCTTGTCGCTACCAGAAGCATTGGAACGATTTCAAGAAGTGAGGCCAGATGTCTTTGCAAATGATTTGTTTTTTTGGCAATGATTTTATGTTTTCCTTCCCGGAAAATGCAAGTAGAATATATCCAATCCATCATAAATCGTCTAAAAAGAGAAGCTACGAAACCATCTTAAATATTAGATCAAATCAAAAGCAAATTGCATACCTGGCGTGACAGTAGAAGGTAAGAGTCTTTTGATGCAACTAAATTAAAAACTAGAACAAAACAAACAAGATAAAATATCTCATCCTCTAGGAAACGACCTAATGTAAACAGAAATAATAAAAGAAACATAACAAACATGTCAAAGAAAAACATTACATCACCAACAGAGCGGAAGAAACATTGTGAAACGAATAAGAAAAAAAACAAAACCACATACACCCATACAACAGAAAACAGGTATCATATTGTGCAACAAGAGAGGGGACATTTATTACCGTTTGGCCACTATATTTGCCACACTGGTGGATGCGATGAAGAATGCGGGATGGTACTAGAAATAAAACAAACATAAGGGCACTAATGCCTGCGAAGAACGTAGCTAGTGAAGGGGAGGTAAAACAGCATTAAACAAAAAAGAGAATAAAATATAGTTCTTTCGAATAAAAAAATGGAACAAAAATATACCAAGCTAATGCGTGTTATTCATTTACATTTTATGTTTGTTTTCTCCGAAGGGACATTTTAAAACCCTAATAACAATTCGATTTCTTTTTTCATTTTCCTTGTAACGTTTTGTTAGTGTAAATCGAAAGGATTTGTTTCAAAATGTGTTTCGTGCTGTGAGCACGTAAATGTATAAAACGTTTCGGTTATGGGATCATTTGTTACAATTAGTCGATTACTCTTAATCGGATCAATTAATCTGCAATTGACGGTGACTAGCGCACATGGAAACTGTGTCAATTTAAGTGTATTTGTTTGGCATACATACCCCTGAAGGCCATCGCTACCGAAATGCTCGCTAGGTCGATCACCTCGTTGACGTAGGCGAAAGGGCTTTAATTCAACCATAACGATGGCCTTGCAAAGCGATTCAGAATGCGCTTTTCATTAGCATGCACGGTAAGGGCATTTTATTCGCTCTCTATTTGTTTTACATGAATGTTCTATGGAGGAAAACATTTGTCACATATGTGTCTTATCGATTTTCTATTGAAAAATAAGTTTGATTTTGCTGTTCTGTTTTTTTACATAGTTTTACTATGTTACATAGTATACTATACTACGTAGTTTTCCACACAAAAATTATTCAAATTGTTACGAAAACCACGTGCAAGAGCTAGCGGCCTCTATTAGTGAAAATTGCAACTAAATACTTTGCACACGTGCATTCCTTTTCGCAGAACAATTTGCGTGAACTTTTCGACTACGTACAACTATAAACAAAACAAGCGCGGAAAAGTTGACAGCTCTGTTGTCAATATTGATATCTGTGTGTTTACGATGTGCGAGTTCGATGCTACACTTTGTGTTAAATACAATTTTATAATTCCGAAATGCCTTTATTGCCATCCTAGGTGATTTCATCTCATGTATCGATTGCTTTTTGTATATTTTAATTCATATTGCATACAATGACAACGATTTTTTGATACATTTTGTCTGCTTTTTGCCTTTTTTCAATTAATTCCAGCCAGCTCGAATTGTGCCATCCGAGCTTGGTTGAATTTTGACAAAAGTTGGAAAAGCTGCACAAAACAAAAGCACAAGTAGAAGAAAAACCGTACGCGAGCGTGAATGGCAGTAGAGATTTACAAATTTTACCGGGTATTTGAAGGTGTACGGGTTTTGTTGTTTCGGTTTTAACGCGCGAGTTTACTGTTCCCTTTCGAACGCACGCAGTGTCGGAGTTAGGATGTTTGATAGTAAAATTCAATCACGGCGGAAATACGACCGGTTCGCTCCTGTGTAATGAGTAATGCTTTGTAACCAAATCGGCTTTTCATCATCTCGGTTTCATTCCACCTTTTCCACACTGAATGCTCGGTTTGTTGTGTTGGGAAATTAGTTTGGTGTAGTTTGGATCTCAAACAAGGGTGTGCTGCCTGCCCTAAGCGGTGGGTTTTCTTTGAAAATAGTGATTTAAATTTTAATGTGTGCGTAAGGTTTATCGGTTTATCGTCGCGGGCAGCAAAAATCGGGTGATACTTAGGTGACAGCAAAATTAGCAGCGTTTCGTGACAAAATATCTGCCTAGCTTGCAGTTTTGCGTTTGTGTCAAGGAATTGTTACAGCTGCTGCATCGTCGTTTTCTAGTCGCATACATGCGCAAGTGAGGGTACGCACAAAACAACCTACAAGCCGAAGGGCGATTTTGATTGATAAGGCATTTCAGAGGGCTAGAACGAAGACGACAGTGTTTGCGTTTTTGCCACGCGAAGTGTGCGGCAAAATAAGACACCTTCCTGTGGTTCTACCAACACCGTAAAGCGCGGTTGTCGAGAATGGATACGCTTCCGATGGGCGAAGAACAGCCGGAAGAAAAGGAGAAATATCCACAGCCGGATGTGGAAAATTGTTCTGCGGCCGAAACTGTTGCGTCAACTGAGTGTACTGACAGCCGGAAAGAAGCTACTGGAATGGATGTACCGAACACTACCGGAGCGAAGGATGAGGAGAAGGAAAATACCGTCCCCCAGGGCCGGGGGGCAGGAGAGGCGAAGGTATGTTACATGAAGGTTGGGGTGTAAAATCGATTGCATTGCTAATGTTATGTTCCATGCTGTTTTTAGACAAGCGAAACGACTGACGGAGAGGATCCGGTGGATGAACAAATTGTGGAGCTAAACAGTTCCCCGGAAAAGTCCGTGACAGACCAAACCAAAGAAGATGCTCTGAAACATCCCGAACTGGAAGTGTTTTCCATCGAGGACGAGGAAGAGGATGAGGAAGAGGACATGGACGATGACGACGAAGAGGAAGAATACGATGAGATGGATGAAGATTACGAAGTGTACGTGGAGGAGAAGGAATCGGCCAATCCGAACAACTCCATGGACGATGATGCGTCCAAGCTCGATATCAGCACAGACGAATACACGGACGAGGAAGCGGAAGAAGATACTCCCGAAAAGATGGAAACAAAACCCTCTTCCACACCGTTGCGAAAACCGTCATCGTCCGACCTTGAACAGGATGAGGAGGAAGATGACGATGTGCAGATCATATCGTACGATGAGGAAATCGAAGAGGACGATGAAGAGGAGATCGAAGAGGAGGAAGATGGTGATGAAAGTGATCCGGACGATGAGGAGAACGACGGACCGAAAAGACATTCGGCGAAATGGAAATCCGATTCCGGTGGCAGTGGTAGATCAACAGGCACTGTGAAGAGGATTGTAAAGTACCGCAGCTATAAACAGAAGCAGTTGGTCAGCATACGGAAGCGAGCTATACGAATGTAAGTAGTTTGTTCCTTCTTATAAAGAGTACGTTTAGCTATATCTAAGATAAATTCCTCAACCATTTGGTAGAGAGGAATCATTTTTACACTGTTGGAAGTTTGGTTCGCCTCTCCACTATAATTAATATTCTATCTGAAGCAGATCACAGCTGAAAGAAAGCTAGCATTAATAACTGTTATCTTGGATAGATAAATGTAACATTTTCTTGGGTGTATGGTAAATCGTTTTTAATGCACAAAAATGAATAATTGACGTTGATTTTGTGTTGATAAGAAGAATTCGGGTTGAAAGTCGAATTTCATGACTTTCCTTTTGAAATAACACAAATCAATTATTGACGAGTGTACAATCAGATAAAGGTCTACAATCCTTCAGAATGAAACGAGTGCGGTTGAAATCAGGTTTCCGTTTTCGACATGTCGATACCGTTTCCGTTTATAAACTGAAACCGATCCAAACAATCCTTGCTGCACGTCGTGCAAGCGTGCTAAAAGTGCATGGCATTCTTTGTAATTGCCGATGCTTTCGTATCCATATTATCACCATAGTTACACGATGCAGAAAATGGCAATGTGTGGAGCTTTTTTTTTTGAACATTTTCGACTCTCATTTACAACGAGTCAGCTCGTTGCGTGTTGCTTGTTGTTGGGATGAGATGACGCGCACCAGCATCATCATCATCATCATCAACACCAATACCACCCCCCTCCTCTGTTGATGATGAGCATGATGCTTCCCGTATCGGCAACACCATCACACTGCTGCTCATGCGCATGCCAATGGATGGACTGTTGTGAAAAGGTGGATGCTGGGAAGAGACACATTTACATGGCGCTTGGGGTGGCCCGAGTTTTGTGAACACCTTCCGTTTTTGCGTTTTCCTTCTTTTTTTTACTCAACCGGATAAAAAGGGTTCCGTCGACGGAACACGTTTGGCGATGGAATGAATGGTTTTTTTTTGTCATTTTCCTCTTTGGATAATGTGCAAACGAGGCAATGTGGGTTTGTTTATTTGATAAGATGTGTATAATTGTTCATTTATAAAAAATAATCATTATTAATATTATAAACAAAATTTTATGTTTGTTTTGTTTTTATGCGCCAAAAAAGTTCCACACACGCTAAA